>LPNX010214113.1:241814-303818 GCA_001517045.1 Pseudotsuga menziesii
AAAAGAGAAATTTGCCTCTCCAGAAATTAGCAAGAATCCAACATTCTACTAGCCTGTTGATTTATACAAAGGCCATCCTGATCTCTTGATCATCATGAGGATAGACAAAAGTTTAGAAAAGATAAATAAAATATGATAATATTTTATGGTTGTCTTTGCGCCTTGACCCAACTCGTATTATAGGGTGAGGATGTGCAGACATAATAATCCTTAGTTATGACTATGAGATGAGGATTTAAAGAGAAGAGGATGTAAAGACAAGTAATTTTTATATGTATTTCGGTAGCGCTGAGGCCAAATTTCATGAGAAACCACAAATGTTTGGAAGGATGGAGGGAGATAACATCACGATCATGCCACTCATCAAATTGAAGAATATTCTTGAGCCAACAATTTTTTTTTAATTTTATTAATAACCATTGTTTCTCCATATCGTGTGCCCAATTACACCTCTCTATAGCAATGCATAAATCAATTTCTGCACAGTTTGTGATCCTAGCTACATGCCATTATTTGTAATTGCATGACATTGAGTGTTCTTTATATTTGTCATGAGTCCATGATATTCATGCAAGAAATGAAGTCTTATAGAGGAGGAATTTTCAAACCGACCTTTTGAATTTCATTTTGACGAAAAAAAAGTGGACATTGGTAGCGAGGTTCACATAGGTAGTAGGCACAAATTTTTGAGCTCGTTTCGGGCCTAGTAGTAGACTAGTATTTGCTGACACATTGTCACACTTTAGATTACAGCCCCATGTGACTCGAGAGTCAGAGTCACATCTCAATGGCTAGTGCCTCGTAGTCATTAATGATTACTGGCCATCTTCAACAACTAAGCACCGAGTGCATGACATGAGTGAGTAAGTGATTATAATTTATCATATTTACAATATTTGGAATGATGAGTTGAACTTTATAGCATAGGAATTTCAACATCTTGAGAAATTTATATGAATGGGTGATTTCAAATGTTTCTCTTCTTTTGAAATCTTGATATAAATTATACCCTTCTTTATTGGAAGGGTAAAATTCAAATTTTAAATTTTTTTTGAAGGGCAATTTTAACTTTACACTTCTGGGAAGGGCTAGAACCCTTTGGAAGGGTTGTGGAGGATTCAATTTTGAACGTTGGTTCTATGTGCCAAGCTTATAAAATAATTTATATATAAACCCTATATTTGGGGTTTCCAAATAGTGTGACTCTGAATAACTAAGAATTTTATTATACCCATGATTGGATAGACACTAAATGAATTTTGATGAGAACCTTATAATTGTATTGTACTTGGACATCAATAAGATCTTTATAGACTTCCCTTATAGTTGAGCATATATGTGTCATGCATATGACTGGGCATTTCACATTCTAAAACTAACACAATGATTTCTTTATTGTTCTAGCTTATACCCAAAATCTATTTATTTATTTATAGGTGTGATGATGATGATGATGATGATGAATAAGATGATGATAATGATGATGATGATGATGACGACGACGACGACGACGATGATGATGATGATAATGATGATGATGATGATGATGACGATGATGACGATGATGACTAGGATGAGGATGATGATGACGAAAATGATGATGATGGTGGTGGTGGTGGTGGTGGTGGTGATGGTGATGATGATGAATATGATAATGAAGATGTTGATGATGATGAAGATGTGATTACAAGATATTTAACTTGGTCTTCACTAAATTGTTTTGAGCTTCGCCAACATTATAATAGAATGGTTATGAGTGATTATTCACTCATATCAAGAATGCACTTTATGGAACTACCAAATTGCTCAGTTTGGATCTTCCTCTTTTAAGACACCAGACTAGGTCCATAAGTCTTGATTCTTCATGTGCACAAATCTAAGAACAAGAGGCTTCACAGGGCCCAAAAAGTTGTATTTTTTTTTACTACTTCCTTGGATCATGTTGAATTGTCATATTAGTCCTTGTAATGGGTGTTAGGAGCCATCCTTAATTTTTCACTCAACTGGCTTCTCCCCCTATCATGTAGACATATTCATTCACTGAGCTCCCCTAAAATTGGGATGATGAAGATGACGATGATGATTGTTAACACCATTATTTATCAAGGGGGTGAAAGACAATGGTGGAGAAGAAAAATAATGGTTGTTTGGATACTTTGGTTAAAAGATATATAGTAAAAATGGGACTAAAGGCAAAAAAGCGATTAAGTCACCGAAGATCATAAGCCGCGATGGGGGAAGGAATAAAATCAATGGATGATATTCTCTTCGCTCCTCAGAGATGCAAGGAAGATAAAGGTTTGATCCGGGCGCTTATCGGACACACAGATCAACGGCCATCAAGTTGTCTCGCGCAGATCCACGGTCTATATCGAATCCGCTTCGTGAAGTTGCATCCTGGTTAAAACGACACAATCTGGCGGAATCGGGTACATGCTACTCAATCCAATGGCGGAGAGGTGAAGTAGGATCACATCCACGGTTGAGATTGATTCCGGAACCAGAACCTGCACGACCGATAAACCTAAAGCGCCCAGCGGAATGAGTTACCCGGTGATCGATCTGACGGTTGAAAATCAAAGTGAATCAAAGCAACGGCTATTATGATTTCCGGAGAGTGAACTAGCGCGGTGGATAATTTCGAAGCGCCCAACGGAATTTGGTACGTGGCGTATGATCCGACGGTGGAAAGTTAAAGGCGTATCACATCAATGGCTGAGAATAATTCCGGGGATCAAAGCTGCACGACGGTTAAAGCGACGGAGCCCAGCGGAATTCGGTACGTGTCACCCGATCCAACGGCTCATGAAAAAAGGTGATTTCATCGACGGTGGGAGATCATTCCAGGATGGAGACTGGCACGTTGATTATCTCCAAGACGCCTGGTGGAACGAGGTACATGGCGCGCAATCCAAAGGCCAGAAATTAAAGAGAAATCAGATCTAGGGTCTTAAATGAAGCTGAAAAACAGAAGTGCATGGCAGTTAAGAATAAGTGGTGGTTGCGGAAAATAAATGCTGTCCACATTGCAAATTGTGTGGTCCTATAAAGGCAGGTTTGACATCTCCAATGATTATTTTATTTGCTCGGGACCTGGCGAAAAGGACCTGGTGATTTGGGAGCTTCCATTTGTCAGTGCCAGGCACGTTCCGAACACACGCCTCCACAGTAAGCCAGGTAGGACTTAAACCCTGTAACTCTTTCGTCCAATTACCATTGTAAATTAAGTAATGGACCAAGGGAGAGAGATTCGTGTGTCTGGTCAGGTCGCGGATGACAGAGAGGAATTTTTAGTAGACAGACACAGGGGCGTGTGCGACCCCTTCCTATCCACAGGGAGTGTGTCCAACAGTAAAGAGAAGTTGTGGTCTCATTACTCATAGGGGAATGACGTTCTGAATGTATGCAAGTATTTTTTGTACCATTTCGCCCTTGAGCAAACCCTCCACTTCCCGGAATTTTCCGAGTGGTGTGCGGTGAACTATTCTCCCTCTCAGAGGATTATTGTGAGTCGGTCCGCGTCCAAAATACTGTGTAAAATTGATGCTTCAGTCGTCAGAGAAAACCTTAGTCTGCCCGAAAATTACCCTGTAAATCGTGAGTCTGTAAATGAATCTGTCCTTGCTGAGTTTTTCAAAAATTGCGAAAGTGAAAGTCGCTATCAATTCTTGTCAAGTATCCTGAAGGAAGGTCAGTCCCTTGAAGGTCTTTTCTTGCCTTACCCCTTGCACATTTTTAGGACTGAAGTGCAATTGGTAATGTCTTTGGTCTGTCAAGTGTTAGGTCTAGATGACGATTGTCATATAGGTGATGTCATCCTTGGTTTCTTGTTGAGAATAAATTCTTTAAGCCCTGAGTCCCAGTCAGTCCCCGTGGTTAATTTAGATGAGTACCTTGCCGAAGCGATCCACCTTCAGTTGACTGAATTTCCCAAGGTCCAGTTATTTAGGTTTCAAACATACTTGCTTAACATGCTATTACGCTCCAATGTTACTGAATTGAAATTCTTAAGTGCTCTATGCTCTTCTGATTTGCCCAAGCAAATCAACATGTTCGAATTTTCCAATTCGATCATGTCCGAAATGTACAGAATGTTATTTGATGAGGACCTGTCCCGTGTCCTGGACGAGGTGAGATGCCTAATGCAGTCGTCGCCCGAAGATCGGGTGGGGGACTGGTTCCTGAACAGAGGTTACACAGTTTTAAGAATATATGGCTTTACTGGTCAGCCTTATAGGCTACCCTCCTTCTTGACCCCAAGGATTTTCGCACTAGAGTTCATGAGGCAGAGATTGCTGTCTGAGGAAGAGCACTTTGGTGCTTTCAAAAAATCTTCGAACATTAAATTTCCACTTAAAGTCGGCCCTTTCATTTTTAAAGGTAAAGGTGCCCTGGAATTTATAGAAAAGTTGCTGGAGAATATGTATTTCATAAAAGATGTGAATGTGAATTACGAGCCCCACCATGTGATCTCATTGAGAAAACAGGAAAACAAGAATAAACCATTTGAGCATCAGGCTATTGAGGGGCTAGCTGAAATGGACAATTTGTTACAGTGTACTGACAGGTCAAAGTCTGATGAAGAGACAGCAGCCCAAATAACAGAAGGTGTTGGTATTGTGGTCAAGAGGAGTTTGTATGAAACTGAGAGTATGGATGTAGATGAAGAAGGGCCCCATAAAAAGGCAAAGCTGCTTGAAAGTGGCGAAACTGTAGATGAGGAGGTTTCTGATGGTTCCAAAAGAGGTGCCCTAGTTCCCCTGAAAGCGGTGCAAGTAAGTCAATTCTCTTTTAAAAATGCGGAGGGTGATGTTGACAGTTCGGAATTATGCCACGTGTTTAAGTCGAAGGAAGACCTAAAAGCCAGCTACATGGAGAAGAGGAAACAGTCTATGGAGGAAACGAGAAATTTGCTCCCGAAGGTGAGAAGTTTGTACAGTTCGAAAACCTCTCTGGTCTCTGCTAGAGATGCTGAGAGGAATACTTTTAAAATGGATATGGTAAGCGACAAGAAGATGTCTGAAATGGAGATCCGGTTAGACAAAATCAGCACTCCGGATAAAATTCAACTCCACAAACAGACCAGCGATATCATCTACTCAGACTTACTACAAGCCATGGTGAGGATTAATAAATTGCAAGTCTTGATAGACAAATTGGAAATTCAGTTGAAACATGAGAAAGTGGAAAATAAAGCAAATGTTGTTCAGATTAGGAAGCTGCAGATAGACATTGCTAGTTCAGACAGTACCCAGGCAGGCAAGAGCTTGTTAGAGGAAAAGGATAATGCACTTCAGGTCCTGAAGAAGAAACTGAAGATCCCAGGTGCTGAACATGTTCAGTCATCTGAGTTACTAGCTCTCCAAGTAGAGAAGGATAAAGTCCATCAAGAAATGATGGAGTATAAAGGAAGAGCTGGGGAGCTACAGGAAGAAAAAGAGGAGTGGGAAGCCGAAAGGGAGGAACTGTTATCCCAAATCTCCTTGATGAAAAAAGATCAGAATGAAGAGAAGGAGATTATGGAAGAGTTGATGAGCCAGACTCCCACCGGCGAGGACCTGTCTATTGTAAATATCCAGAAGCCATTAGATGATTTCTCAACTGATGATTTGTTGGTGCCAATGTCCCAGGTGAATTTGAAATAAGAAGCAATCAAATATTTGAAAGCAGAGAATGAAAAGATGAAATCTGAATTGGCCAAAGTAAGTGAAATCAAAAAACAAATACTGCAGGACAGGAATCAATTACAGAAGAAATTCAATGAGCTAAAAGAAAAATGCATTGGGAAGGGCCCTCTTCAAGGGGAAAAACATATCATTTGGGATACCTTGTGTATAGAGATTACCAAGTTCCGGCACTATTTAAATTTTATTGATGATTTGAATATAATGATAAATCTGGCCCACCAGAGATTAAAACTGGTAAACGAACATATGGAGAAAAGACCCCTTGTTACAGCTCAGAACACACTAAATTTTCTAAATTCACTGTCATATCAGAAGTTGCAAGAATTGGGCATAAAGGACAGAGTATCAATAGTGATGTGGGCAAAGAAAATCATCCATAAGCATCACTTAATCAAAACGTTCCAAGATAAATCAGAAGGATTGTTGCTGCAGGTTAATAATTTTAAACATGAGTTTAAAGAACTATTCGAGGACGGATTGCCTTCTTTTTGGGATGGAGAAGGGCGGATGTTCTCACAGGAACATTATCATAACCTGCTTGTTTAGTGCCGCATGGACCACTCCAAATTTAATGATTTGGAGAAAATCCTGACAGGGAAGACCATTGTGGATATGCTCACAGAAGATTTCGAGATTCTGCAGACGTTCGCCATCATCAGGAGCAGACTGCCCAGAAAGTCCTATGAAGCATATATGGAGCTCGAAGTAGCAATTCGGGAAATTATGGAGTGTGACACCCCAAGTTCGGAGCAGTGGAAAGCTGTGGAGCGGTTTGGAAAGACAAAGTATATTCTCCATCCCTAGAAACAGGTGTCATGCACTGAAGAGCTGATGGGGCAAAGACGTGGAGCTGATGGGGCAAAGACGTGGAGCTGATGAGGCAAAGACGTGGAGATGATGGGCGAAAGTTTGTTATCAAGTTGATTTGTACTTTATGATCTGTTAGGATTGGAGTTGTAACAAACTTCCTAGGGGTTAGGAATTCAGTTACAAACTCTAAATTAAGCCAATCATTCTGTTATTGATCTTCTTGTTGGAGCACCGATCATTTTATGTATAAATATGCATCTTTTTTAAGAGATGGGGGTTGGAACCCATCGGGTGGTGAATAATTTTGGAGAACATATCTGTTTTTGGAATAACAAAGTGAATGCATGAGGTTTTGTTAGAGATTCATGTGTTTATGCTCTGGTCATCATTTCAGATATTATATGATTTTTTCTGCTAAAGTTGGTATAGAACTCATCCTGGTTGATGCTCTGTATTAATGGGTTGTTTCTTCATCTCTTCTGTTCCACCTGAATCAATTTGAATGACTGTGATGATATGATTACCTTGCCTTTGATGAATATCATGTATATGTCTTTGTGCTATCTTTATATTGTATATGACTCCATGCCCAATGGTTATGTGATTGTTTCAGCCAAATACATAAATCTGTGAATGTTATTTTAAATCTAGTCTTGTTAAATCTTTATTGAGAGATCCCTCTCTGGAAGAAAATACCAGTTTCTTCCTAAAGTGGTTTTGCTATTACCTTGGAGTATACCTTTTACAACCTGGGTACATTCTGAGTGCTAACAAACTGGCACTGTTGCTGGGGACGAAAGTGCTTATCTGCCCCGGGAGAACGACAAAGTTTAAGAAATATTTCTGTGGGAAAACAGGAATTTCAAAAAGAAAAGAAGGTTGTATATTTGCCCTGGCGACTTCATTGTGAAATTGTTTCAGAATTCAAGAACGACATTCTGGCTTCAAGAAGACATACACGAGGTAACTCTGATACCGAAATTCTGAAAAGTTTTGAAGATCCAGAAAAGTTGTTTAAGAGAAAAAATAAAGAGAAGTCAGATTTTCCTTTGTTCGGCCCATCATCATCACCAGATTCTCATATTAATCCAGCATGGGAAGTCAATGCTGCGCAGACCCTGTTGAGAGCTAGATCTGAACCCGACCTCAAAAATACTGAGTCCAATCCTCGTAGGTTAGAGTCCTACCTGTTAGATTCCCTCTGGAAGGACTTGCAACAAACCTCTAAAGCTGAAACGACTGCCTCCAAGCATTCTCAAAGTACTTCAGTTCCTGTGAACCTACAAAATGAGCTTTCAAAACTAAAGATCTCTGTTCCATTTAATGAGCTATTGAGAAACACCGAATACAGAGATACTATCACCAAAATGATCAAAACCCAAGGAGAATGGCAGTCAGACATTTTAGAATTGAATGATGATAATCCTGCTATTTCATTTGGACCCAAAGTTGAAAATTTAGAAGATGAAGAAGTTCCTCCTTTCTATTTAAGTCTAAATGTGCATGACAAAGTGGTCCATAATGCTATGTTGGATTCTGGGGCATCACACAATCTAATGCCTAAAGGAGTCGTGGAAAGTCTGGGATTAGAAGTGACTAAACCATATAAGGATTTATACTCCTTTGATTCTAAGAGAGTAAAATGCCTTGGTTTAATTAAAGACATGGTGGTGACCCTGAATAAATTGCCATCTAAAACTATAGTCATGGATGTGGTGGTAGCAGATATTCCACTTAAATTTGGGGTATTGATGTCAAGATCTTGGACCTCCAAGCTAAAAGCTAGTTTACAGATGGACATGTCATATGCAACGATTCCTGTTCTAGATGGGAGCAGAAGGTTATATAGTGAAAAAAGAACTCCCTATGTGGTTAGCAGTCAATATAAACCTGAAGTCCATCACATATATGCTGTTGATACTGATTTGGGGTCTTCCATTTTCTTTAATGAGACTGTCCCACATGAGGTAGAAAGGAAATTGCAGGAGAAGTCTCAGGAAAATGAGGAAAAAGAAGTTTTGGAACAGGAAGCTTTGGAAGCAAAATAGAAAAAAGAAGGCAAATGGATAATGTACTTTGATGGATCTGTTGCAAAGGTTGGTGTTGGGGCTGGTGTCTACATCATTTCTCCTATTCCTGATTTCAAAGCTTTGTCATACAAATTGCTGTTTGAATGCACAAATAATGTAGCAAAGTATGAGGCCCTGTTATTGGGGTTACATGCTTTGAAAGATCTGGGGGCTCAGAGGGTCAGGATCTTAGGAGATTCTGAGTTGGTGATAAACCAGGTAAATGAGAGTTATCAAACCAAGCATCCTCAGATGAGGGCTTACATGATATGCTTGGCAATTTCATCACAGAGCATACAATTCAGGTTGTTCCCAGGGTTGAAAATTTGGTGGCTGATTCCTTAGCAGTATCTGCTGAAAAATTTGAGACCCCAATGACTAGTCAAAAGGAATACCAGGTGGAGATTTTGAACAGACCTTCTATCCCTGACAATTACAAATACTAGCAGGTGTTCGAAGATGATATGCAGATCCGAAGATTTCTAGAGTTGTCAGGAGAGTTTGTGAATACTCATTTTGACAATGAAAATGATAATGATAGGACCCCTGGAGATGATTAAGAAATTGAATCAGAAGAAGATACTAAGAGGTTAAGGAATACCTTGGGAGGTAAGGATATCATCCAGCTGAAAAATAATTTCATACCAAGAGGCCTGATCCCTTTAGAGAGGCTCTTTGATCAAAATGATGTTGCCAAGAACCCCAAAGTGAAACCTGTTGGTGATTCCGTTGAAGATAAAAATATTGGCACTGAGGAAAATCCTAAAATCATAAAATTATCCAAGAAGCTGCCGGAAAAAGAGAAAGAGGAGTATGTAAAGTTGATGAAAAAATATACAGATGTGTTTGCTTGGAGTTATGAAGACCTCAAAGAATATGATACATCTATCATACAGCACACTATTCCTATAAATCCTGGAGAAAAGCCTTTTAAGCAGAAACTCAGGAGGATCAATCCTAAGCTGCTCCCTGTCATTGAGAAGGAAATAAAGAAGTTATTTGATGCTAAGATCATTGTAACACTCAGATTTTCTAAATGGGTTGTGAATTTGGTCCCTGTCAGAAATAAGAATGGAGAGATAAGACTGTGCATAGATTTCCACAATTTGAATAAGGTCTCCATGAAAGACAACTATCCTCTACCCAAGATGGATCATATACTGCAGCAAGTGGTGGGAGCTGAAAGGATTTCGATGCTGGATGGTTTTTCCGTGTATAATCAGATCAAAGTGCTGCCAGAAGGTCAGGAGAAAATTGCCTTTACTACACCATGGGGCACCTTCATGTATGTGAAGATGCCTTTTGGTCTGATGAATGCAGGTGCAACTTTCCAGCGAGCTATGGACATTGCCTTTGCAGGAGAGATTGGAATTTTCGTGGTAATTTATATGGATGATATCACAGTCTACTCAAAGTCTGACAGAGAACATCTGCATCATCTGGAGAAGGTCTTCATGAAGTGTAGGAAGTATGGCATATCTTTGAACCCTAAGAAGTCTAATTTTGCACTAGAAGAAGGAAAGCTGCTAGGCCATATAATATCCAAAGATGGCATAAAGATTGATCCTGAAAGAGTAAGTGCAATTCTGAAGGTAGGAGAACCCAGAAGCAAAAAGGAGATACAATCATTTCTGGGACAGGTAAATTTATTGAGGATATTTGTACCAAGCTTTGCTGAGATCTTGATGAATATTACAAATATGTTGAAGAAAGGTCATGAAATAAAGTGGAATACAGAAGCTAAGGAGTCATTTCGGGAAATCAAGAAAGCAATTTCAGAAGCTCCTGTTTTGGTAAGTCCAGATTTTGCCAAGGATTTTTCAGTATTCTGATATGCTTCTGAACATACTATAGCAGCAGTATTATTACAGAAAAATGAGGAAAAGTTGGAACAACCCATAGCCTTTTTCAGTAAAATGCTACGGGATGGGGAGTTGAAATATGATATCATGGAAAAGTAGTCCTATGCTTTGATTAAAGCATTAAAGGATTTCAGAATATATGTTTTGCATTCCCATGTAATTGCACATGTTCCAACCGCTGCAGTAAAAGAAATTTTGACTCAGCCAGACCCCGAAGGCAGGAGGGCGAGATGGATAGCTACATTATTGGAATATGATATAGAAATAAAACCCACGAAGCTGGTTAAAGGACAAGGGTTAGCAAAAATGATGACAAACTCAAATTGTGAATCTTTACAGATCAATTTTTTGACTCACCAGTCTGATCAGTTAGACATAGAGATAGAAGTGATGGCTGACTTTGTGGCCTCTCCATGGTACTCTGGTATTGTATATGTCCTCCGAAATTTGCAAGCACCAGAAGGATTAAGTAAATCGAGAGCAAGATCTGTAAAGTTGAAATCTGCTAAATTCTGTATCATAAATAAATATCTTTATTGGAAGGATCCTGGAGGAGTTCTACTAAATTGTCTATTAGAGGATGAAGCCCACCAAGTTACCAAAGAATTTCACAAAGGAGACTGTGGGGGACATCATTCTTGGAAGGTGACTGCAAACAAAATCATGAGAGCTGGTTATTATTGGCCTACATTATTCTCAGATGTATATAAAGAAATCAACAAATGTCATCAATGCCAAATTTTCGACGGTAAGAGAAAGGTACTACCTCTCCCTTTGAATCCAATAACAGTTGAGGCTCCTTTCCAGCAATGGGGTTTGGATTTTATTGGTGAAATAAACCCCAACTCATCAGGTCAGCACAGGCGGATCTTGACAGCTACAGACTATTTTACTAAATGGATAGAAGCAATTCCTACCAGGAGGGCCACTGAGAATGTGATCATGGAGTTTCTTGAAGAAAATATATTGGCTCGGTTCGGGTGTCCAAAAAGGATAGTAACAGACAACGCAGCTGCTTTCAAATATAGGAAGATGATTAATTTTTGTCATAAGTATCATATAAGCCTCAATCACTCAACTGCATATTACCCTCAAGGAAATGGATTAGCTAAATCTTCAAATAAAATCCTGGTGAGGATTATCAAAAAGTTGTTGGAAGAGAATAAAAGGTCTTGGCACACCAAACTAAAATATGCTCTATGGGCTGACAGGATTAGTACTAAAAGAGCAATCGGCATGTCTCCATTCCAACTGGTATACAGGGCCGAAGTGATTTTTCCAACATCATTAGGGGTACCAGTTATGAGATATTTCCAGGATCAGCAAGAAGAACCAAATCACATACAGCGAAGGATAAATCAAATCATTGAGCTAGAAGAACGAAGAAGTACGGCTTATAATAAAGTGCAGTCACATCAAGAGAAAATGAAGAATACTTTTGACAGAAGGATCAAGGAAGAGCAGTTTCAGATTGATGACCCGGTTTTGAAGTGGGATGCTCCTAATGAAGACAAGCATGGAAAGTTTGACCCTATGTGGGTCGGACCTTATGTTGTTGCTGGGTACAGAGGACAGAATGCGTTTTTGCTGCAATATACCGATGAGGTTCTTCTGGAGAGTAACCTCGTAAATGGAAGATATCTGAAACATTACCTGTCCTGAAGGGGAAGGTAAAATTTGTATCATAAAATTGTACATATTTATTTCTCTTTACAAATAAATAAATATGGTAAGCCGAGTGTATTTGAAAGCTCCCAGTGAGAGCCCTAAAGTTCAGGAGGCATACCACTCCTTTCCTAAAAAGTATATAAAAATGATATATCTACAAAAACAAAAGATGGGTTTTTGAGAAGTTATTATGCAAAATAAAATAAAAAACAGGCACCTGGTCTACGAGTTCTTTGATACCTCGCAGGGAGGATATCATCCCCAGATGGAGCCAGCTGTTAACACCATTATTTATCAAGGGGGTGAAAGACCATGGTGGAGAAGAAAAATAATGGTTGTTTGGATACTTTGGTTAAAAGATATATAGTAAAAATGGGACTATAGGCAAAAAAGCGATTAAGTCACCGAAGATCATAAGCCGCGATGGGGGAAGGAATAAAATCAATGGCTGATATTCTCTCCACTCCTCAGAGATGCAAGGAAGATAAAGGTTTGATCTGGGAGCTTATCGGACACACAGATCAGCGACCATCAAGTTGTCTCGTGCAGATCCACGGTCTATATCCAATCCGCTTTGTGAAGTTGCATCTTGGTTAAAACGACACAATCCGACGGAATCGGGTACATGCTACTCAATCCAATGGCGGAGAGGTGAAGTCGGATCACATCCACAGTTGAGATTGATTCCGGAACCAGAACCTGCACGACTGATAAACCTAAAGCACGCAGCGGAATGAGTTACCCGGTGATCGATCTGACGGTTGAAAATCAAAGTGAATCAAATCAATGGCTATTATGATTTCCGGAGAGTGAACTAGCGCGGTGGATAATTATGAAGCGCCCAGCGGAATTTGGTACGTGGCGTATGATCCGACGGTGGAAAGTTAAAGGCGTATCACATCAATGGCTGAGAATAATTCTGGAGATCAAAGCTGTACGACGGTTAAAGTGACGGAGCCCAGCGGAATTCGGTACATGTCACCCGATCCAACGGCTCAGGATAAAAGGCGATTTCATCGACGGCGGGAGATCATTCTAGGATGGAGACTGGTGCATTGATTATCTCCAAGACGCCTGGCGGAACGAGGTACGTGGCACGCGATACACAGGCCAGAAATTAAAGAGAAATCAGATCTAGGGTCTTAAATGAAGCCGAAAAACAGAAGTGCACGGTAGTTAAGAATAAGTGGTGGTTGCGGAAAATAAATGTTGTCTACGTGGCGAATTGTGTGGTCCTGTAAAGGCAGGGTTGACCTCTCCAATGATTATTTTATTTGCTCGGGACCCGGCGATTTGGGGGCTTCCATTTGTCAGTTCGAGGCACGCTCCGAGCACACGCCTCCACAGTAAGCCAGGTAGGACTTAAACCCTGTAACTCCTTCGTCCAATTACCATTGTAAATTAAGCAATGGACCAAGGGAGAGAGATTCGAGTGTCTGGTCAGGTCGTGGATGACAGAGAGGAATTTTTAGTAGATAAACATAGGGGCATGTGCGACCCCTTCCTATCCACAAGGAGCGTGTCCAGCAGGTAAAGAGAAGTTGTGGTCTCATTACTCACAGGGGAATGATGTTCTGAATGTATGCAAGTCTTTTTTGTACCATTTCGGCCTTGAGCAAACCCTCCACTTCCCGGAATTTGCCGAGTGGTGTGCGGTGAACTATTCTCCCTCTCAGAGGATTATTGTGAGTCGGCCCGCATCCAAAATACTGCGTAAAATTGATGCTTCGGTCGTCAGAGAAAACCTTAGTCTGCCCGAAAATTACCCTGTAAATCGTGAGTCTGTAAATGAATCTGTCCTTGCTGAGTTTTTCAAAAATTGCGAAAGTGAAAGTCGTTCTCAATTCTTGTCAAGTATCCTGAAGGAAGGTCAGTCCCTTGAAGGTCTTTTCTTGCCTTACCCATTGCACATTTTTAGGACTGAAGTGCAATTGGTAATGTCTTTCATCTGTCAAGTGTTAGGTCTAGATGACGATTATCATATAGGTGATATCATCCTTGGTTTCTTGTTGAGAATAAATTCTTTAAGCCCTGAGTCCCGGTCAGTCCCCGTGCTTAATTTAGATGAGTACCTTGCCGAAGCGATCCACCTTTAGTTGACTGAATTTCCCAATGTCCAGTTCTTTAGGTTTCAAACATACTTGCTTAACATGCTATTATGCTCTAATGTTACTGAATTGAAATTCTTAAGTGCTCTATGCTCTTCTGATTTGCCCAAGCAAATCAACATGTTCGAATTTGCCAATTCGATCATGTCTGAAATGTACAGAATGTTATTTGATGAGGACCTGCCCCGTGTCCTGGATGAGGTGAGATGCCTAATGCAGTCGTCACCCGAAGATCGGGTGGGGGACTAGTTCCTGTACAGGGGTTACACAGTGTTAAGAATATATGGCTTTACTGGTCAGCCTTATAGGCTACCCTCCTTCTTGACCCCAAGGATTTTCACACTAGAGTTCATGAGGCAGAGATTGATGTCTGAGGAAGAGCACTTTGGTGCTTTCAAAAAATCTTCGAACATTAAATTTCCACTTAAAGTCGGCCCTTTCATTTTTAAAGGTAAAGGTGCCCTGGCATTTATAGAAAAGTTGCTGGAGAATATGGATTTCATAAAAGATGTAAATGTGAATTACGACCTCCACCATGTGATCTCATTGAGAAAACAGGAAAACAAGAATAAACCATTTGAGCATCAGGCTATTGAGGGGCTAGCTGAAATGGCCAATTTGTTACAATGTACTGACAGGTCAAAGTCTGATGAAGAGACAGCAGCCCAAATAACAGAAGGTGTTGGTATTGTGGTCAAGAGGAGTTTGTCTGAAACTGAGAGTATGGATGTAGACGAAGAAGGGCCCCATAAAAAGGCAAAGTTGCTTGAAAGTGGCAAAAATGTAGATGAGGAGGTTTCTGATGGTTCCAAAAGAGGTGCCCTAGTTCCCCTGAAAGCGGTGCAAGTAAGTCAATTCTCTTTTAAAAATGCGGAGGGTGATGTAGACAGTTCGGAATTATTCCACGTGTTTAAGTCAAAGGAAGACCTAAAAGCCAGCTACATGGAGAAGAGGAAACAGTCTATGGAGGAAATGAGAAATTTGCTCCCGAAGGTGAGAAGTTTGTACAGTTCGAAAACATCTTTAGTCGATGCTAGAGATGCTGAGAGGAATACTTTTAAAATGGCTATGGTAAGCAATAAGAAGATGTCTGAAATGGAGATTCGGTTAGACAAAATCAGCACTCGGGATAAAATTCAACTCCATAAACAGACCAGCGATATCATCTACTCAGACTTACTACAAGCCATGGTGAGGATTAATAAATTGCAAGTCTTGATAGACAAATTGGAAATTTAGTTGAAACATGAGAAAGTGGAAAATAAAGCAAATTTTGTTCAGATTAGGAAGCTGCAGACAGACATTGCTAGTTCAGACAGTACCCAGACAGTCAAGAGGTTGTTAGAGGAAAAGGATAATGCACTCCAGGTCCTGAAGAAGAAACTGAAGATCCCAGGTGCTGAACATGTTCAGTCATCTGAGTTACTAGCTCTCCAAGAGGAGAAGGATAAAGTCCATCAAGAAATGATGGAGTATAAAGGAAGAGCTGGGGAGCTACAGGAAGAAAAAGAGAAGTGGGAAGCCGAAAGGGAGGAACTGTTATCCCAAATCTCCTTGATGAAAAAAGATCAGAATGAAGAGAAGGAGATTATGGAAGAGTTGATGAGCCAGACTCCCACCGGCGAGGACCTGTCTATTGTAAATATCCAGAAGCCATTAGATGATTTCTCTACTGATGATTTGTTGGTGCCAATGTCCTAGGTGAGTTTGAAAGAAGAAGCAATCAAAGATTTGAAAGCAGAGAATGAAAAGATGAAAGCTGAATTGGCCAAAGTAAGTGAAAGCAAAAAACAAATACTGCAAGGCAGTAATCAATTACAGAAGAAATTCAATGAGCTAAAAGAAAAATGCATTGGGAAGGGCCCTCTTCAGGGGGCAAAACATATCATTTGGGATACCTTGTGTATAGAGATTACCACGTTCCAGCACTATTTAAATTTTATTGATGATTTGAATATAATGATAAATCTAGCACACCAGAGATTAAAACTGGTAAACGAACATATGGAGAAAAGACCCCTTGTTACGGCTCAGAACACACTAAATTTTCTAAATTCACTGTCATATCAGAAGTTGCAGGAATTGGGCATAAAGGACAGAGTATCAATAGTGATGTGGGAAAAGAAAATCATCCATAAGCATCACTTAATCAAAACGTTCCAAGATAAATCAGAAGGATTGTTGCTGCAGGTTAATAATTTTAAACATGAGTTTAAAGAACTATTCAAGGACGTTTTGCCTTCTTTCTGGAATGGAGAAGGGAGGATGTTCTCACAGGAACATTATCATAACCTGCTTGTTCAGTGCCACATGGACCACTCCAAATTTAATGATTTGGAGAAAAGCCTGACAGGGAATACCATTGTGGATATGCTCACAGAAGATTTCGAGATTCTGCAGAAGTTCGCCATCATTAGGAGCAAACTGCCCAGAAAGTCCTATGAAGCATATATGGAGCTCGAAGTAGCAATTCGGGAAATGATGGAGTGTGACACCCCAAGTTCGGAGCAGTGGAAAGCTGTGGAGCGGTTTGGAAAGACAAAGTATATTCTCCATCCCTAGAAACAGGTGTCATGCACTGAAGAGCTGATGGGGCAAAGATGTGGAGCTGATGGGGCAAAGACGTGGAGCTGATGGGGCAAATATGTGGAGCTGATGGGGAAAAGACGTGGAGTTGATGAGGCAAAGACGTGGAGCTGATGGGGCAAAGACGTGGAGCTGATGAGGAAAAGACGTGGAGCTGATGGGCGAAAGTTTGTTATCAAGTTGATTTGTACTTTATGATCTGTTAGGATTGGAGTTGTAACAAACTTCCTAGGGGTTAGGAATTTAGTTACAAACTCTAAATTAAGCCGATCATTCTGTTATTGATCTTCTTGTTGGAGCACCGATCATTTTATGTATAAATATGCATCTTTTTTAAGAGATGGGGGTTGGAACCCATCGGGTGGTGAATAATTTTGGAGAACATATCTGTTTTTGGAATAACAAAGTGAAAGCATGAGGTTTTGTCATAGATTCATGTGTCGTTGATATTGCAGTCTGTGCTTCATTCTTTATGTGATTGTATTTCCCTTGTGTAACACTCCATTTTGTTTCTTCCTCGTATCTGGAAAATAGCGTTAGATGATTGGAATTCATGTGTTTATGCTCTGGTCATCATTTCATATATTATATGATTTTTTCTGCTAAAGTTGGTATAGAACTCATCCTGGTTGATGCTCTGTATTAATGGGTTGTTTCTTCATCTCTTCTGTTCTACCTGAATCAATTTGAATGACTGTGATGATATGATTACCTTACCTTTGATGAATATCATGTATATGTCTTTGTGGTATCTTTATATTGTATATGACTCCATGCCCAATGGTTATGTGATTGTTTCAGCCAAATACATAAATCTGTGAATGCTATTTTAAATCTGGTCTTGTTAAATCTTTATTGAGAGATCCTTCTCTGGAAGAAAATACCAGTTTCTTCCTAAAGTGGTTTTGCTGTTACCTTAGAGTATACCTTTTACAACCTGGGTACATTCTGAGTGCTAACAATGATGATGAATATGATGATGACGATGAAGATTATGACAATGATAATGAAAATGATGATGATGATGATGATGATGAAGATGATGATCATGATAATGGAGATGCTGATGAATTGGATGACGATGATGTTGATGATGAAGACGAAGATGCTGATGATGATGACGACGAATATGATGATGATGATCAAGATGATGATGGTGATAACGAAGATGTTGATGATGAAGATGATGATGATGATGATGATGACTATGATGATGATGATAAGGAAGATGATGATGATGAAGAAGATCATGATGATGATGATGACGACGACGATGATGATGATTATGAATATGATGATGATGATATTGATGAAGGCGACGAAAACTATGGTGATGACGATGACAAGGATGATGATGAGGATAATGATGATGATGATGACCGTCGTTGTTTTTGTCATCACGATCATATTCTTTGTCTTCATCGTCATCATCATCATCATCGTCGTCGTCGTCATCATCACCATAGTGTTCATCCTTGAAGGGACTTATGTATAGGATATCACTATAAGCAATGCAACCACTACAAATTATGACAAAATCCTAGTTAAATTAAATTAAACTACACTAAATTAAAAACATAGAGTTGTTTAACTATAATTAATTTAAAACGAAACAAAATATAAAATATGCAAATAAAAAAACCCAAAATAAACTAAACAAAAGATAAATATGCAAAACAAAACACAAAATATAAAATATGAAAATAAACAAACAAAAAAATGTAGAATTCAAAAACACCCGTGCACTAGCTCATTAGCAAAACAACAACGAACAAGTTCACTCACGTGCACTAGTTCATTAGTAGCAGTGGTAAATGGAGGAGCGGGGGATATCAGTCCATAGGATATTGGCGTTCCCAGTGGAGGCAATCTAGCCGTAGTCCAGAGGATAACAAAACAATCTGGTCACAGTCCAGAGGATACCGACGTTCCCAGGGGAGGAAATCCAGTCGCAGTCTAGAGGATAACAAAGGGCCCAATGAATTATGTAATCCCATTAACCCTAGTAGCGTAAGAATTTGGGAAAAATAAGTCAAATTTGTGAACCGATATGGATTCGATACAGTCATACTGAAATTATAATTTTTTTGTTGTGCTACCATCGCTTCTATTATCGGTGCATCTAGTAAGGGTTTTCTTATGCATGCTTTGGGGCATATGGGTCTTGGTATTTGACTAGTATACAGGATGTGTGTTGGCATGAGCCATTCTGATCCCTGTCAAAGCCATCATGCACTCTGATTTTCGCCAGGTTTCTCCTCCCATGGTAGTTAGTGTGGTCTCCTCTATTTGGCATATCTCAAGGAGTCCGAAGGTTATCAAGAATATTTGATTACTCAAGCTTAGTGTGGTCACCTCTGTTTGGCATATGGATTATTTAATTAATCAATTAATTCATAAACTGACTTCAAATCTGTGGGCTTGGGATCTCTTCGAGCTTCCTTTATTTTTAAATCATGGGCTCCCTTCATCTACAGCCTGCGTGTGTCTTCATTAAACCATATGCGAGCATTTATTCCTTAAATATATGTTGTTTAATTTCGATCACATCATATGCTTTTTCCATTAACTCATGAAAATCCCTAGTGTTGTCTTCTATTCTCGAAGCGTGACAGTCCAGTTGGTTTGTAATATACCTGTCATCATTATCAACATTTTGGATGCTGTTGACGCTAGTTCCCACCATATTAAAGACCCATTTCATTCCACTTTGAAGGTCTAAGAGTGCCGACTTAATCTCCTAGAGATCCCTAGAGGAAGACATGCTATCTATCTCCTGAATATCCAGCAAAGGACATTGGGTTAAATTGGTATTGTCTAACGAACTGATTGTTCAACAGTAATAAAAAAATACATAATAAACTAAATAGATTTCATCAAAATGCAAACATTGCAAGACAATGTCGAGAGGGAAAGGCCTGTCATTTTTTAGCTTCTTGGTCGAGGCTTGGCTTGTCAATCGAGGGCTCCTCCATCTGATGGTCTTCTGGAGTTTCATTGCAATGGCTGCCTTCAATCATTTTGGTTAATTTATGAACATATTCCTTAATATAGTCAACTTTTTCCATTAACTCATGCAGATTCCTAGTGTTGTCTTCTATTCTCAAAGCGTGACAATTTAGTTGGTTCGAAATATACCTGGCATCATTAGCAACATTCCGGGTGTCGTTGACGCTAGTTCCCAGCATATTAAAGACCCATTTCATTCCAATTTGAAGGTCTAAGAGTGCCGACTTAATTTCCTAGAGATCCCTGGAGGAATCCATGCTATCTATCTCCTGAATGCAACAAACATAAATAATATAATAGTTATATAATTAAATAATTAATAGTTAGGTTAATTAAGTCATTATGAAAGGAGGTGTCTCCTCATCATGAATGTCCAAGCCATATTTAAGGCCAAGACATCATTGTAATATTCATCATCTAATATATATTATTCTTATTTATCATCCAACATGATAATCGGATTTGATTATTGAGAGATCAACCAGACTCAGTTTCTCCATTTGGTATCAGAGCAGATTCGCTCCTGCACTTTGAGCTCAGACTTGGTTCATCAACCCCTACTTGTGCTCGGACTCAGCTCATCAATTTTTTATTCTTCCACTGCTCCATTTCACCCATGCCTCCTTCAATCTTCCATGCATCCCCCATCCTTCACATTTTTTCCCAGGAGCTACTCCACAACCTCCTCGCCTCTCCCCCCTTGCGCCACTCCATCTCCCTCCACGCCACCTCCAACATCTACCTGCGCCTTCTAGTTCCTCAACGCTCTCCTCCTCTGTGCATCATGCACCTATGTCACCCTCCATTCAGCCCATTGTGCGTTTATTTTCTCCATAGCGCTCACCCTACGATCATCCCCCACACTCTGTTTCCATTCCCCTATCTCTCTGCATACATATCTGCTCTCCCCTCTAGCCTCCACCAACTTCCACGCGGTCACCTTCCATCCTTATGCTCCACGCTCCTTCGTTGCTCCACCTTCTCTTCATTTACCCCACGCCCACACATTTGTCCTCCCTACTCACTGTGGGAAATGCTCCACTCTTGTCTATGCATCTCTTCCCACCCTGCATCTCTTCAATGGCCATCACTGCTTCGTCGCGCCATCCCATAAGTCCATCTCTTCACTACCACCTGCGCAGCCCCTCAACTCCATCTCCACTTGTGCCTGATATCCTCCACTCTAACCCTAGAACGTGCAAAAAAAACAAACAATATAAATAAAAAAATCACATATTATATATAATAATAATATATATAAAAAATCAAATATTGTATTTATTATAATATAAATAATATTATAATATTTGTTTAAAAAAACTATATACAAAATATTATATAGTTTATAAAAAAATAATAATAATATTAATTAATTAATTAATATATTATTATTCAAAATTCACCTCAAAACCAAAATAGCGTTGAAATACACACCGTTGCATACAAGGTCCCATACCATGGCAGAACTGAAAGAGAAATAAAAAAAATGGAGAAGGACATCAAGTCCCTTGTCGCTAACCAAAAAGGCTTAAAGGAAGAAATGCAAAATAAGAATATAGTACTTAAAGACGAGCTTGTTTTGGTACTACAAAGAAGGTTGGATGAAAATTTTGATATCCTGAATGAAAAATGTTAGCACTCAGAATGTACCCAGGTTCTAAAAGGTAAACTCCAAGGTAACAACAAAACCACTTTAGGAAGAAACTGGTATTTTCTTCCAGAGAGGGATCTCTCAATAAAGATTTAACAGGACCAGATTTAACCAGACCAGATATAAAATAACATTGAAAGATTTATGTATTTGGCTGAAACAATCACATAACCATTGGGCATGGAGTCATATACAATATAAAGATACCACAAAGACATATACATGATATTCATCAAAGGCAAGGTAATCACATCATCACAGTCATTCAAATTGATTCAAGTGGAACAGAAGAGATGAAGAAACAACCCATTAATATAGAGCACCAACAAGGATAAGTTCTATATCAGAAAAAATCATATAATATCTGAAATGATGACCAGAGCATAAACACATGAATTCCAATCATCTAACGCTATATTCCAGATACGAGGAAGAAACAAAATGGAGTGTTACACAAGGGAAATACAATCACATAAAGAAAAAGGCACAGACTGCAATATCAACGACACATGAATCTCTGACAAAAACTCTCATGCATTCACTTTTTTATTTTAAAAATAGATATGTTCTCCAAAATTATTCACCACCCGATGGGTTCCAACCCCCATCTCTTAAAAAAGATGCATATTTATACATAAAATCATCGGTGCTCCAACAAGAAGATCAATAACAGAATGATCGGCTTAATTTAGAGTTTGTAACTGAATTCCTAACCCCTAGGAAGTTTGTTACAACTCCAATCCTAACAGATCGTAAAGTACAAATCAACTTGATAACAAACTTTTTCCCATCAGCTCCACGTCTTTGCCTCATCAGCTCCACGCCTTTGCCTCATCAGCTCCACGCCTTTGCCCCATCAGCTCTTCAGTGCATGACACCTGTTCCTAGGGATGGAGAATATACTTTGTCTTTCCAAACCGCTCCACAACTTTCCACTGCTCCGAACTTGGGGTGTGACACTCCATCATTTCCCGAATTGTTACTTCGAGCTCCATATATGCTTCATAGGACTTTCTGGGTAATCTGCTCCTGATGATGGTGAACTTTTGCAGAATCTCAAAATCTTCTGTGAGCATATCCACAATGGTCTTCCCTGTCAGGATTTTCTCCAAATCATTGAATTTGGAGTGGTCCATGCGGCATTGAACAAGCAGGTTATGATAATGTTCCTGTGAGAACATCCGCCCTTCTCCATCACAGAAATAAGGCAGTCTGTCCTCGAACAGTTATTTAAACTCCTGTTTAAAATTATTAATCTGCAGAAGCAATCCTTCTGATTTATCTTGGACCGTTTTGATTAAGTGATGCTTATGGATGATTTTCTTTGCCCACATCACTATTGATACTCTGTCCTTTATGCCCAATTCCTGCAACTTCTGATATGACAGTGAATTTAGAAAATTTAGTGTGTTCTGAGCTGTAACAAGAGGTCTTTTCTCCACATGTTCGTTTACCAGTTTCAGCCTCTGGTGAGCTAAATTTATCATTATATTCAAATCATCAATAAAATTTAGATAGTGCCGGAACTTGGTAATCTCTATACACAAGGTATCCCAAATGATATGTTTTGCCCCCTGAAGAGGGCCTTTCCCAATGCATTTTTCTTTTAGCTCATTGAATTTCTTCTGTAATTGATTCCTGTCCTGCAGTATTTGTTTTTTGCTTTCACTTACTGTGGCCAGTTCAGCTTTCATCTTTTCATTCTCTGCTTTCAAATCTTTGATTGCTTCCTCTTTCAAACTCACCTGGGACATTGGCACCAACAAATCATCAGTAGATAAATCATCTAATGGCTTCTGGATATTTACAATAGACAAGTCCTCGCCGGTGGGAGTCTGGCTCATCAATTCTTCCATAATCTCCTTCTCTTCATTCTGATCGTTTTTCATCAAGGAGATTTGGGATAACAGTTCCTCCCTTTCGGCTTCCCACTTCTCTTTTTCTTCCTGTAGCTCTTCGACTCTTCCTTTGTATTCCATCATCTCTTGATGGACTTTATCCTTCTCTTCTTGGAGAGCTAGTAACTCAGATGACTGAACATGTTCAGCACCTGGGATCTTCATTTTCTTCTTCAGGACCTGGAGTGCATTATCCTTTTCCTCTAACAACCTCTTGACTGCCTGGGTACTGTCTGAACTAGCAATCTCTGTCTGCAGCTTCCTAATCTGAACAACATTTGCTTTATTTTCCACTTTCTCATGTTTCAACTGAATTTCCAATTTGTCTATCAAGACTTGCAATTTATTAATCCTCACCATGGCTTGTAGTAAGTCTGAGTAGATGATATCGCTGGTCTGTTTGTGGAGTTGAATTTTATCCGGAGTGCTGATTTTGTCTAACCGGATCACCATTTCAGACATCTTCTTGTCGCTTACCATAGCCATTTTAAAAGTATTCCTCTCAGCATCTCTAGCAGAGACTAGAGAGGTTTTCGAACTGTACAAACTTCTCACCTTCGGGAGCAAATTTCTCGTTTCCTCCATAGACTGTTTCCTCTTCTCCATGTAGCTAGTTTTGAGCTCTTCCTTCGACTTAAACACGTGGCATAATTCCGAACTGTCTACATCACTCTCCACATTTTTAAAAGAGAGTTGACTTACTTGCACCGCTTTCATGGGAACTAGGACAAATTTTTTGGAACCATCAGAAATCTCCTCATCTACAATTTCACCACTTTCAAGTAGCTTTGCCCTTTTATGGGGCCCCTCCTCGTCTACATCCATACTCTCAGTTTCAGATAAACTCCTCTTGACCACAATACCAACACCTTCTGTTATTTGGGTCGCTGTGACAGGTGTAGCATGTGTGTCTTCGTCAGAATTTGACCTGTCAGTACACTGCAGCAAATTGGCCATTTCAGCTAGCCCCTCAATAGCCTGATGCTCAAATGGCTTATTCTTGTTTACCTGTTTTCTTAATGAGATCACATGGTGGGGGTCGTAGTTCACATTTACATCTTTTATGAAATCCATATTCTCCAGCAAATTTTCTATAAATGCCAGGGCACCTTTACCTTTAAAAATGAAAGGGCCGACTTTAAGTGGAAATTTAATGTTCGAAGATTTTTTGAAAGCACCAAAGTGCTCTTCCTCAGACATCAATCTCTGCCTCATGAACTCTAGTGCAAAAATCCTTGGGGTCAAGAAGGAGGGTAGCCTATAAGGCTGACCAGTAAAGCCATATATTCTTAACACTGTGTAACCTTTGTACAGGAACCATTCCCCCACCTGATCTTCGGGCGACGACTGCATTAGGAATCTCATCTCGTCCAGGACATGGGGCAGGTCCTCATCAAATAACATTTTGTACATTTCAGACATGATCGAATTAGCAAATTCGAACATGTTTATTTGCTTCGGCAAATCAGAAGAGCATAGAGTACTTAAGAATTTCAATTCAGTAACATTAGAGCATAATAGCATGTTAAGCAAGTATGTTTGAAACCTAAAGAACTGGACCTTGGGAAACTCAGTCAACTGAAGGTGGATCGCTTCGGCAAGGTATTCATCTAAATTAAGCACAGGGACTAACTGGGACTCAGGGCTTAAAGAATTTATTCTTAATAAGAAACCAAGGATGACATCACCTATATGACAATCGTCATCTAGACCTAACACTTGACAGACCAGAGACATTACCAATTGCACTTCAGTCCTAAAAATGTGTAAGGGGTAAGGCAAGAAAATACCTTCAAGGGACTAACCTTCCTTTAGGATACTTGACAAGAATTGACAGCGACTTTCACTTTCACAATTTTTGAAAAAGTCAGCAAGGACAGATTCATTTACAGACTCACGATTTACAGGGTAATTTTCGGGCAGACTAAGGTTTTCTCTGACGACTGAAGCATCAATTTTACACAGTATTTTGGACGCAGACCGACTCACAATAATCCTCTGAGAGGGAGAATAGTTCACCGCACACCACTCGGAAAATTCCGGGAAGTGGAGGGTTTGCTCAAGGGCAAAATGGTACAAAAAAGACTTGCATACATTCAGAACGTCATTCCCCTGTGAGTAATGAGACCACAACTTCTCTTTACTGCCGGACACGCTCCCTGTGGATAAGAAGGGGTCGCACATGCCCCTATGTCTGTCTACTAAAAATTCCTCTCTGTCATCCACAACCTGACTAGACACTCGAATCTCTCTCCCTTGGTCCATTGCTTAATTTACAATGGTAATTGGACGAAGGAGTTACAGGGTTTAAGTCCTACCTGGCTTACTGTGGAGGCGTGTGCTCGGAGCGTGCCTGGAACTGACAAATGGAAGCCCCCAAATCGCCAAGTCCTTTTCGCCGGGTCCCGAGCAAATAAAATAATCATTGGAGAGGTAAACCCTACCTTTATAGGACCACACAACGTGCCAGTATCCATCCCTGAATGATCTCCCACCGTCGATGAAATCGCCTTTTATCATGAGCCGTTGGATCGGGTGACACGTACCGAATTCCGCTGGGCTCCGTCACTTTAACCGTCGTGCAGCTTTGATCCCCAGAATCATCCTCAACCATTGATGTGATATGCCTTTAACTTTCCACCGTCGGATCATATGCCACATACCAAATTCCGTTGGGCGCTTCGGAATTATCCACCGCGCTAGTTCACTCTCTGGAAATCATAATAGCCGTTGATTTGATTCACTTTGATCTTCAACCGTCAAATTGATCATCAGATAACTCATTCCGCTGGGCGCTTTAGGTTTATCAGTTGTGCAGGTTCTGACTCAGGAATCAATCTCAACCGTCGATGTGATCCGACTTCACCTCTCCGCCATTGGATTGAGTAGCATGTACCCGATTCCGCCGGATTGTGTCATTTTAACCAGGATGCAACTTCACAAAGCAGATTGGATATAGACCGTGGATCTGCACGAAACAACTTGATGGCCGCTGATCTGTGTGCCCGATAAGCGCCCAGACCAAACCTTTATCTTCCTTGCATCTCTAAGGAGCGGAGAGAATATCAGCCATTGATTTTCTTCCTTCTCCCATCGCGGCTTAGGATCTTTGGTGACTTAATCGCTTTTTTTCCTATAGTCCCATTTTTACTATATATCTTTTAACCAAAGTATCCAAACAACCATTATTTTTCTTTCTCTACCATGGTCTTTCATCTCCTTGATAAATAATGGTGTTAACAAAAAACAAAAATACCTAGATAACAAAATGAGTACCATGACTCAAAACATAAACACCTTAACACAGAACATGAGCACCATGGCGTAGAATCATAATAAATTAATTGAGATGTTACAAAGGCTCATACCCAGTCCGGACCAAGTCAGCAGTCCAGACATGTTAAATGCCTCATTTCATGTTTCCAACCAGGAAATACTTGCAAAGAATCAAGAAGAATTGCAAAAATAAATAAAGATTAACAATGTGACGCTTAAGCAAGAGATAGAATAAAAAATACTCCCAGATATGGAGGTACGATTAAACAACAAAATAGAATCTATCAATAATGTAGTAGGGAATAAAAAGGTTAAAAAATGCCAACAGCATCAAGGCAGTTCAAATATGTCACTTGCATCATCCAATAGTTCCGAGCCATCATCAAACCGTAAAGCAAAAGGAAATCAACATCGTCCTTACAAAATGTACCCATCTAAGGCTAAAATAGAGTTGTTGAAATACAATGGGAGTAAAGACCAATGCATTGCTTGGCTAAACAAAGCAGAAGAATACTTTGACATTTACAATATTCAATCTGACGAGGAGAAGGTAAAATATGCGTCAATGCATATGGAAGGGTACGCCTATAATTTGTACTTATGGTGGAGAAGAGATAATTTTACCTACACCTGGAACTTGTTCAAAAATGATTTTTTTAATAGGTTTCAAGGAATCAAAGAAGATGAATTATTCAGTAAACTTACCTAATTACAATAGGTTGGAAGCGTTGAGGAATTCACACATCAGTTGGAATCCTTATCGACACGAGTATTTGGGTTGTTTGACAAGCAAAAACTCAAAACCTATTTAGGAGGTCTTAAACCATACCACCAAAAAGAGTTAAAATTGCATGACATACCTAACATAGAAGTAGGAAGACATAAAGCAAAAGTTGCAGAATGGAAATTGGAAGGAATTAAAACAAGAGGCAATAACCATTATCAGCGAGAAAAAGAGACACAATGTAGGTACTGTGCAAATACTTGGTCACTCGGTCATCAATGCCACAAAACTCAATCATATGCCTATGAAATGTTAAATAGATCGAAGTCATCTAACAGTTACTCTGATAATAGAAAAAAGAATAAAAACATATGTCGTCGATGCGGTGATGACTGGACCCTTGGTCATAAATGTAGGAACAATGAGACAATGCAGTGCAAAATCATAAATGGAAAGGAAGTGCAAGCCTCTACACAAGAGACCTCATCCGATTCTAATACTGACACCGAGTCAGAATGAAGAACGACACTAGGAAAATACTTAAGCTTTGAGGACAAAGCTTCCTTAAAGGGAGTGGTAATGTAACAAACATAAATAAGATAACAGTTAAATAATTAAATAATTAATAGTTAGGTCAATTAAGTCATTATGAAAGGAGGCATCTCCTCATCATGAATGTCCAAGCCATATTTAAGGCCAAGAAATCATTGTAATACTCATCATCTAATATATATTATTCTTATTTATCATCCAACATGATAGTCGGATTCAATTATTGAGAGATCAAACGGACTCGGTTGCTCCAGGGTTTACTTGCCAACTGAGGGCTCCTCCATCTGATGGTCTTTTGGAGTTTCATTACAGTGGCTGCCTTCAGTCATTTTGGTTAATTTATGAAAATATTCCTTAATATAGTCAACTTAACACTAGGGATCTGCATGATAGTCGGATTCGAGTATTGAGAGATCAGCCAGACTCGGTTGCTCCAGGGTTGGCTTGCCAACCAAGGTCTCCTCCATTTGATGGTATTCTGGAGTTTCATTGCAGTGGCTTCCTTCGGTCATTTTGGATAATTTCTGAACATCTTCCTTAATACAGTCAACTTTTTCCATTAACTCATGCAGATCCCTAGTGTTGTATTCTATTCTCGAAGCGTGATAGTCCAGTTGGTTCGAAATATACCTGTAATCATTAGCAACATTCTGGTTGTTGTTGATGCTAGTTCCCACCATATTAAAGACCCATTTCATTCCACTTTGAAGTTCTAAGAGTGTCGACTTAATTTCCTGGAGATCCCTGGAGGATTCCATGCTATCTATCTCCTAAATATCCGGCAAAGGCCACTGGGTTAAATTGGAATAACTGTAGGAAAATATACCTGAATCGAGAAGCTGAGAGGGAAGGTTCTGCTCCTGCGCTAGCCACAAAGAATCAGAATCGTCTTTCGTTGCTTGATGAAGCAAATCACTGTTAGTTTGAGAGCTGAGTAATCCTACAAATCCATAGATATAATCTTCTTCTGGGAGGACGATGAAAGGGGGGAGCTTCCTCATATTTCGAGGGAGCCTGATATTTTTCATGGCCAAGAAATCTACGATGCATGCGAAATGAAGGCTTGGGTTGTCAATTAGCTGAAGGATGAGACTCATACTAAATGCAACCTGGGAGAAATATAAATAATTGTACTTTAATTGACAAGTTTAAATTAACCAAACCCTTTCACACAAAAAAAATGCAAAAAAAATAATATTGTTCTTTCAGCGCTTGTTGTGAAAGCATGCATGTATGTGATGGAGGGGCCTACGTCAATTGAATCCTTGAAACTCATTGCATGTCTAAGTCTAAAAATATGCCTTTTAAATTGAACCAGAATACCAAAAGAAGTTTATTAATGGCTAGATTTCATAAAGTTATAGGTGAGAGTAGTTAAGTGCTTGTGGCTCTAAATTTTGTTGTGTTTTGTACTAGTCCATGATTCACTGAATCCATAGTCACGGGTAGGAATTTAAATTATTTAATGAAAAGAATTAATGTGTACAACATCTATGTCGAGACCATTTTCCATGCCGATGCTTTCCACTACCCTCTTTATTGTTTTACCAAAAGGCATGATAATGAGGAAGAAGACCTAAAATTATGGACTTCACCTTCAATGAATGCCTTGCAATCACATTGGTAAGGAGTGATAAGAAGATCAGAATAGTCCAACTTGTCAAATATCAGTTGATAGTGTTAATTAAAGACTTATAAGGTAAATTTAATATAAGACTTACTTATAGTTCTCTCTTACTCTTTGCATCTTGACAATTTAATATTTTATGGTTGTCTTTGCGCCTTGACCCAACTCGTATTATAAGGTGAGGATATGCAGACATAATAATCCTTAGTTATGACTATCAGATGAGGATTTAAAGAGAAGAGGATGTAAAGACAAGTAATTTTTATATGTATTTTGGTAGCGCTGAGGACAAATTTCGTGAGAAACCACAAATGTTTGGAAGGACGGAGGGAGATAACATCACGATCATACCATTCATCAAACTGAAGAATATTCTTGAGCCAACAATTTTTTTTTAAATTTTATTAATAACCATTGTTTCTCCATATCGTGTGCCCAATTACACCTCTCTATAGCAATGCATAAATCAATTTCTGCACAGTTTGTGATCCTAGCTACATGCAATTATTTGTAATTGCATGACATCGAGTGTTATTTATATTTGTCAGGAGTCCATGATATTCATGCAAGAAATGAAGTCTTGTAGAGGAGGAATTTTCAAACCGACCTTTTGAATTTCATTTTGACGAAAAAAAAGTGGACATTGGTAGCGAAGTTCACATAGGTAGTAGGCACAAATTTTTGAGCTCGTTTTGAGCCTAGTAGTAGACTAGTAGTTGCTGACACATTGTCACACTTTAGATTAGAGCCCCAAGTGACTCGAGATTCAGAGTCACATCTCGATGGCTAGTGCCTCGTAGTCAGTAATGACTACTGGCCATCTTCAACAACTAAGCACCAAGTGCATGACATGAGTGAGTAAGTGATTATAAATTATCATATTTACAATATTTGGAATGATGAGTTGAACTTTATAGCATAGGAATTTCAACATCTTGAGAAATTTATATGAATGGGTGATTTCAAATGTTTCTCTTCTTTTGAAATCTTGATATAAATTATACCCTTCTTTATTGGAAGGGTAAAATTCAAATTTTAAATTTTTTTGAAGGCAATTTTAACTTTACACTTCTGGCCGGGAGGGCTAGAACCCTTTGGAAGGGTTGTGGAGGGTTCAATTTTGAACGCTGGTTCTATGTGCCAAGCTTATAAAATAATTTATATATAAACCCTGTATTTGGGGTTTCCAAATAGTGTGACTTTGAATGACTAAGAATTTTATTATACCCATGATTGGATAGACACTAAATGAATTTTGATGAGAACCTTATAATTGTATTGTACTTGGACATCAATAAGATCTTTATCGACTTCCCTTATAGTTGAGCATATATGTGTCATGCATATGATTGGGCATTTCACATTCTAAAATTAACACAATGATTTCTTTATTGTTCTACCTAATACCCAAAATCTATTTATTGATTTATAGGTGTGATGATGATGATGATGATGATGATGATGAAGAATAAGATGATGATGATGACGACGACGACGACGACGACAACGACGATGATGATGATGATGACGATGACGACGATGACTAGGATGAGGATGATGATGACGAAAATGATGATGATGATGGTGGTGGTGGTGGTGGTGGTGGTAGTGGTGATGGTGATGATGATGAATATGCTAATGAAAATGTTGATGATGATGAAGATGTGATTACAAGATATTTACCTTGGTCTTCACTAAATTGTTTTGAGCTTCGCCAACATTATAATAGAATGGTTATGAGTGATTATTCACTCCTATCAAGAATGCACTTTATGGAACTACCAAACTGCTCAGTTTGGATCTTCCTCTTTTAAGACACTGGACTAGGTCCATAAGTCTTGATTCTTCATGTGCACAAATCTAAGAAAAAGAGGCTTCACAGGGCCCAAAAAGTTGTATTTTTTTTTTACTACTTCCTCGGATCATATTGAATTGTCAGATTAGTCCTTGTAATGGGTGTTAGGAGCCATCCTTAATTTTTCACTCAACTGGTTTCTCCCCCTGTCATGTAGACATATTCATTCACTAAGCTCCCCTAAAATTGGGATGATAAAGATGATGATGATGATGACGAATATGATGATTACAATGAAGATGATGACGATGATAATGAAAATGATGATGATGATGAAGGTGATGAAGATGATGATCATGATAATGGAGATGCTGATGAATTGGATGACGATGATGTTGATGATGAAGACGAAGATGCTGATGATGATGACGACGAATATGATGATGATGATCAAGATGATGATGGTGATAACGACGATGTTAATGATGAATATGATGACTATGATGATGATGATAAGGAATATGATGATGATGAAGAAGATCATCATGACGATGATGATTATGAATATGATGATGATGATATTGATGAAGGTGACAAAAATGATGGTGATGATGATGACAAGGATGATGATGAGGATAATGAAGATGATGATGATCGCCGTTGTTTTTGTCATCACGATCATATTCGTCGTCTTCATCATCATCGTCATCATCATCGTCGTCGTCGTCGTCATCACCATCGCGTTCGTCCTTGAAGGGACTTATGTATAGGATCTCACTATAAGCAATGCAACCACTACAAATTATGACAAAATCCTAGTTAAATTAAATTAAACTACACTAAATTAAAAACATAGAGTTGTTTAACTGTAATTAATTTAAAATGAAACAAAATATAAAATATGCAAATAAAAAAACCCAAAATAAACTAAACAAAAGATAAATATGCAAAACAAAACACAAAATATAAAATATGCAAATAAACAAACAAAAAACGTAGAATTCAAAAACACCTGTGCACTAGCTCATTAGCAAAACAACAACAAACAAGTTCACTCACCTGCACTAGTTCATCAGCAGCAGTGGTAAATGGAGGAGCAGGGGATACCAATCCATAGGATATTTGCGTTCCAAGTGGAGGCAATCCGGCCACAGTCCAGAGGATAACAAAACAATCTGGTCACAGTGCAGAGGATACCGACGTTCCCAGGGGAGGAAATCTAGTCGCAGTCTAGAGGATAACAAAGGGCCCAATGAATTATGTAATCCCATCAACCCTAGCGGCGTAGGAATTTGGGAAAAATAAGTCAAATTTGTGAACCAATATGGATTTGGTACAGTCATACTGAAATTATAATTTTTTTGTTGTGCTACCATTGCTTCTATTATCGGTGGATCTAGTAAGGGTTTTCTTATGCATTCTTTGGGGCATATGGGTCTTGGTATTTGACCAGTATACAGGATGTGTGTTGGCATGAGCCATTCTGATCCCTGTCAAAGCCATCATGCACTCTGATTTTCGCCAGGTTTCTCCTCCCATGGTAGTTAGTGTGGTCGCCTATGTTTGGCATATCTCAAAGAGTCTGAAGGTTATCAAGAATATATAATTACTCACGCTTAGTGTGGTCACCTCTGTTTGGAATATGGATTATTTAATTAATCAATTAATTCATAAACCGGCTTCAAATCTGTGGGCTTGGGATCTCTGCGGGCTTCCTTTATTTTTAAATCATCGGCTCCCTTCATCTACAGCTTGCGTGTGTCTTCATTAAACCATCTGCGAGCATTTCTTCCTTAAATATATGATGTTTAATTTCTATCACATCATATCTTTCGAAATACTATCCTTAAATCCTTCTCAACATATGCAGAATTCCCTTTATAAATTTTTGTTTATTAATTTCCAGTAGCTTACTCTTTTATTTCACCAAGACTGTATAAGAATACTTTTCTAACTTTTGGCAGACTTATATTTTTCACATCTTGACCATATCTAAACAAACTGAGGGTATGGCTAGATATCCACCTCAACTAGGAACAAGACCATGTCACCTTAAAACCTTACTGACAAACACATAGTCTCTGGCAGTCACTTTAAAATGGTCTTTCAAACTGCTCAATTCAAAACTTAATTAATTTTGTCAGACCCTAGTCATTACTGTTCCAGGAGGCATTTTGGAAAACTCATATCTCACATGTGTGAACACCCAGAGTGAAACTGAGATCATGAGTAGATTCCCATATCATCAAAGAATGGACACATAACATCTGATGAATTTATCAGTTAAAGAGATGACTCTGGCGTGCATTTCCAAGTGGGCTCTCAACCTCCTGTTTTCAACACTCGGTCAATTTTTCATATTTTTGGATATGCAAGCTAATGTTTTTACCTCTTTTGGCAGGCTGATATTTTTCTCATGTGGTCACCATAAGAAAAAATAAGAACATGGATGGATATCCAGTTCATTAAATAACATGCCTATACCTTTTGATGAATTTATCATCACTCAGATAGGATTTGGAGGGCATTTCCAAATGCCTCTTATACCTTGTGATTTGACACTTAGTCAATTTCTTTAAACCCTAGGTCGCAAAGGTGATTTCAACTTTTCATCAAACTTGGAGTGTAATACATGCAATGGATGTAGGACAACCAAATGAATCCATTGAGACCAGCTTCATCCTTTCGAACTATTTTCTCTCTCCTCGACGGGAATTTTACTGAAGTATGATGTAAAAGATGCTTAAGACCCTGTTTTGGTAGATCCATAATTTCTGCCTCGGGTACTTTTAGGTCAAAGTAAGAACATGGTCAGGTAGAAAACACAACCACCTATAGGATTCCCATATGGTTTGGGCATTTATTTCAACCCATAAATTATGGCGGGCATTCTCCTAGATCAACTTGTCTAATTTGACCAAAAAGAACTTCCTTTGGGAGGCATGTATCTTCTTCCTCAACGAGTTGTTTTGAGAAATGGTGCCATGGTTGGATAGATACTTCAACCAACTATGGGATGACAGGACATGGCGGGCATTTTCTCCCTGTTATGAAATATGGTGGGAATTTTCATAAGACTACTGCTTTAGGACAATTTTTCACCACTTAGTCTTTTTCCGTCTGTATCATACATGCCTATGCTCATCAACGGTTCTTTTTCCATTAATGAACATCTCTAGGATATGTCTATCCACAATCATCAGTTCACCAAATGTCACCAATTCTCCATTCATATATTGACATCAATGCCAACACATTCATCTTCCATATTGCCAACAATGATTCCCAACACATGCATCTGTCATTCTATATCTGTGTTGTGAAAAAAATTCCAAACCAAATCAAATCGTGTCTTATACTTAAAAATAATTCAAATATAAATAAATCTAAAATAAATTACACCTTTGAGAGAAAAATAGCTTTTGGTATAGTTTTTGGGAAGAAAAAACTTATGATGTTAAAACATTACAAGTAAATATATTTGCACACTAAATTATATCCGCTTGGTAGCTTATATGATAGACACAAGAGATCCGCCCTAGCTGAACATGCTCACCTTACCGAACACCACATATGTCTTGAAAACGCTAAGGTCATTGCTAAGGAAGACAACCTAACTATGCGGAAAATAAGGGAAAAGATAGAAATCAACATGACTAACAATTGCTTAAATAGAGATGATGGCAAAAAACTCAGTGACTCCGGGCTTCCCCTTCTATACTCACTCAAAAAGCACTTTTCGAGAAACCCTACAAACCCAAAGGGGTTGTCTCTCCCACCTTGTTCGTGACCCTTTTCCACCTTGAACCAAAGTTTCCTTTTTGCATTAAGTTCCTTTTTTTAAAGAAACCCCTCTCTCTCTTTCTTCTTTCTTGTAAGTTGTTACCTTTTGTTCTTAAACCTTAGGAAAAGACCCCTCCTTAGTTTAATTTTTCTTGTAAACTTTTAGACCTCACTCTTAATAGTTTAGGTTTTACTTTTTAAGAATAATGTTATAAATGTAATTTTATAGCATATAAATTATTCTTATTAAGTTGTAGAATCACCTTAAAATTATTAAAAAACCCTTTTTGTGATAATTTTTTCTTAAAAATCTAAAATTTAAATAAAATTCTTTATAAAGTAAAAACTAAATTAAAAATTAATATTAATAAAATTATTAGAATATAAAAAAAATAATGTAAAATTATAATGTAAAACTTAAAACTTATAATTAAAACTTAGAAGAGTAAGGTTATAATTGTTGATTGGAAGGATTATAAATAACTATAGAATATCAAATTAAAAATGAATTTAATTACTCTTATTATTCTTAATAAAAAAATTCCTTAGTCATAAAACGTCTTACTAACCTAACTATTTATAAACTCCATTATGTCTTAGTTTAATTACTTGGATCTTTTTCCCCAAACCTAACCATTGAACTGACCTATTTCTTTCTTTTACCTCACAACCATTTACCTAACCATATTTATAGCAGTTCTTTGGCCTCTTGATGATTTTTGTGTAAGCACTCCTGATGATGATCTCAGAATGAGATCGAAACGTCGAGCTTTAAAAAGCATGAATGCAGTTTCCTCCTTACGGAAAAGCTTATATTCTTGTTTTATCGAGTGTAGGTACCACTAAATAGGTATCTGTCAAATATATCTTCCTCGAGTGAAGATGAAGATATACTTAGAGAGGTTGAAAGTGATACGTGTTGTACTAGATCTACCGGTTCTATATCAACTAGATCTGAAAAGGTAAGGAAAAGATTTTGTAGACGCATGCAATATTTTATTTCCAAAGAAGGGTCATGTAATCATGATGCTAAGAGCATAGGTGACATTGAGTTTCCCTTGAGGTATATACATATATTGCAACGATGGGTACCTAATAAGCTACCTCAAGTGGACACAAATTTCTTCATCAATGGGAGGATGTATTGCATTGCTCCTTTGTCCATGGATGGCATAAAGGTCGGACATGGCACTGTAACTGAATTGATGGAGTATGTCAGACCATTATACAGATACAATAACTGGTTGATCTTGCTCCAGTATACTCAAAGTATGAGGAGATACGGAGTTGCCGCAAATTATATACAACTAGCAGAACACAATAAAAACAAAGGGGCGACTATGTATATTGATGGGAGAACAAAAGCGTCTGGAAACATTGTTGGATTCATAAATAGTACATGGCCAGTGACAGCAACTAAGCAACTGAATTGTGAATTTGAGGGATGCGAAGAACATCATATATTTGTATGTGCAACAAAAACAATACTTCCAAGTGAAGATTTGTTGATCGATTACAACTTAAATCGAATAGATGTGGCTTCCACAGTCTAGGGTAATCATGGAAGGTCACACGCTATGCCTCATCAAGTAAATGCTAAATATACTAACTAAACATGACTACAATAACTAAATGTTTCGATTTTTTCTATTAACATTCGATTTCCACCGTTGACATTCACTTTTTTCGTGCATATTATGAATGTTTCCATGTGATAACATGCTTATTACATTGTTATGCTTATCTCATTTTTTTATGTTACAATTATTGACTCAACTTTTATTGATTGATTTATTTTGTCAGGGTTGCAGCAGTGGAAAACCACATGTTGCTTCCACGGTCCAGGGTGACCGTGGAAGGTCACAATCTATGCCTCATGAGGTAAATGTTAAATATAGTAAATAAATATGACGTCAATAACAAAATGTTTCGATTTTTTCAGTTAACATTCGATTTTCATTGTTACCATTCGCTTTTTCTGTGCTTATTGTGAATATTTCCATATGATAACATGCTTATTACATTGTGGCAAGGGTCTACTCATCCCCATGCAGCAGAACATGTATCTCCTCCTTCAGAGGTAAAAGTAAATATTATTGCAGTATCTCATTTTTGTTTATGTTACAATTATTGACTCAACCAAATATAGTAACTAAATATGACTACAATAACTAGAAACTCCAACCCCAGAATATTTCCATGTGACAACATGCTTATTACACTGTGGCAGGGGTTTGCCCATGGTCGTCATGGAACAAAACATGTGTCCTCTACTTTCATGGTCCAAGGTGACTGTGGAAGGTCACACTCTGTTCCCCATCAGGTAAGTGTTAAATATAATAACTAAATGTTGAGATTTTTTCTGTTAACATTCAATTTCCATTGTTACCATTCGTTTTTTTCGTGCTTATCGAGAATATTTCCATATGATAACATGCTTATTACACTGTGGCAAGGGTCTGCTCATCGCCATCGAGCAGAACATGTATCTTCTCCATCGTAGGTAAAAGTAAATATTATTGCAATATCTCATTTTTTTATGTTACAATTATCGACTCAACTAAATATAGTAACTAAATATGACTACATTAACTAGAAATTCCAACCCCAAAATATTTCCATGTGACAACATGCTTATTACACTGTGACAGGGGTTTGCCCATGTTCGCCATGGAACAGAACACGTGTCCTCTACTTCTAAGGTAAAAATAAATATTATTGCAATATCTCATTTTTTATTATGTTACAATTATTTTCATAAGATTTATGTATTGATTTATTGTGTCAGGGTGGCACCAGTGGAAAGGAACCTAATACTTCCATGGTCCGGGGTGATTGTGGAAGGTCACACTTTGTGCCCCGTCAGGTAAGTGTTAAATATAATAACTAAATGTTTTGATTTTTTCTGTTAGCATTCGATTTCCACTGTTTACATTCGCATTTTTCTGTGCATATGGTGAATTATTGATTGATTTATCGTGTCAGGGTGGGGACCGTGGAAAGGAACCTGCTGCTTCCATGGTCTAGGGTGACCGTGGACAATCACCCACTAGAAGTAGATCAGTACATGGTGAACGTGGGAAGTCATTTTCCACAACACCGCATCAGGTAAGTGTTAGTTCTTAATAGTAACTAAATTTCATTACAATAACAACATTTGAATGATGTTAAAATTATTTTGCTTAATTTTATTGTTTGATGAATTTAGTCCAGTGCACTTGATCTCGTATATGAGGAGCTTGAGGATGAAATTTTCTATTGCATAGACCCTATGGATACTATAAAGAAGGACCTGAAAAAGGAAAACATAGAAATGATTTCCTTGGCTTGCATAAGGCCCATGACACGGGAGATCAAGGCAAGGATTGAAGAGCTGAAATATCAAATAAAATCTTATGGAGTAAGTGGCATATTCACATTTTTTTTAAGCTATGACATGATTTCATATCTGATATTATGTTTTCTATTTTTCCAAGTGATCTGATAAAGTAAAGTTTTTCGTTTGTAGGATTTTTTACAACCCATGACTAGAGAAACTGCCGAGACAGGTATAGGTAGTAGTGGTGCTCCAATGTAGCAACAACGCTGACAAAGCAATGTAATTTATGATGAATTTTTTGCTACATAAGATCATTCCTAGAAATAGAATAGAAATAAGCTGTCAATTTTTTGTTGTCTAACGTGTCTCTTTCCCATCATGTGCTTAAGGGACTGTTTTTATCTTATGGGCATATTTGATACTAACTTGACCAATTTTGGCCATGCTTGAGGTGGTTACATAAGAAGGATCAAATTTTCATATTCACCTCTTCCAATAATGAGAAACATCAAAACAACTTACCACTATTTGACACTACAAAGATCCTACACATATTTTCCAGGTGAACAACTACTCTTTTTCCCTGGGGGTTGAGTTATTTTTTTATTATTTATTTATTTTTCAATAAAGACGAATTCAATGCACCTTATTTTTTTTGTAGTATGATGAATTATCACTAGTATCTCTTCACATGTAGTAGAGCAAGTGATGATATTTCACGAGGAGTGTCTCCAAGGAAATTATGATATGGTTTCTAAACTACAAATTGCATGCTCAACTGTGCAACCTGCTTCTGATCAATGCCAAAAGGTGATCTATGATGAATTTTTTGTTATATGAGATCATGCATAGTAAAATAATAGAAATAAGTTGTCAATTTTTTTTTTATTAACATGTCTCTTTCCTATCATGTGCTAAAGGTACTTTTTTTTTTCTTTCGGACATATTTGGTACTAACTTTGACCGATTTTGGACATGCTTGAGGTGGTTGCATAAGAAGGATCAGTTTTTCATTTTCATCTCTTCCAGAAATTACAGGCTTGACCTTCTCTGGCTTCATTTACACCTGCAGGCTTCCTCATTCTTCAAAGCTCGGGCTCCCTTCATATTCAGAACATGGGCTTCTTTTACTTCTAACTTGTGGGCTTCTTTAAGCTTCTGCGGGTATCTACAAGCCTCTGCGGGCTTCTTGCAAGCTCTATGGGAATCCTTCCAAGCCCTTGTGGGCTCTTTAAGCTCCAGTGGGATTAACCTAATTTCGGATCACAATAAGTTGATCCGATCCCAGTGGTGCCTACGTCTTTTATCGATGGTATTTTTTATAGATGTACCCCCCTACATTATCATAGAAATCAACTCTCATTGGTGCCTAGAATATAATTTAATTAATTTTTATACGATCCCTATGGTGCTTACAACGTATTTTATCAATGGTATATTTATAGATGTACCCTCCTACCTTGTCATAGAGTCCGTTCTAAGAGGTGCCACTTTAGCCTCTAATTATGTATTTTAGCCAATTATTATGAATTTGTGCATCCTAATGGGAAAACAGTTTTTGAGGCAATAATTAGGGTGCTTAGGGTCAATTTGGGTACTTTTGAGCACTTTTTAAATCATTATGCCTTGTTTTTTAGAGTCAGTTAACACTTTTTTACCTCCCCCATGAACTTCCCATTTATTTCTTTCCCTTTTACTTCAATATGTTTTTTCCCATATCCTACTTTCCTCATATATTTCTTTTCTATAAATCACCTTTCCTGTGTTATATTTTATCCATTTGTTTGTCTGTAAAATGTAGTATGTATTTTTTCACAAGCACTTATCAAAGATCCAAAACCATGGAAAGGAAGGTGCCTTTCCACGGTTTTTTATATTTTTTTTGAAACCTCCAGGTTTCGTGGGAATATCGACAAACTTTCGTTGCGGGCATTGCAAAACCGTTGAAAACCCAGGTGGATTTCCATGAATACCGTCGCTATAGCAACGAAGTTTCATGGAAAAATTGTCGATCAACTTGCATATTTCATCGATACAGATTGGTTTTCCACGGTTTTGCGTGGAAGAAATTTTTGTTCAAATTCGAGAATTCGTCAAGAGAGAGTCAAAATTTTGTCGAACGTGTTCCACAATTTTGCGTGGAAACAAAATTTTGTTTAGCATTTTTTGGCCATATTTTCATCGTTATAGGGATGACAAATTTGTTGATAGAGTGATGAAACGTAGAAAATGAATGAAAAGAAATCAGTTTCAAGGCCAACGTATAGAAGACACATGGCAGCCAGTTTTTGTCTCTATATCGACGGCTTATAAAGGTTGTCGTTATATCCACGAAATAAGTGCCACCAAACATCACGACCGTTATTGTCGCAATTGAGACGAAAAAACGTGGAAATAGCAACGAAAAACCATCACAATTTTGATATTATGTATTAGTGACAATCAAGATCAAAGTCAACTTTAACATTACTCAATGTAAGTTGAAGGTATTGATGCAATATGACTAGATAAGTAGTTATCCAATGTTTAAGGCATATTTGTAATTGATGAAGGCATGATTTTAGGATTAAGGATGATCAATTCACTTATGGGCAAAAAACATGGCACATTAGATAGGGAATTACATACATTAAATGATGGATAATAACTTAAAGGTAAGACAGGAAATTTGTTTTAAATAAGGCATTCAATGATTGAGCTTTGATTTATGGCTCTTGTCAGCTTAATAAAACACATTTTACATTATCGACACCAGCTACATGATTTTATGACCTCTCGCGCCTGCAACTTATACAACATTTTGTCCATCCTTCGGACCTCCCACGAGTAAGAAAACAGAGGGAGATAGATGTCGATTTGGAGAGAGCCATTACGTTGGGTTCGAGTTCGAATGCGATAGGGACCTCCACATTAGTATTTCGTCCATCCATAGTATCAGGACCTCCGATGAGCAAGCAAATGGAGACAACTAGGGAGATTCGAAGTCCTCTCTAGAATTTTATCCATCCACAGTATCAGGACCTCCGAAGAGAAAGAAAAGGGAGATAGGTGATTTGTAGGGAGCCAAGGGTTTGAGTCAGATCGCAAAGAGGTTCCCTCATTATCGCACTATACTATTTTACTGCTTGAGCTCTTCTGTACAATGATTTAGCCATTCGTGTTCAATGTATTGTTTTTACATGTGACTCCCAGGTTTTATCCTTGCATTAAGTTTTCTGAACGAAAGGTTGACTATGAAGGGCCTACAACCGGTAAGTCAGTTACCAACCTTTCAATCAATGCCCTGTATTGTTTCATTCACTGCAACTTAAGGGTGTCATTTGGAAGCACAGTCAAATTATGCCTCGGCCCCTTCCTTGTTGACGACCTCAAGATAAGTACCATAGGAGGTTTTGATTCGGGATTTTTGTTAGGGGTTTTGACTTGATCTGGGATAAATGAAGTTTGTGATAGACAAAGTTGAGAAGGATAAAATACTTATTCAAAAAGGTCTGCATTTTTTGAAATTGAAATACCCATGCTAATAGAAGAGGAAAATCTCTTATCATTTTTAACAAAAAAATTTCACTCCACAAATGCAAAGCTGGCTCTATCTAATATGACCACATTAGTTGCTTTCTTGTCAGTATAATTGGACCAAGGGTTTACATTCCCATGGATATTAATTCTATTAGATATTTTTACTTCTGGTTAATACTTCCCATGAGTGAGCTAAACTCAAGAATATCAATTATTTTAGGTAAACCATCTTTCATCTTGAAGATGGACTGCAATTGTGAGGTCCCAAATATCCCTTGTTTTCAAAATATATCCATGAATAACTCTTTAAATGTAGACTTCCTAATATTAAGTGCCAAATGTGATCCTAAACTTGTACACCCATTTGAATTAGTCATAGATATTTGAAATAGAGGCTTGCATATGTATGATCATGCTTTAGCCCCAAGAGTTAGCTCAATCGGTTGAGTACTCGTAGTTAGGCCTCCCAGCATGTGAGGTCGCGGGATCCATTCTCATCGACTCTCTTGGGGTTAGGCACGCAGCGGCTGCGGGTGTGAGGCCCCTTCGGGTGGGTCCGCCAGAAATTATTTCGTGGATGTAGCGGTCGGCCAAGCCGATTAGTGAACCACATGGAAAAAAAAATGTATGATCATGCTTTATTCATTTTTACACGAGTATTGAAGATGCCACCAAAAATATGGAATTACTCTAGCCACTTCTTGCTGATTTTCTTAAATTGTTTTCACCTATATATATTCATTTCTTCATTGTCATTGCAGAAATTGTCAAACATAGTACCTTGATACCTAGAATAGTCTGTCTTAGGGTTTTTACTAAAGTCTGGTTTGGATACCTAGAATAGTGCAGGTCTCAAGGTGGCATTAATTTTTCCCGCATTTGCTTGGAGAAAGATCTAAAAATGGTGTGCAATTATTCTAGCGGTGTGTCCTTGTTAACCTGCCATCAATTAGTCATTTGACAAGTCTAAGAATATATTTCATGCTAGAACCCTCCAATATAAATATATGCTATGAACAGGTGCCAGTATGGCTCTCCCTTTGCTGATCAGATCCCTCACTCATCTTCAGAAAACATGATTAATATAGGAACCCTTATTCTAAAAATATAACATACCTCGATACATTTTGGTTTGATTCTCCAAAGAACATTAAAATTATTGAAATTCATTTGATTACCATCTTTACATCCATGTTTTATAGTAGCATCCATGTCTTGTTCTCATTGGAATGCCAAAACCCAATCATTTTCATATTCTTTCACATTAATACACAAATGTGTTCATATAGTAGATTGTCATGCCCAAATTGCTCCCTATACCATATTTTATGCACTATTTCATATTTCTTGTAGAAAATAAGCATAAATAATAGGACAATTTGCAGGGCTGATATAAATGCAATAAACAGTAATATCAAGATCTTGTAAAATTGTGATAAAGAAGAATGATAACATTACCTTTGAATTGATAGGTTGGTCCACCTAAATCAACAACACCTGGAGCAAGTAAATAGCAAAGAGAAGCTCAACAAACTTGTGTCCTAGCTTACCTGTAACATCCTTGATGATATTGCAACCTTGAAAGAAGGTCATTTATACTATTTTGAAGTGTTGATCCAACTGGAGGAGATGTTTTCAAGACATATTCTATGTAATAAATATAACCTGGTTGGAGAAGAATAACATGTATTGAATCAACAAAATAAGAACAAATTAAAGGATAGCCTTGTAGAAACTGCACCCTTTCTGGAGGATCTGTTTCAATTCTTCTCCATGGCGGTATCCTAGAACAATGACAAACATATGGTATTTGCATTGGTTAGGGTCCTATTCACTAATAATGATAGGTAGTCACTTATTGTAACTTTCCAATGTGTCATGATTCTATTTTGACGCATGGTCTACAACTCTTTTTTTGGAGAGGACATATATACCAATTTCACATACCATATCCCAACTTTAATGTCATTTCCTATGAAACCAAAAAAAAACATTGCTAAGAATAAATAAAGGTGATCAACAAATGCCTACAATATTTTCTATGGTCTACGATAAAGTTTGAGCTGCATGCACTTCTTGACTTGTATTGTCCCTTATACATTTACTTCCCATCTTATTGGTTATATTGTATATGCTGACCCTTACTAGTTTCCTGCCGAAGGGTTGTTACAAGCCCTTTGTGGCTCACTCTCAGCTCTAGTTATTCATGAAACTCTTATCATTTGACTTAATGTTAGCTCTAGTTATAGATGAAAGTATATCATTGGAAAAAAGGCAGTGAATGGTGTGTTGGTTGGTCTCAATTAAAGGCTGCAATTTTCACCCTAGGGTTAGGAGCTACATGTTTTATTTGCAATTGTTTTTCTTAATATGGATGAAATTAGGCATGCTAGTGGAACACAACTATGTGCCTATTTTCATTTGATAAACTCTAAAGGATAAATGATGCATTTTCAAAATTTCTAGCTACTAAGCAGACCCCTAAAAAATATAGTGACCATCCAAAATGTAGGAGATTGCATCCTAAAGAGATAAGAGATGGAAAAAATCTTGTAGCTCGTTATAGGGATGTCCTTTAATTCTAGGGCCTCAATAATAAGAATAAGGAATCCATGCAAACTTGCTTCTTTGCTTACTATTGTCAAATTTTCACTCGTTTCTACCACTCAATATTGTCCCTTATACATTTACTTCCCATCTTATTGGTTATATTGTCTATGATGACCCTTACTAGTACCCTGCCAAAGGGTTTTTAGAAGCCCTTTATTGCTCACTCTCAACTCGATTTATTCATGGAACTCTTATCATTTGACTTAATCTTAGCTCTAGTTATAGATGACAGTATATCATTGGCAAAAAGGCAGTGAATGGTGTGTTGGTTAGTCTCAATTGAAGGCTGCAATTTTCACCCTACGGTGAGGAGCTACATGTTTTATTTGCAATTTTTTTCTTAATATGGATGAAATTAGGATTGCTAGTAGAACACAGCTACATTCCCATTTTCATTTGATAGACTCTAAGGATAGAATAAATGATGCATTTTCAAAATTTCTAGCTACTAAGCAGAACCCTAAAAATATAGTGACCATCCAAAATGCAGGAGGTTGCATCCTAAAGAGATAAGAGATGGAAAAAAAACTTGTAGCTCGTCATAGGGGTGTCCTTAAATTCTAGGGCCTCAATAATAAGAGTAAGGAATCCATGCAAACTTGCTTCTTTGTTGACTATTGCCTCTAAAATGAAAGGTTATGTGATTAAGAATTGACTCTTGATGAAATGACCATTTCCTTCGTGGGTATAAATTATGGTAGATTCGTTGGCCTTAGTGGGTTCCCTGTTATTTCTATGAATCTACATGGGATTTTACTGGTTGTGTTGATGCTCAAATCTCACACACATGTGGTATTTTTGCAATTCTCATATTGTAAATGTTGTCAGTAGACATGTATGCATGACCCCAAGGGCCTCGTGGATTCGATATTATGACCTCCTTCTGAATTTGGCATGGAAATTCTAACCACTAGAATTATTGCAAGGTTTTCTGGCAGGTGCATTGGATGGAATGTTAATAAGCCATTGGTTGCACTTTCTACATTTGATATGTAGTTCTTTCTTTCTTGTTTGTGACATCTAAGGGTTTGTTGTTCTTTCTCTCTCTACCTCACACATGACCTTATTAAGATACTAATTCTTTCTCCATGATTATTAGAGCTAGGCCGTGACTATTTGAAGGTTGCTAGATATGGGTTGTGATTGTTTCAAGGATGCTAGGGCTGGGCTGTGATTGTTTGAGCTTGCCTAGGTTGGGTCGTAACCCTTGTTGACCTGCTAGTGTTTGGTTGTGAATGTTATGATCCTATTAAGGTTGAGTCGTGACCATGGTTGGACTCTTAAGGTCGGTTTGTGACCTTGTCATTGTTGTACTTTTACTTTAGTATTTTGGTTTATTTTATTTCCATTAAAGCACAAATTTGTTAAATTGTTAAAAAACCCTAATTACTGAAAACATTAACAACTAGCACTCACATTGCATGAGTAACCCATAATTTATGAGGAATCTATAGGTAAAAAATGCCCCATCAATATTGTAGGTTAATTTTTTCTTTCATTTTCTAATTAGATAGGCATCTTTCATTTTTAACTTACTATAGGTGAGTTTACAACAAAAACCTCACTTACCATCACTTCAAGCATCAAGGTCAACCAATGACTTTGAGAATAAGGAATTTTGTACCCTAAATGAATTATGGGTGATTCCACCTTTGTTTTACTTGTGAAATGATTTTCCCATGATAATATTCTATGTTTAAATGCCATGCTAAAAAGGGGGACTTGTATAAGAACCTTTTTCTTGTTTTAAATGCAAGGACTCCTTGCTTCTTGTTTATGATAAATCTACCTCTCAAGCTTGTTTTGAGATATTGTACACTATGCATGAACCTAATATATCTACTGCATGGTACTAGAATATACAATTATGCATGGCATTATTTCTTCTGCATTATCAGAATTTAGGGCATCATGAAGGTTTTCCATAGGTGTAGTTTCTAAAATGACTTTCCACTATTTCTCCACCCATAGTTACTCAATAAAAATTCATCTAGTCACAGGCCAATAGTGATGTCCAAAATTCTTCTCCGCCCCCATATGAGCCATAATAATTAAGAAGATGTAACTATTTACCTAACCCGTGACTATGAAAAATAATGCATAGGCCTTAAAATACTACAAATGAATTGGAAAGAAAGATAGAAGAGGTCTACCCAATCACCAAGCCTCCTGAGAACCCATTAGCCTCCAACAAAACAAAATCCCAATTAGTAAACATATTCTTTAGAGTCAAAATGACAGTGTCCCTTACTACCAAAGTTTCCTAAATGAACACCACGTCCACTTTATTGGAGACAAATAGTCTTTTGAGGGCCAATTGTTTGGCTCATCCCCCCAAGCCTCTCACATTCAAGGAGAGGAGCCAACCTTGATGCATGAAAAGAAGGGAAAATTAGAATTTGTGAAGGGAGTTAGTTTTGGAGAGGTGTAGAGAAGAGAAAATGAGAATTTAACTTTAAAAAAGAGGCTGTCATACTAAGGAAAATAACAACCATGAAAGGAAACTATTATAATCTTGGAAAAATCCAAGGCTAAGCAAAACTTTGTTGTAAATTAATGGATAGTAGTCTAGAAAATATTAATAAAAAACATTGTTTCATGAGATAACATAACGCTTAGGACTGTTACCCCCTTTTTTGCATGGGTTGTCAATTGGAGGTTCGCTGAGCTAAACTGGGCTAATTCCTAGTGTTTTTTAGCATGAGTTTGTTGAGCTAAACTGCGCTAGCTCTTGGCATGATTCTTGGGCTCTGTGTTGAGTATCTGTAAAATAAAATCTGGGCTAGTCATGTGGGATAGATCAACATTCTGAGCACATCACAGCCTCTTAAGAATCAGTAAACAATATCTAGGTCTGGTACTATTTTGAATAATTCTGGGAGCCTTATTATAAGTCATAGGTTAGTTTTGTTCGTAAAGGCCAGCAGTATGAAGCTTGGTTTTCAATTGTTGGCAAACTATGCATGTTTTCGTTTGTCTCTCTTCCTTCATAACAATAGTCAACAACATTTTAGGGCATATTTGATTTGAGTTTTGGGCATGGAACAGACCTGAAATATGGTCCATCCTATGGCAGAAATGCATCAATACATTGAGTTTGGCTCCCAGCACAAGGGGTGGCCGACAGAGGTTACAAGAATATTTCTCTGTCTGTTTTGGGCAATCTTTGACACACAATCAATGATGGACCTATAGCAAATTCTCCATTATATGGTCTCTGAGGAATCTTTAGTGTGCACAACAACAAATATTGGTGAGAGATCTTGTATTTTGATGACAAGAGCCAACCGAAAGTGTAGAAAGATGGTTACTGAGGTGACAGTGGGTAACACCTTTAGGTTATAGTTGGTATAGCTTGTTTTTAGGGGATTAATCACACGTGTTAGATGAAGCTGTAACAAGGACTTTGTAAAAATACTTTTGGTAGAGTTCATTAATAAATCATTGATGGAGTTGATTGTGTGCCAAACTGTAAGCACAACTGCTTGTTTTTTTTTAGCTGACATAGCTCAAGGCTTAAATGCAACCCCATGCTTATTATTCTCAGTGCATCCATTAGATTTCCTTCTCTAGCTTTGAAGAGAAGGTAGGCCCCACCCATACATACAAAATTCTAGTTTATTTAGGTTAGATATGCCTACTTTCCATTGACCTTGGAGACATATGGATCTTTTTTGTAACGTATGCTCTACTTTTTATGAGATTGGCTTAGCATGTAAATTAGTTGTCTCACTTTTAGCATATCCTTGTAACACTACTAGCCAAATTTATATACACTAATAAAAATTGTGGATCAAACATGGACTTAAAAGATGCAAATTTAGAAGATACTACTAGTCTAGTTTAGATTCATTTTCTAGCATACAGAAGATTCAACATTGATGAAACTATGAATCGGTATCTTTGACAAAATCTTAGATGTAACTTGCAACTAGAAATGTCGGTTACAATTTCATCATCATCAATGTTTATGTGGTTGTATAAAAAATATTATTGGTAGGAATATCTAGCGCATTTTAGTTTGCAAAACAAATTGTCCCATGGTCTACAACAATGTAGGAATGGCATTAGTATTGCTTGTAGGTGTAGAAGTTCATGAAACTTAAAATATAATTTCTAAAACCTGTTTTGACGGTGATCATGGTTCACACTAATCAAGAATGTGATTTTGGCGAAATAGAATTACCAAACCTTTAATGTAAGCAAAAAATATATGAAATTAAGAGAATTAAATCAACTACAACCATAAGGAAATAGTAGTCATAAAACAAGAAATATGGAACTAATCCATTGATGCAGAGAGCTCCGCTCACATGGATTTCATATATTAATTGCAAACATTCATTGGTGACATCTTAACTATCCTATGCTGCCTTTGTAAATTGAGTATTTCTACTGGCCAATTTTACACTCAATTTCACTGAACATGTACGACAATATGCATTTCTTTGTGGAACCCACATTTCCTTTCAATCTATTTAACTCATCAATAGTTTGCTTGAGTGTTGATGTGATTTCTCCCAGACCCCAAGCCACTGATATATCGGGACAAGGATTCTGCAATGGAGGATAAAAATGCACCATGATAGTTACATTCAATTCATGGCATAAAACAAAACATAGTTTACTCCATGTTAAAAAATAGACAGTAGAAAGTCACTTACTCATATTTTTGCCAAAATAATTCTCAACCACACTTATAGAATTACAAAAGAAACAATAGTCAATTTAATTACTGAAAGACCAGCTAGCTTATTCGTTTTCTCAAGTAGCTAACAAGAGATTTAAATATTCAAATTAACTTGCACTCACACACAAGTGTTTAGAATGAAATATTTTCACATTAATATTTCACATTTTAGATCATTTGTATGAGTTCAAGCACCAATAGAAGCCACTTCAAACTATTTCTTTCACCTTTTCTTCTTATGAAAGATGGCCCTAGAAAATTATTAATATAGAGTGGTGTAAGATTTCACAGTTAGGCATACATATTATGTTGAGTTCTTGGGATTAAACCACATGGGAGACTTTAAAATTGTTCGACACTAGTGACTCATTCACCCATTATAAGGGAGAGAGGTGATAGATTTTAAAATCATTAGTACTTTTCATCCTCGAGGATGGAGATAATCCATCTTTTCAACCCTCCAGTGCATTGACTTTCTACAAGCAATGGAAGTCAGACATTTCTCCACCTATATAGACTCGACAATAAGAGCGAAATATTGTTTTGCATCCTACTTAAACAAAAATATTGGTAGCTTCTTCCATATCCTTGATTTTATTGTAAGCTTCATGCACGAGTAAGCAAAGCAAGCCCTAGTAAAGTCCATGGTTCCAGCCAAAATATATGCCATCGCAGCCTTAAAATGCACATTGCAGAGTATGTTTATAGATCATATGATGTCCCCACTACCAAGTACCTCCAAATTAAGACCAAAGGTGGCTGCTAACCCTCTAATATAAAAAGGAAAATCTTCACAAGTGGAACGAAGGAAGAAAGTGCAAGAATGAATTACGTTGTATAGGGTTAGAAATTAAAACATGGACTTAAAATATGGATTCACATAAACTTTGTTGGAAATTAATGGATAGTAGTCTAGACATATATATGCCAAAATTAATAGCAATGGAGGGATGGAATTATGAGAGATTGATGACCATATAAGGAATGTTTTCTCCTTGTGTTGCATAAGTAAGTATTGTGGTTTTCAAAAAATTGATCCAACACAAAATTTCAATAGTGGTATAATTAGTAAATCCTACCCTTTCCTTTCAGTTATAGAAATTGTCCTGACAATTCTATACATCCTTATTCACCTTAGTGGTGCCATAGGCTAGCTAGGGTGCGGAATGGAGATTGTAGTATAAACGAAACAATTATTCCATGGAATTTTTAGGTCTACATTTCCTTTGTCTATCCTCTATGTTTCCTCATTTCTGTCATATTCTTTCACCTTAGATCTGCAAACTCAGGGATGAATTATTCATTTTTTCCAAAACCTACAAACCCTAATTTCCCTATTGTATGTCTATTGTTATCTCTCATATACCTATCAATTTTTGGTTGTAACCCTAAACGATGGATCCATTCATGAATAATTCCATTCAATTGAACCCTAAACATGAAGAATTCCATTAAATTCAACACTAAACGATGGATCCAGATGCAACTGATAAAACCTCAAAACCATAATGGCTATCAGGACAAGATTCGGACGAGATAAATCAGTCATTTCCAACAATGTAACTTGAGGAAAAAGTCCATTTCCTTGTTTAAATTTTTTTATTCATGTCAAGCTAAGAATATTGTGATGATGGAGGATCTTATATCACTCTCTTGAAGATATTGTAGATACCATGTCTAAATCTAAAAGGCCTCCCTGGGCCTCCCAACCTGGGTCTCACTTGTACAAGTTGTAGATCAGCTTAAAACCTTAGTTTGTTTTTAAACAAGTGTTCAGCCTTGAATATCCACATCTACCATATGAAGGATTTGTTCAACATTATTAAGTACCCATATTTGAAAATTTTTCTTCAATGACTAAAAATTATCATGCTTGATGACAAAAAGAGGTATAGTCCAAAGAGTAACATCTGAGATGTGTGCATTGAGTTATTCAGTTCATTGGATATAGGGGTAAACACTAAAACCAAGAAGCGTAAAACCATTCATAAATATATGATCTTCATAGACACTTGTGTAAATATCAAGAAAATAGTTAATGACAAAATGAATAGATACTAGATTGAGTTATTCGGCTCATCGGATACAGGGGTCGAATCTATTATTAAACACTTCTTACAATTTTATAACATTTAGTTTAGGAATTTGTTGTGATGAGTTGGGAGTTTTTCTAAGTCATATGTAAGCCTATGAGTGTAGAGTAAGGAGAGAGGAGTGGCCAAGAAAATGAATAATCGGGCCAATGTAGACCAGAGAACTGACCTAGAAGTTGTGTGATCAGGTCAATGTAGTGATAGAAGCTCTCAGAATGTGAACTCAACTATAGAGGTTGGAGAAAGTAATGCATTTTGTTGGATATCCGACATATATGCTATACTACCGACATCTTCAATTCGTTTATATGACTTTAGCCATGTCTACATGGATCACAATATGAGTGCAAACTATTTATCCAAGGAAGCATTGAATATGAAGGTTGGTCTCCTCTCCTTCTCGTAACTTTTAGAAGGAGAAATCATTGAGGAAGGGATGATATAGTTAATTTAAGATCTTTTTTATTTGTGTGGAATAGTCTTTTTTGGCTCTTTCTACTATAGGATACATCGGCATCTTTCTTGTTTTAGCTGGGGATATAGAGTTTGTTTTCATCCCCTTAGGGGTGTGTTTTCTCCACCCTCGATGCCTCCTTGGATAAGTTGTTTGGGCTCTTTATGTTCTCCATGTGGTATTTCTACTTCAGTCATCTTGGGATTGTGGGTTCCGTCCCTCCCCTTGAGAAATTTTTTGATACTTATGATCTCCACTCATTAATGGACTGACTTATTGTCAGGACTATGTAAAAGTTACCTTTTATTCACTACTGAATATCAAGGAACACCTCTTTTTCTTCTGAAAAAAAGTTACATAATATTTGCAAATGATTTTATCACATATATTGAGATCCGTAAACTGGGTCTTTTATATTTTTGGGTGAGGAAACAAACTAAATTAAAATAGGTACACCTAAGAATATTGTAAAAAACATACTTTGTATTTTGAGACAAAATGGCTAAAGCATTTGCTATGGAACGATTTGTTATCTATATTGTGTTAAAGGACTATGTGATGAATTGTTATACTAGGGAATTATTGATATTATTCAGGATAATGATATCATCATTATGTCATGCTTATAAGTCTTTCCAAGTTTTTTGCTGGTATTTTGCTATTATTTTCCATTTTTTTTTTTTTTTTTTTTTTTGCCCCTCGGCCATGGTGCAGGTAGAACCAAACAGTTATTTGTCAGACATATCTTCCTCCAGCGAGGGGAGTTTGGGAAGGCTAGAGGAAAGTGATACATCTAGTAGGTCTACAAGGGATAGATCAACTAGATGTCATATGATCAGAAGAAAATTCAATAAATGCATGGAATTTTTTCTCAGAGGAGGGGGGTCATGTTCCTATGATGATGAGACAGTAGGATACATCAAGGTGCACTTAAGGTACAAACACCTAGTGAAACAATGGGTACCTATGGATCTTCCTCAAGTAAACACTGATTTCTGTGTGAATGAGAGGATATACAAAATTGCACCGTCGTCATTACATGGATTGGGGATGTTTTTCATGGATGGAATAAAGGTTGGTTATGGCAGATGTACATAATTGATGGAGTATGTTGGACCCTATTGCAACTAAAGTGATTGGATGCGCCTTGTCTAATATACATGAAGTATGCATAGATATGGGTTGTCAGCAAATTATTTACAACCAAAAGACAAAGATCACAATAAAGGAGCAACATTGTACATTGATGGAAGGCCAAAAATAACTGGGAATATTGCGGAGTTTATAAATAGTACACAACCAAGGTCTACACTTAAGAAACTCAACTGCATATTCGAGGCACATGAAGGAAACTGTGTCTTTCTTTGTGCCATTAAATCAATAGTTGTTGGGGAATAACTGCTTATTAATTACAATTTGAATCGTGTAGATACAAACACGGTTAGTATGGTTGTGGTACATCCAAAAATTTACCCAACCTTTTATTAATTATTTAAACATCTTTATGATTTTTCATTAGCATATAATTATAATTTTCTATTAAATTTCCTATGTTGACTTTGCAGGGAGGTGATGGGGGGCTCATCACCCCAGCAGAAGGTGAGAGGAGTACACGATCCGCAAGGCAACAGGTATACATCAAAATATTATGTTTTAAAATTGTTTTAGTGAGTATTTTGGTTTCGTTAGGGAATTTTTAGTATGTTTTGATGCAGGGTTCTGTCAGGGGCACCTCCCTCATAGTAGATGTTAGTAGACCTGCCCCAAGGTGGCAGGTATACATCGATATTTCCATTGTAAAAATTTAGGATGGACAAACAGATCTGTTGTTATGTATTTTCATTAGTATATTCGGTTCGTTTATATAATCTTATCTATTTTCCATGCAGAGTGTTGATCAGGGAATCCAACCATCTATTGATTAGTCGATTGCAACATCGGGGCAACAAGTAAACATGAATGTAATTCTACATTTTAAATACTTTAAAAGTGTACACATGTATATCGTGTAGCATAATGTTTATTTTGCTATGTATTTTTTCATTTTTATGTTTGTGTTCATGATGATAATAGTGTCTACATTTTTTGCAGGTTGATGATTGGGGAAAGTCTCCAACTGTTGATCAGATGACTGGAGCCTCGAGGCAACCTATAAACCTAAATGTAATTCCACATTCTAAATACTTCAAAATTGTACACATATAAAACATATAGAATAACATTTATTTTTGTTATGTATTTTTTAGTTTTCACATATTGCGTTCATTATGATAATGTTCTATACTTTTTTTGCAGGTGAAGGATCAGGGAAAGTCCCCAACTATTGATCAGACCACACCCTCGAGGTAAACCTAGACAATTTTTGTTAATACAATTTTTTGCGCAGACTATTGCTTCAAAGACTAAGAAATATTTTATATATTTCTGTTGCAGACAAGGGATTCAGTTTATGAAACACCGACTCAGCAGTATTTACAGTTTGATGTCTACTAGTTAATGAAAGATAAGGAAATTAGTACATCCGTAGACCCGTTGAAGGTGCTACAGAAGACCATGGAAAAAAAATGAGGAACTGGTTGAATTGTCATTAATAGTTTCACAAACATAAGAGATCAAATCAAAGATTCAATTGTTGATCCAGAGATGTCAACAATTGAGAGTAAGTTCTGGAATAATAATGTAAATTCATTTAGACCTTTATAAGTTTTAATTTTATATGATATTGAACTTATAATATAATGGTTTGATTTACATGAAATTATTTAGTTTAACATTGGTGGTGAAGGCGTTGTTGGTCCCAGTGACCAAACCACTCCACGTACACCACATATTGCTCCCTTTTTATCCACTGAATAGTTGGAAACACGCTCTGCGACACCCCCGAGGCTAGCAGAGGCTGTAGCTGATGCTGAACAACCCACAACAGATGCTACAGAAGAAGGGGTGGATGCAAGGTTAGATACTAATGATCATGTTGAAGCAGCATTTCCTGGATCTTCTCATGTCACTAGCACTGGTTCAATAGTGAAAACATTTTTGGTGACTGATGAACTCGTTCCAATAAAGATAGAGAAGATTCCAGGTGATTATAGATTGTTCAATTTAGTTTTTATATTTGTTCCTAATATACCGATAATATTTTTTAATGTTGACTAATGATGGAATTATTGTTTTGTAGGAAATGATGTAATTATAAAAGTATAATTGATTTGTCCTTGAGATCTTCGGGACCACCATCCGCACAAGGTGGGACAAACAGGAAAAATATTTAGAGGATGAGCAAACTAATCGCTTGGTTGGTCTGTTCGAAAAAGATACCTTCGATACATCGAAGGTCCTATAGAAGGATGGACAACATCTGAAGATTGTCCGAGACCAGTAAAGGGTTCACCTAGAAAAGAACCCTAGGTATGAGCTCCCTCCGATGATTCCATCAAGGGAGTGGAAATCCCTGGTGGAAGATGGAAAAGAGAAGAGTCTGAGAAAAGCAAGAAATATACCACCAAGAACAGGGAGGTATGCAATACATTCCAAAATGTAATGGTAATCCTTGTTATTATTAGTTTTTATATCAAATTTGGAACATTGACTGACGTAATTCAATACTTGATTGCGCTGTCGGACACATCAAAGGCCACCAAGTCAAGAATGGAAAAAATTGGTCAACACAAGCTTGGGCTTGGGCATGTGTTACCATATTGCGTTAATTACCCTTCAAGATTATGAACATATTGAAAAAGAAAAAGGAAACCTACATAAGAATGAAAGTAATTGAAATAATCATAAAATTGATAAAATTATTCATGAGAGGCCCCATTGCGAAAAATATCCATACAAACTATGTAATACTATAATTTTGACCCTAGATTATGAATGTATATTTCCAATGAAACTTTGCTAGAAGCCTATACGTATGTGATTTTAGAGCTCATACACTAATTGATCACCAAATAGTGAACCAGTCCCATACTATACTTTGCTTTTGTACACAAGTACATTTTGGTCATATAATAAACACACCAAAGTGATAAAATGGAATATAAAGGAGTTATGAATCCAAGAGAGGAGAAGAAAGGAGCATAAAGAGGCTAAGATAAAAATAATAATATTTTAGTGTTTCCCATATTTGATTATGAGTTATTCAACCCTTAGCTATGTCAATTAATTTTGACCCATTTTTTGGAATTAGCTTCCCAAGGAATGATAATGGGCTTATTGAGAAGGAAGATTGTGCTAATGCAAGAATGAAACAAATTTCCTTGAATTTTGTGGCACAAAGGAATTCATACATAGTTCATTAATTATTTATTCACTTTCTCATGCTAACCATATTCTGTTGTTCCCGTGTAATTATCCTTTTAGAACTACTACCATACATATGTGAAAACCACATCCAATATTAGCTATGATATATAGAGAAGTGATAATCCAATGCTAATATTTATAAATCCATAGTTCCCAACAAAATATATTACCTTGCTTGCATTAGATAAAGGGGATTCCATGAGGGACTACATTACATAGAAGGAAACTCCTTCCTTGGTATTATGGGGTTTTCTGTAACAACGGCTAGTAGAAATCCTAGTCTAAGAGTTCTGACTTAGAAAATTGTTAAATGATGTTAAATAAACCAAGTAACCATGAATTACTGAAAATATAAGCCAAACTAATGAATCAAATCACCAAATACTGTTAAAAAGATGAACCATACAAAATTGGTTGATTTACATTAGTATGCCCCAATGGATGCAAAGAAATAATAAAATTACACCTTGGAGAAGTTTGATGGAGAGTAGATAGTCTCACGTGTTTCTCTATTGGGAAGGAATACCAAAACATATTTACAGCCCACCCTTAATGAATATTATAAAATAGCCCGTCGGTTATCCAACAACCTTTGGCCCTCGTCCGACGAGGTCTCCATATCTCTGACAAGACGTCGTCGGACATTACACTAGGATCATCGGAAAACCAACTCGATATCATCGCAAATTCGACCCCATCATTTTTGATAATCTGACCAACTGGGCGTCGCACAAACAATAAGGCGAAGATGGAAATTTGACACATTGTCGTCAACAATCCGACAAAATGGTCGTCACAAATTCGACAATGCTGAGTCACAAATTTGACAACTGACAGTCGACAATCTGACTAAATGGTCATCCCAAATTCAAAAACAAGGAGTCGGAAATCCGACAACCAATTCCTCTAACATTCGACGTCATAAGCCTGAAAAATTACAAAGGAACTGACTCACCTTCGACAAGGAGAAGTCGAATATTCGACAACCTGTGAGTCAGAAATTCGATGACTTAGTGGTGAAATACTTCGACATAGTACATCGAAAGACGGGGTTCGCCATGTGGTCGAATATCCGACGATATGCCATCGACGACAAAAAAAATTGATGTTGTCGAATAACAGACAGGTGTCTATCGAATTTCAGACATGGAATCCATCGGATTTTTGGGCTCAAATTCTGTTGTGGTAGTCCTTCTATTAGAAAAACATCCTCCATAAGGTCCATCATGGGATGCTTTAAGGATGTCATAAATCTCATTTTCTCTCACACAATGACATGTTAGGAGATTTGACCCTATGTGAAGGAGATGACTTTAAACCCAAGAGTACATTGCACTTTGCTTGATTGTCTTTTGCTGCTCTCTTGGTAACAAATGTTAGGTAATCTTTCCTATAGCCAAATAGTTAGCAACATTTGCAAACCATAGGGCATGAGTAGATAATGAAAATAATTTTTTATCAGGAAAGACATCTTCAATAGGATTTCCATCCCCATGATTCCTAGTCTTATAGAGAAAGTATACAACATTGGTTTTCCTGTTTATTGAGATAGTGATACCAAACTCTTGAAGTAGTAGTAAGCATCTTGTTACTCTACCATTTATAATATGTTTATTCATTAAATTTTGAATGAAAGAATGATCAGTATGCACAAATGCATGATAACCAATTATGTGATGACAAGATTTATTAAGAGCATCAACAACAACAAGAAATTCCTTTTCAATTACAATATAAATTAACTATGTTGGGTAAATATTCTTGTGAATGAAATAGATAACATAAGGATTATTTTCTTACTTTTGTCCAAGCACTTCTCCATCCGTTTTATCCGAAGCATTTGTAGAGATATGAAACGGAAAGGACCAATTAGACCGCATTAGAAGTGGTGCTACTAAGGACTTCTCCTTTAAGGATTCAAAATAAAATTGGCATCTATTAGTCCTAGAGGATTTTTATGCTTCTTTGGAGAGTCATGGAAATAAAGGAGATGAAATCTTAGTAAATTATTTAATGAAATGACAATAATAACCAACATGCCAAAAAAAACTATTAATATACTTCTGTGTTTTGGGAATAGTAAGATTTTAGATTACCTTTATTTTGGTTGGATCTACACTAATACTTGAAGGAAAAATATGGTGCCCAAGTACAATCCCCTTTATTAGAAGCATATTGCATTTCTCATAATTGAGAGAGAGGTGTGTTTCTTGGCATTGTACGAGAAATTTCTTTAGGTTACTTATAGACTCCTCAAATGTATCACCATACATAATGAAGTCATCCATATGCACTTCTACGCAATGATTGATTATATTCGAAAATATACCAAGAACAACCTATTGAAAAGTACCAAGTGCATTGCCTAGTCCAAAGGAAAGTACTTGGTAGGCATATGTTTCAAATGGGTAGGTAAAGGTTGTCTTGTATTGGTCCTCTGGGAATATATGGATTTGATTGTAAATGCTAAACTCATTAAGGAAAGAAAATAACTTATTTCTTGCTAATTTATCCAAAACTTGGTCAATGAAAGGTAGAGGAAAATTATCATTTTGAGTGGCTTTGACTAGTTCCTTAGAATCAACACATAGATACTTTTGACTAGTGCCTTAGAATAAACACATAGACACCACTTTCCATTTTTTTAAGAATGATAAAAAGTAATCAGATCCATTGACTATCGAAGATAGGGTAAAAAAAATTCATATGAAGTAAGTTTTGCAATTCATCCTTCACTATCTCACCCAATGCTAGATTCATTCATCGAGGGGGTGTTCTAGTAGGTCAATAATTGCGCTTTATGTAAATATGATGAGTAAAAAGAACAAGATGGTGTGGGATTTTTTGTGTGTGGATTGTTCATATCTTGGATGGCGCTAGAAGTGAAAAATAGTGCCTAGCCCAAATTTTTAGTCCTGGAGAACCATCCAACAAGGTGGTTTTCATTAAATTTGGTTTGTGGAATTGAGACATCGAGATCTTAGTGGTCTCATATCTCTTCACTCTCTGCTCATGATTCCACTTCTAGGATTGTTTTGGTTTTCTCTTTATTGAAAGATTGTGTTTACGGTTCTCCCTCTATCTTTTCAATGTTAATATGGCCAACCCCTCAAATATGGATCTATTTGGTAGAGAATACATAGTAAATATCAAGCAAATACTTAGGAGGATACACAACCAAATGGAAGGCATGAAATAGGAAATTGATCATCTTAACATTAATATGGAAAAGAAAGAATCCAAGCATGAATAAATGGAGAACAATGTGAAGAAGCAAGGCATTAACATTAACAAGCTTGTAGGTGTCACCGAGATGCGTCATTATAGCATAATCCTTGGGTTTGATCATGGAACCCGGTCTACCATTAGTTGACCCTTGATTTCTACTAGTTCTAAGCTCATGGAGGATGAAATAGTCTAGCAAATTGTCATGGAAATTAGTGAACAACCACTCAATCAACCTATGAAAAACCACTCAATCAACCTGTCCAAGTACCAGATCAAGATGACTAGTATGTGGAGGAAGGACACAATGGCCACTATTATAGTTAAACTTACATCTTGTCTCTTTGTATTTCACTTACATTTTTTACTTATAAGGCACATTAGTTATAGGTTTTGCCTATTGTGGAAGGATTTTGTTCTTTTCTTTAGCTCATAAATCCATTTTCAGTGAATCAAAAAAATTTGTAATCTTATACTTGTATATTCTCCCATGACCTCTTTTTTTTTTGGCAAAGTGGTGGAACCCCCCTGACTAGGAGGGTGTCCATTGGCTAAGTAACCACGAACCAGGGGCATCTAAGCCATCAAAATCACCTAAGGATTGTACCCCGCCTGGACCACACCAACCCTTAACATGGTTGGATTTTTTAGTATCCGACGGGATTAGAACCGACGACCTTTCAGCTTAGGGGGGTCTTAACCAGACCCCACCACCAATTATTCTACATCTCGCGAATTTTCTTCCATGACCCTTTTAATATAAAACATTTACTCATTAAAAAAAACTCTAGCATATTTTTGTATTTAAGTCACTTTTCCATTTTTCAAAACCATTAATTTTTAATAAAAAAAATTAGTTTAATTTTAAAAAAAAAACTTTGTAAATATATTCCACACCCAGAAAAGAAAAATTAGAACTTCAATAATGTTTGTAAATATATTCCACACCAAAAAAACAAATTTAGAACTTTACTAACTAATGTCTGCTTGTGTATAAGTGAGATTATAAGTTATAAAGAAAACCAATTTTTTTTAAAATAATTTTAATTTTTATATTTGTAAAAGTAAATTATTTATTATATTAAATAAAATCATCTTAGAAACTAATTTAGAAAAAAAAAATAGAATTACAAATACTATTAAAACCAAACACTCATCCATGATATTATATTTCAATAATTATTTTATTCTAATATTATATTTTAGTAATTATTTAATCTATTTATAATTAAAAAAATTTATGTTTAAATTATTGAAATAATATATATCTCCAAATAAACCAAGAAAAACCTTTAGTAATTATTTATTCTATTTATAATTAAAAGAAATTATGTTTAAATTATTGAAATAATATATATCTCCAAATAAACCAAGAAAAACCTTTAAATTTATTTATGACAAAATTAAATATTTTGTAAAATAAAGGTTGTATTTTTCCTTATTTTTTATAGGAAGAATGAATGAAAATTATTAATTTAAAAAAAAAATTATAAACTACTTTTTATTATTAAATGGAGTTAAAATTTCAATATCATTAATCAAAAAAAATTATTCTAATTTGTGTATTAAAGGTAAGTTTTTAGTTTTTTTATTTATAAATAATATTGAAATTACCAATAAGATATTGGTTTTGGCAACTCACCAAAAAACTCTACATGTTTTTGAAAATCACTTAAAAAAATTAAGATAAGTTAAATTATAACCTATACCAGTATAGATTTAACGTAAGTATGACTTTAAGGGACTAAGTTCTCTTGAGGTGCAAACCATTTTTAATTAGTATTCCTATTTGGGAGGGAAATGACCAACTTGCTTAAGTGGTTTCAAAATAGGGTAAATATCAATAAAAGAATAAGGTGAGTAACATTAATAATCATATAATCAAATAGTTTTCCAAAAATTACTTTACTTGTCTTTCTTTAAAACTAATAATGAATATTAAGAATAATTAATGAGTAAAATAACCCATATAAAATTTTAAAATCTAGAATAAAATGGAATTTAAAAAACATTTTACCATCTAATGAATATTTTAAACATTTGTCCAAATGTTTTTGAAAAATGACTTGTTTTTCTCTATAACTAAAAATGAACATTTACATGTTAGGGTTAACCTTGACTTGTGAATGAGCAAGGAACTAAAAATGAACATTTACATGTTAGGGCTAACCTTGACTTGGGAATGAGCAAGGATGTAAGTGATTTAAGGCACATGGTTTTAGTGGCCAGTGGTTTTCCATTGTAATGTTCCAAAGTGAACAAGAGAGATGCTCTTGTTGGTTTTTTCCTAAAAGGTTTTCTAAGGTAAATCTAATGTTGATATTGCAACCTCTATTATTTTGTAATTTATTTTCTATCGCATATTTTATTCCTAACATTATGTCTACTTAGGTTTCAAGTCAATTAAATTTTAAATTGAAATTTGATATATAATTACATAAATGTGTTTTACAATTTAGCTAATTAGGTAATTTAAAATTAAATTTTATATGTTCTTGGTTTATAATTTTTCTTTTTACTACTCAAGTCAATTGAATTTTACTACTAATATCAAGTCAAATAAATTTTGAATTGCCTGCAGGGGTGTAGATTGACTGGCAAGTGCCGTGTAAATGAAGGAATGTTGTAAAGGAGGTCTCAAGTTCAAATCTCACCTCGACTTATCCGTGCCCCATGCTTGCGGG
>LPNX010214113.1:303883-382919 GCA_001517045.1 Pseudotsuga menziesii
CTGTGTGGACGCACCTGGGGGTTTAGTGGCAGCTGACGGGAGTGAGGGGTGTAGATTGACTGGCAAGTGCCGTGTAAATGAAGGAATGTTGTAAAGGAGGTCTCAAGTTCAAATCTCACCTCGACTTATCCGTGCCCCATGCTTGCGGGTTGTGTGGACGCACCTGGGGGTTTAGTGGCAGCTGACGGGAGTGGACCCCGTGTCACGCGAGTACCAGAACCGCCCAGTTATCGATTCCCCCAGTACTTTAAAAAAAAAAAGTCAAATAAATTTTAAATTGAAATTCGATATATAATTACATAAATGTGTTTTACAATTTAGCTAATTAGGTAATTTAAAATTAAATTTTATATGTTCTTGGTTTATAATTTTTCTTTTTACTACTCAAGTCAATTGAATTTTACTACTAATATCAAGTCAAATAAATTTTGAATTGCCTGCAGGGGTGTAGATTGACTGGCAAGTGCCGTGTAAATGAAGGAATGTTGTAAAGGAGGTCTCAAGTTCAAATCTCACCTCGACTTATCCGTGCCCCATGCTTGCGGGCTGTGTGGACGCACCTGGGGGTTTAGTGGCAGCTGACGGGAGTGAGGGGTGTAGATTGACTGGCAAGTGCCGTGTAAATGAAGGAATGTTGTAAAGGAGGTCTCAAGTTCAAATCTCACCTCGACTTATCCGTGCCCCATGCTTGCGGGTTGTGTGGACGCACCTGGGGGTTTAGTGGCAGCTGACGGGAGTGGACCCCGTGTCACGCGAGTACCAGAACCGCCCAGTTATCGATTCCCCCAGTACTTTAAAAAAAAAAAGTCAAATAAATTTTAAATTGAAATTCGATATATAATTACATAAATGTGTTTTACAATTTAGCTAATTAGGTAATTTAAAATTAAATTTTATATGTTCTTGGTTTATAATTTTTCTTTTTACTACTCAAGTCAATTGAATTTTACTACTAATATTTTACTACACAGTTTGTAAGATTGTGAGTGTTGCCCTGATATGGCCGTATATTTATACGAGTATAATATTTTTTATTTTTTATTTTTTAATTATAAGCCAACATGTTATAAGTTTTTTTTATTTTTTACTTTTATTATTATTATTATTATTATTATTGAGCCGACATGTGCCACGTGAGCGTTACAAATGGGACACATCTCACCCATTTGAGCTGTAGAAAGTGCCTCTCAACGCAATGATGGCCACAAGGAGGATTCAGTTGGTGGGAGAATGCCTTACAGGGGATCTGGAGTATTGTGCATCATGGAGAAGGGCTTCAAGCCCTAAATGGCACGCAGTGGGTTAGATTCATTTTTGGAGGATTGTAGATGGCTCGAGGATGCTTGGGGTTTCGACAATGTTCTTACAAGGGGTCATTGACTAAATGGAGTATTTTTCTTGGGAGGATAGCCTGCAGCTCATGGAGGCTTGGGATGGAGTGGTTTGGACTTGCCTTGTGTAGCTAGATCACCTTGGAGTCCTTGTTTTGCATGGCATCATCATTGGAGCATGACACTCGTACACTAGAATGGACATCTTACTTGTGTGGCCTACAAGGGATCATGTAGGTTGGTTGTAAGAGCTTGTGCCCACATAGTATTGTTTGCCTCCCCTAGCTCTCATATAAATAAATAAATAATGAGGGTATTTCATTAATATGACTTGTGTGTTCATTCTTTCTCACTCTTGTGTAGAGCTGTGACCTAGAAGAGGAGTGCACTTGTCCTCTCTCTCTCTCTCTCTCTCTCTCTCNCCTTGGATATTGGAGAGTAGTGTTTTGGGAAAAAACCCTAGGATGGATTTATGAAGAAGAAGAGAAGAGGGGGTTGTCCTTCCTTGGAATAGTGTTGGAGGTATCCTTACACTTTTGTTCTTCTTGGTGGAGCTAGGTTTTGATGATTTACTCAAGCGAGGGAATTTTGCATGGTTGAATTTTGTAGCCTTAAAAGGAAGCTAAGGTATGTACTTCATCATTGAACTTATATATGAAGTCTTCAGCCATACATATCTTGAGTCAATTTCAAATTTGATTTTTACTTATATGTGTTCTTCATATTTTGCTATTTACATCTATTTATGATATTGTTGATTGGACATAAGTAAAAAGGAAAATTGTTAAGTAATTTGATATCTAAAGAAGAAGGTAAAGGGTTTGATTTTATTCTTGTAACACTATTGTTATTTCTAGAAAAAAGATGGAATTTTTTAATTGCAATGAAGTGTCATTCCATTTAAATTTCCAACACAAATACCCTTTGGAGTCAATCTCTCTACTTCTATGTGGGACTGGTGTTTACAAAAACTTCAAAATTAGATTCAAGAGTGAATGTTCCCTGGGCCAAAAAGCTTATAGTCAATGGTATGATTCTTCAAACTCTTCATATTTATTATGTTTCATGTTTGTTTTCATCAACTTCACATAAGTACTTGGGAGATTTTTATGGCATGTCGTTGGAGATGAACATTCACCACCATTAGTTCCTTGGAGTGTTTGTACTTTGTTCATACAAAACCATATTTTCAAACGTTCTAAAATAGACTTTGAGGAGTTGTTCTTTTAGTGAAGTGGATTGTAAGATGTCTTTTCGGTGATGAATCCTAAAAAGCATCGCATGATTAATGTTTGCCATGGAAACACCAAATCCTAATTAGGGGACTTTTTAATGGCAACATAGGACTTCAAAATTAATGGTTCACTAGTGCTACAAAGCATATAGGAATCACAGAAGAATGTAGCTTCAAACCTCTCTTGACAATGGAATGGTCTTAGAAGGGGGTTGGATTTAGCTTGTCATTCAATTTTGGACTTGGAAATGCCAACGTTCCACACGAGTGCATTGAGAGAGATACCTCCGTAACATAGTTTCTAAGTAAGGGATTTTCAAATGGAGAAATACGAGGATGAGGGTACTAGGTCATAGAAAACATGGCATACTCTTTCAAGAGAATATGACAATTAATTTTGGTGATATCTTAGTCCAAGGTATTCAACAAAGATAAGACATACAAATTAACATGTTTACTCTGGGGCATATTTGGAAAGGTTAGAGATGGAAATAAGATGAACCCATTTGGATCTACAAGCTATATATATATATATATATATATTCTTAAAGGCAACGGAAGTTGAGTAGAAATTGGAAAATTTAAATGAAGAAGCTACATGGTGAAACGACTCAATGAAAGGTTTCCTACATATTGTTTGCTTTGCATGGCTTTCAATGTTCCAAGGCATACCCTTGATGAACGTCCCTCTCGATTGGGATTACCCAGGATGGTTGTGTCCATGTTGTGCATAGATCAAGACTATTCACCAAAAGAGTTAAACGTTTTATTGCTCATGATCATTGGTGTTCTATAAGGTTCTCTTGGATATATTTTTTATAGTAAATCTATTCAAATGGAATGCTCTTTAGTGATGATGACTAACTAGCACAACCGCTTAAGTTGTGATCGATGAATTTCGATAGGCGAAGAGGCCACTACATCTCTTGCATAATATTAGTCAACTCATGACGTGAGCTTTCATCTCAAATCCACTTGGCAAGAATTTATAGGGATCAAGGAAATGGTTTGTCGCAAAACCAGTTACATGTTTAGATCTCCACTTTCGACAAATTTTATTCTATTTCTAAATGGAAAATGAAACTGATCTACCAAGTTCCATGAATCATAGTCCAGTAAAAAACAATGGTTGGCCACTAGCTAGTTTGATATAGGTCATTGTCTCAAGGCAAGCAAGCGAGTGAATGTTTCTCTACTAGTTCATCTTCACTTTTCTTAATTTCGTTCTCCTTTATCTCCATTGGGGATTGAACCATGAACATTCATGCCCACATTAAAATAAAAAGGCATCCACAATCAAAACTCGCTTGCAATAAAAACCTGTGGTAAAAGTGATGATAAAGAATCTCCAAGAATCTAGGATTTGTCAAGGTCGACCTCATTCCTGAGCCAAAAGTGGAGAGAATAAGGTGTTATTCTAAGACTTGTCAACGTAAATATGTCCTTTTGATTATAAAAGGATTTGGCATTCAATCCAAATCATTACTTTGTATGTTAGATAGAAGGTGGTTTTTAAGCATGGAGTGTCTGTCTAGTCTCAATCAAGGGACAATTTTAAAAGAGCTATCCCTATATTTCAGAGTTAAAGGCAATCTCCTTCTAAGAAGTGTGGTTGTTCTATTAAGTGAAAATCTAACTCAATAGCCTTTTTGTTAGCTAATGCACCTGATTGGTTTATATGAACTTTGGTGTACTTTATTTGTTGTTAATACGACACTTTCCCAAAAAAACAGTTTCACATGTTCGTCAAACTCTGGTCTAGTGACAAGTTGAAGTGTTTGTCACTAAGATTCTTTGGGTGCAAATCCTAGCAAACATAATCCAATAAAGAGTATATTAAAAATTGTAAATTGAGCCTACCGAGAAAAATATAATCTATAGTCTTGTTCATATGGGCTATGCCCAAAAATATGTCAATGTTAAAGAAACTGAATAATAATGGTTGCATACAATTTTGCTTGGTTATATATAGAAGGTGGGTTTTATGCATGGAGAAATTTGTGGTCTCATTTAAAAAAAAAATATCCCGTGCATTACAAAGTTTCTAAGAGATTTGCATGATTGCTTCTAGTCTTGTTCATAGGAGCTATGCCCAAAATTATGTCAATGTTTAAAAAACTAAATAATAATGGTCACATATGGTTTCTTTTCTCTTAGTTATCCATAGGAGGTGATTTTTATGAATGGAATAATTTGTGGTCTCACTTAAAAAAAACTCTCTCTGCATTTCAGAGTTAAAAGGTGTTCTCCCAAGAGATTCACATGATTTCTCTATTGAAGCAAGTTGGAGTGTTCATAACTAGGCTTGCTTTTGTGCAAATCCTAGCGACATGATCCAATAGAGTATTGAAAGAAATGTAAATTCATCTAAGTGATGAAGTTATACATGGTTTTAGTAGCAAGAGCTAAGCCCAAAAATATGTTAATGATAAAGAGACTTAATAAAAATGGTTACACAGGGCTTCCCTTAGTTATCTATATAATTTTATAATCATCCTCTAATCTCAGATCTTTGTTCACGCCATTTCTCTTTCAATCTTTGCAAAATGTATCCTTTGATGCTTTAGCGCCATCAAGCATCTTTGATGATTTAGTCACTTCAATTGTGTCTAAAACTTCATCTCACAATAATACACTAACTAAATGGGAAGAACATATACCATCTTCGCAAATTTAGAGTTTACAAGTCGTTGTGTTAGTGTCATTGTTCCAATATTTGAATATTCTTTTGTTGTAAGTTACACATACTAGTGGACATACAAAATAAAAGTAATATTCCTTATGTATCTTCTAAGATAAAAGCAAAAGCAATCCAGATACTCGCATTTTAGTTGCATCTTGCCTTCTACAGATATAGTTGGCAAACTTATGTTTCTGTGATAAATAAGTTGCTGACAGAATTAGTAAATATTTTAGGCCTTGCTAAGATACAATACTCTATAACTCTAGCACTAAGTTTTTTCATTTAATTTTTACGAATGGGGATTAAGATCCAAAGGACTGATATCTTTTTCATAAGTTCTTTCAATACCATGTCAATTAAAGCACCACTAGTTGTGAGTAAAACACGTCAAGGTATTATTCTAAGGCATCCCTAAGACAATAAAGAACATGTAAGAGATCCTAAGGAAAAAAAAATTAAATGGTGACCAAAAATTGACCACTAACACTAGACACAACATTGAAATGGAGTTGACAGATATGGGCCTCAATATGCGGCTGGTGATATGACCACCGTCATTACATCACGACTAGAAACCATTTTAACAAGAACAAAATCCTACCTTGTGATGTCCATTGAGACAACATTATGCAGTAACAACTTTATAACTTGTATGAAGACATCTATGGAGAGCTCTTGCTCAGACCTTGTTTCTCCACGAATTTGAAGTGGATGTGGTGGAAACATGTTAAACCCCGTGAAAATGCAACTGATAAGGCATTAGCTCACAAAGCTTTATCCTGCAAAGATATGGCTCAAAGATAGAAGGGTCAAGTACAAGCAGTATGCCTGGTCTACAGTGAGAATAGAGATAATATCGAGCATATATTTTGGGGACAATGTGCTCAAACGCTATGAGGTAGGTGACTTGAAGCATTCAATATAGAAAACTGGGTGAACAACTTTCTACGAAGATGTGAGAAACTTTGCTCCCAGGTCTGCAAAGTCAGAATAAAAACTAGGTAGGGTCAAGCAAATTAGGAGGTTGATGCAGGAGGGCTACAAGATCGAAGTTTATATAGTTTGGCAGAGTAGAAACAAAACTATCAATATTGATCAAAACTGTAAGGTTGTGTTTTGATTAGCTATGTACAGCAGTTCAAAAGTGCTCACGAGCTTCAAAATTCACTTAGTTGTTAAGGTCTAGTTTGTTTTACTTCAGATTTTGAAAGGCCTCGTCTACTTCTGCTTTTGATCTCATTGTAACTTGCTTTACCAGTAATAGTTAATATATCTTTGAAGGAACTATCAATATTTTAAATTTTGTCAGGCAGATAACTTTAAATGATAGACACCCAAATTTTACCACAAAATAAACGTAAACTCTTCTACTCACTAATAGATAAATTTCAAAAAAGAAGAGGCAGGACTCAAAATGACTTCAGATCTAGTTGTTTCAATTACAAAAGAATGTTGAGCTGCAAAGGAAGCAATAGAATCAATCTATGTGATTTAAAAAAAACACAAAGTTACATAGAAGTTGTGTCATGATATTAATATTAATTTATGAGATACTTGAAAATTCATCAGGCCGCATATCAGATAATGCTCAAAACTAACTCATCCAAAGATTTTTTTTTTTTAAATCACAGCTGAAATATTTCCTTTACTGAATTGGATGTTATTCATCTTTGTTATAAGAATAAAATCCTGCAAATCCTCTTGCGAGTAGAATAATCCCTCAAGAAAGTGACCAATTCAAATTTGTTCAGCTTCTGCTTGTACCAAAATTCTGTTTCAGTTCAAACTTCAATGACATCTACCTGAGCTACACCGAACTCATTGCAACTCCATGTTTAGGCCAGCATTTCTTATGGCATATTAACCACAAAAGTTTAGCCTCTTCATTATTTTTGCATAGGCAGGAATGACGATAGCAGGTTGTCGAAGCCTTCGTTTCGCCTTTTTAGACTGCAATGTAGACAAGAAAGTCAAAATTAGTTTTCACTAAATTACAAGATATTACAAGATAACAGGGACCAAATAGGATTCTAAACCCAAAAAGTTCAAAAGTTCAAAGCTTTCCATTTTAGGCAATTTTGATCTCACGAGACATTTTTAAAAATAACAGAAAAATGGAAAAGAAAACCCAGGGTCTAGTTAGTTACTTCTTGCTTCTGTTTTGTACTTTTAGAGCGCTAAAAATTGATGGTTTTTAGTCACCTGTGATGTATTTAGATTCCTTTTTATTTGAACTGCCTTCCTCTTATCACAATGTGGATAGCATGCCTTACAACCATAGAACAAATACCATCTTTGCAAATTTAGAGTTTACAAGTCATTGTGTTAGTGTATTCAAATCAATATTTCATTTATTATTCAATTTATTGCCTTAGAATGGAAATTTATATAGAAAATTCCATGGATGCAACTTTAATACAAGGAAAGTCAAGATTCAAATCATAAATGTATTTAATGAGTTAAAAAGTATAGGGAATCGGGAATCGTTAAGGGAACTGAACCAGAACCTACACAGGCCAATAAATTAATTGAATGGCAAAACAAGATAACAATGCCAAGTCCATCATTGGTCTTGCACTTTAAGATTCTGAATTACATCTTATTGATTTAAACAAATATTCCAAAGAAATCCGGGAAGAATTAAACATTTGTTAGGTGCAAAAGCAACAAATGCAAAATTTTCTTTAAAATTACAACTCCTTAGATTCAAAATGGCTGCTTAAAACTACAGTGTCTACTCATATAAATGATTTGAAGTCACTTATAAAATAGTTAGCTGAGGTTGGTTCAAAAATAGATGAAGAGGATGTAAAAACTTTGTTATTAAATATTTGTCTTTAACTTACAATAATGTTGTTTTCATATTAAGTCAATTGCCTACACAATTATTAGATGATATGATATCATCTCTTTTGGCTGAAGATAAAAGGTTGAATGAAAGGTTAAATGAAGGAAATTCAGAAAATGCTCTACATCCAGATAAGGCACTACTTGCTAAAATCGAATGAACATAAAAACAGAGAAACAAATAACCTAGGAAGATGTTGAATGTTACTATTGCAGGAAAATAGGACATACAGCGTGGAACTGTAAATTTAGAGCTAATGACCTTCTAAAAGGGAAGGTTAAAGACGAAGGAAAATAGAATATGGACTTAATAGCAGAACATTTTAGACTGGAAGACTCATCTGAATCTAAATATGAAGTTGAGAAATGCGATAATGGAACAGGTGGAATCAAAGAAGGTTTAACACAAAATGGATTGTTGTTAAAAAAATTCAGAAATTCAGGAATTTCAATAATTTGGAAATTTGGGTATTTGAGGAATTCAAGAACTTGGGAATTTAGCAGATTCCGGAATTTGGGAATTCTACCCTTACGAGGGTGATGAGACAGCATGATGGAATTGTTGAAGTTTTATACCTTGGAAGTTGTTCCCCCTTGTGACTTTTGCCTAAGTCACTAGAAAAAGGGGTCATGTCACATGGACTTTATATTAATGACTTGAGATGAGCATTAAATGCACTTTAGTGATTAAAGTGTACTTTAAGTAAAAATTTAAAGAGTGAATTAAATTTTAATTTTTGGAGAAAAGTGATTTTATCACAACCACTCATCTAATCCAATCTGGGCCCTTGCATTAGATGAAGTTTCACTCACCCACCCATTTTTACCTAAAATGCAATTTTCCATGTGAAGAGGCAGTTAGTTCATTTTTTCTAATAGAGAGTCAAATTTCTGAAAAGGAGAGAAAACGCAGCTGAAGTATTTTTTCCCTGGCATGAATTTCGAGGTGAATGCACAGCAATTCAGTGGGAACGATTTTCGAGGCAGCATTTTAGAGCATTAATTGCAGCCGTATGGTACTGTCTGTACTGTACCTTTTCAGTCAGAGCAGGGCATGAATTTCGAGAAAGCAAGCCGTACAATCTGTCTGTACAGTCCTGTAGCAGCACGAATTTCAAGGAGGCTTGCAGGCTGAAAATTCTGAGCTTGAATTTCTTAAGTGGGCACGAATTTCGAGGTTTGCAGGCTGAAAATTCTGAGTTTGAATTTCTGAAGTGGGCACGAATTTCAAGGCTAATATTTAATCTTCTGGTTGAGATAAGTTGTGACTGAAAATTTTGCTTTCTGCAGTACTGTTTAAAAATTAATAAGAATTTCTCTCTCACAGGTTTTCCCCGGAGGTTGGAGTTTTTCCTAGGTCATTTGACCAAAAATTTCTAAGTCTCAATTTTTATGTGTGACGTGTTTTAATTGCTGCCCATTAAAGTTGTAAAAATTCTTTTTTGTGTTTCAGTCATAAATTGTATATAAGATATGACTTAATTTGCAATTGAAAGTAAATTGGGTTGGGCATTAAACAATGATGAAAATGGTGGTTGAAACCGGGTTGGGGGAATGAGAAAAATTTATAGGGTATCAGTGCTTTGTTAGAGGAGCAGAACTTTATACAGTGAAAATTTCAGACTGTCCATGAATTCTTTTGTCAGTGAACAGCACCTTGTTGAGACTTGAATTTTTGTATTAAAATGGCAATAGGACTTAGGTTGGAGGATAGGCTTGATGGGGCTGGGAATTTTGTCCCATGGAAAGCTAGACTAGTGCTTATATTGGAGGAAAACAAATAGTGGGATGAAGTGGTTAACAATACAATAGCGAATCTTATTGTTGTTCCCGCTTCTACCAATGCACAAGCACTTGCTGCCTTCAACAAGAAGAACATAAAGGCTATAAGGATTATTCTAGATGCAACTAAAGATCATGTGATCCCACACATCTCTAGTAAAACCTGTGCATATCAGATGTGGGATGCTTTGACCAGCTTGTTCCAAAGTTCAAATGAGAATAGGAAAATGGTATTGAGAGAGAAATTGAAGAGTATCAAGATGGCCAAAGCTGAGGGAGTGATTCCCTCCCTTACTAGGATCTCTCAAATGAGAGATGAGCTTGCAGTAGTGGGAGAGGTTGTTTCTGGTTCTGAGCTAGTGCGGACAGCTTTGAATGGGGTTGCAAAGCCTTGGGCTGTTTTTGTGGAGGCTATAGTAGCCAAGGAGAACTTGCCTTCTTGGGACAGACTTTGGAATGATTTTGTTCAGGAGAAGACCCGGAGAGGTCTTATGCAGGGCAACTCTTCTACTAGCAGGAAGGATGAGAAAAATGTGTCTTTGACTGCCAAGGGAAAGAAGAAGTTCAAGAAAGGCCCTAAGAAGGGTGGGGCTAAGCAGCAGGATGGACAGAAGAAAGATTTCAGCACTGTAAAGTGCTTTGCTTGTTAGAAGCTTAAGCACTATGCTAGACAATGCCCACAGAAGAAGAAGAAAAAGAAGCAACAGACAGCAGCTTCAGTAGAGGTTAAGGAGTTTATAGCTAGATTTGAGAGATAGTTTTCTCTCTATGCTAGGCATGTTGATAGAGGGAGAGCATCCATCATCACCAGTGCAGACATTGAGATTGAGAGGGAGTATTCCTTGTTGACTGGCCATTCTTTCAGTGCATCCACCACCAGCACTTGGTATATTGACAGCGGAGCTTCGAGCCACATGATAGGTGCTCGAGAGATGTTCTTCGAGCTTTCATAGGAAGGGATAAAGGTGGAGGTCGTGTTGAAGGATGACACAGTTGTCAGAGTTGTTGGGCATGGGACCATTATATTTCAGAGAGAGTCCATGAGTCCCATGACTTGGGGGGCATATTGTTTGTACCTGGGCTAAAGAAAAACTTGATATCAATTTCCATGATCAAGGATAGGGGTCTTGGGGTGTCTTTCTTAGATGGACATGTGTGTGTATTCCCCAAGACTGCAGGACCATCTGCCTCTTACACCATTGGAATCAAATGTGGGAAGCTGTACAAGCTCTTGTTTCAGCCCCAACATGCTTTGACACATAGCAACAACAGTGAGCTTTGTGAGATGGCATAGGAAGATGGCTCATCTGCATCATCTAGCTTTGAAGATGTTGAGGTACATGGTTACAGGGTTGCCTGAGTTCAACACTAAGCACAGTGATGTATGTAGGGGGTGTGCTTTGGCAAAGTACACCAAGACTATTTTTACAAGCAATGATAGCAGGTCAGCAGGAGTACTTGATTTGATACATTCCAATTTATGTGGTCCTATGTCATTTGTATCTCTGAGAGGTTTTAAGTATTATGTGACATTCATCAATGACCATTCCAGGAAGACCTGGATCTACTTCCTAAGGAGCAAGAAATCTGAGGTCTTGCAAAGGTTCCAAGAGTTCAAAACTATTGTGGAGAACCAAACTAGGAGGAGGATTCGGGTACTCAGATCAGATAATGGGGGTGAGTATACCTCCAAGGAGTTCGATGAGTATTGCAGACAGGAGGGTATTCGGAGACAGTTGATAGTACCATACACTCCTGAGCAGAATGGAGTGGCAGAAAGGAAGAACCGATCTATTGTTGGAGCAGCAAGAGCTATGTTACATGATAAGTCACTTTGTTTCTTTCTTTGGGAAGAGGCATGTAGTACAGTTGTATACTTTCGAAACAAGAGTCCCCATCATGCCGTGGGGAACAAAAATCCTAAGGAGATGTTCACAGGCAAGAACCCTGAGGTGAGTCATTTTTGCATATTTGGTTGTCTAACTTTTTCACATGTCCCTTCTAAGAAGAGGACAAAGCTTGAGCCCACAGCAGAGGGAGGCATCTTTGTGGGGTACGATGAGACTTCGAAGGCCTTCCGCATTTATCTACCTGCCCTAAGGAAGGTTGTTTTGAGGCAGGAAGTGAGATTTGGGGAGTGGGCCTTCAAGAAGTCCAGAGAGTCAGTGTAGGGAGAGCAGCAGGTTCCCACACCTCAAGCAACTTCACAGGTACCTTCAGTACAGGTGACAAGGTCACAGGTTTTCGGGGTTACTGGACCACAGAGTACAGGCATAGGATCTTCAGGTTCAGTGGTTCAGCCAGCAAGTTCTTCGGGGACAAGTTTTGGTTCTCATGTCACAAGTTCACCATACAGAGCTACCGAATCACAGATTCACCAGTTGTTGGTTCACTAGCCCCTGGTACACAGGTTTCTAGACCGTCTACTTCTGAGAGTTCCTCAGATGATGAGAGACCAGTTTGGGAGCAACCTTCAAGGAAGAAGAAGCCTAAATGGCTTCGGGAGACCCTGAAGGAAGCTAAGGATTTTGGAGCACCCAAGGAACTAGTGAGGACTATAGTGATGCCAGATAGGTTGGGTTTGGCCTTGGTTGCTAGTCTTCGTGATTCGAAGCCATCTACTTTTGAGGCCCCTAAGCATCATGTTTGGAGAGATGCCATGATGGAAGAGTACCATTCCATCATGAAGAACGATGTTTGGGAGATTGTTTTGAGACCTGAGGGGAAGTCAGTGGTGACTTCTCGATCACTTTGCAAGGTAAAGCATGACGCAGATGGCAATGTGGAGAAATACAAGGCTCGGTTTGTGCGGCGGGGGTTTTCACAGGTAGAGGGAGTTGATTATGATGAAACCTTTGCACCAGTTGCTCGTTATACTTAGGTCACTGATTTCCATTGCTGCAGAAATGGGTTGGAAGATCCATCAGATGGATGTGAAGACTGCATTTCTCAATGGAATCATACAAGAGGAGGTTTATGTAGCGCAGCCATAGGGCTTTGAGATTCATGGGAGAGAGTCTCATGTGTGCATGCTAAAGAAGGCCTTGTATGGGTTGAAGCAAGCTCCTCGAGCTTGGTATTCCAGGATAGACTCTTACTTGATGTCGTTTTCAGAAGAGTGAGGCCGATCCAAATCTTTATTTCATCATGGTTGGAGATGATCCGTTCATTCTTCTGTTGTATGTGGATGATTTGTTTATCACAGCTAAGGAGAGACCTATCGTAGTTTGCAAGAGAGATCTACTTCAGAGTATGAGATGAATGACATTGGGTTGATGCATTATTTTTTGGGATTGAAGATTTAGCAGGAGCTTGGTCATATTTTCTTGAGGCAGGGAAAGTATGCAGTGGATATTCTGAGGAGATTTCAGATGGACGATTGCAGGCCAATGTCTACACCTATGGTCACCAACTGGAAAAAGCTTCATGCTTCTGAGGGAGAGTTGGTGGATCCTCCCTTATATTGTCATCTCATAGGTTCTTTGATGTATCCGATCAACTCTAAGCCAGATTTGTGTTTTGCGATATACACTCTCAGTCAGTTCATGGTGGAGCCTAGGAGACTGCACTGGGTTGCCGCAAAACATGTGTTGAGATACTTTGCAGGTACAGTGGATTATGGTATGGATTATAGGAGATCGGATGGCGTTAGGTTGATTGGCTTCACGAATTAAGATTGGGCAGGAAGTATGGCAGACCAGAAGAGCACTTCTGGATGTTGTTTCAGTTTGAGCGCGACAGCAGTGTCATGGTGCAGTCGGAAGCAAAAGTCTATTGCTTTGAGCTCTACAGAGGCTGAGTACATGGCAGCCAGTCAGGCTAGTTGCAAGGCACTGTGGCTTCACAAGTTATTGGTGGATTTATTTGATCAGGAGCTAAGGCCTATGGCGATTTACTATGACAATCAGAGTTGCATCTAGCTCTTTGAGAATCCTGTATTTCTCGACAATTCAAAGCATATTGAGATCAGGTACCATTTCATCCATGATTATGTTCAAAGAGGAGTTGTGGAGTTGCAGTACATTTCCACTGATGAGTAGGTTGCAGATATCTTGACGAAGTCTCTTGGAATAGGCAAATTCATTCATTTCAGAGGCAAGTTGGGTGTGGTGAAGAACAGCTTCCTCGGTAAGAGGGAGTGTTGAAGTTTTATACCTTGGAAGTTGTTCCCCCTTGTGACTTTTGCTTAAGTCACTAGAAAAAAGGGTCATGTCACATGGACTTTATGTTAATGTCTTGAGATGAGCATTAAATGCACTTTAGTGATTAAAGTGTACTTTAAGTAAAAATTAAAAAAGTGAGTGAATTAAATTTTAATTTTTGGAGAAAAGAGATTTTATCACAACCACTCATTTAATCCAATCTGGGCCCTTGTGGATTAGATGACCTTTCACTCACCCACCCATTTTTACCTAAAAGGCAATTTTCCATGTGAAGAGCCAGTTAGTTCATTTTTTCTTAGAGAGTCGAATTTCTGAGGAGAGAAAATGCAGCTGAAGCATTTTTTCCCCGGCACGAATTTCGAGGTGAATGCACAACAATTCAGTGGGCATGAATTTTGCATTAATTGTGTTAGTTTTGTACCTAGGGAAGTGTTCCCCTAAGTGACTTTAGCCTTAGTAAATAGTGAAAGAAAATAAAGTGACCCTTGCATTAAATGACTTAAGTGGAGCATTTAATTTGACTTTAGAGAGTAAACTCACTTTTTGATAAATTTAAGTGGGTGAGTGAAATTAATATTTATGAGAAATAAATGTGAGCATTTAATCTCATCCACCGATCTAATCTAATCTCCATCGTTAGATTAGATGAACCCTAGGGTTCTCTCAAAAAGGCAAGGGAAGGTCATTTTCCTCACTTTTTCAGATTGAAGTGAAGGAGAGCATTGAGAGAGAAAGTTTCCATTTTTCTGAGAAAGAGAAAAATATTTGCAGCACGCAAATCGAGGGAAAGAACAACATAAAGGGCACAAAAATCGAGGAGAGGACAACGGTATTTATTGCTAGTCCGTACGGTACGGTTTTCGAGGCAGCAGGCACGTTTTTCGAGGCAGATTTTTGGGCACGCTTCTTGCGAAAAAAATTATGGGCACAGATTTCGAGGTCCGTACAGTCAATCCATACAAAAGCACGAAAATCGATGCAGAAAACATAGAAAAAAAAATCCGAGTTTGATTTTTTTGTTTGGCATGGAAAACAAGGCAAAAAATTTCTCTTCCGGGTTGAGATAAGTTGGTCTGCAAATTTCTGAGTTTTGCCGTAAATTTCCTGATAATAAAATCTCTCTCTCTCTCTCTCACTGGTTTTCCCCTTGTGAGTTTTTCCAGGGCCATTGGCCGAAAATTATTGTGTTTTGTGTGTTGAATGGCGTGCTGATATTTATTTTATGTCGGTGAAAAAGAGTAGTTACAGCAGTGTTTTAAAGTCTGAAAATTTATTGTTTATTTCCAGTATGTTAAATTTCTGAGAATGTCATAAACAATGTTAAATTTTACTTACAAACCGGTGGCTGAAAACTAGTGAAAAATCTACATGGTATCAGAGCTGAGTTGAGCAAAAAACTAAATTTTAGCAATGAAACAGTGATTTCCAGAATTCAAAGAAAACTTTTGTGATAGTAGTACATTTTGTTGAAACTCGTTCTTTGGGAAAAATGACTTCCGTTGGGTTGAGAAGTGAAGATAGACTAGATGGGGCAGGGAATTTTGTCTCATGGAAGGCCAGGATAGTCCTTTTGTTGAGAGAGAATGAGTTGTGGGATGAGGTAGTTAACAACACTACTGCTCACCCCATTGTCATTCCAAGTGCTACCACTGATGCAGTAGCACATGCAGCCTTTGTGAAGGACATTAAAGCCATGAGGATTATTTTGGATGCTGTTAAAGATCATGTTATTCCTCACATTTTTGGGAAGGATCATGCACATGAGATGTGGAGTGCTTTGACCGGATTGTTTCAGAGTACTAATGAAAACAGGGAGATGGTGCTTAGAGAGAAGTTGAAGAACATCAAGATGGTCAAAGGTGAGATGTGTATGACTTATCTTACTAGAATCTCTCAGGTGAGAGATGAGCTTGCAGTTGTTGGGGTGGCGATTACTGATCCTGAGTTAGTGCGAACAGCGCTGAATGGGGGACTGCACCTTGGGTTGTGTTTGTTCAGGGGTTGGTGGCTAGAGAGAACTTGCCATCATGGGACATAGTATGTGATGACTTTGTTTAGGAGGAGACTCAGAGGGGTTTCTTACAGTGCAGTGGCTCGACTAGTAGGGGAGATGAAGAGGATGTGGCATTGACCGCAAAGGGGAAGCAAAAGAGCAAAATGGGTCCCAAGAAGGGTGGGCCCAAGCAGCAGCAGGATGGACAGAAGAAGGATATGAGCAGTGTGAAGTGCTTTGCATGTCACAAGATGGGACACTATGCTGCTACGTGTCCGAACAAGAAGAAGAAGAAGCAACAGCAGACAACTGCTTCAGCTGAGATCGATGATTTTGCATTAGGATTTTAGAGTGAGTTTTCACTATGCACTAGGCATACTGAGAGAGAGAGAGCATCCATTCTCACTAGTGCGAAAGTTGACAAACAGAGCGAGTTTTCCTGTGTGACAGACCATTCTTACAGTGCATCTACTTCCAGCACTTGGTACATAGATAGCGGAGCCTCGAGTCACATGACAGGTGCTCGTGAGATGTTCTTCGAGCTTTCACAGACAGATACAAATGTGGAGGTTGTGTTGGGAGATGACTCAGTAGTCAATGCAGTTGGACATGGGACCATTACATTTCAGAGGGAGTCCATGAGTCCCATGGTATTGCGGGATGTATTGTATGTACCTAGGCTGAAGAAGATCAAGGATCAGGGTATTGGGGTGTCTTTCGTAGATGGACACGTGCATATGTTTCCCAATACTGCAGGACCATCTGCTTCAGTTGCCATTGGAGCGAGATGTGGGAAACTATATAGGCTCTTGTTTCAGCCGCAGCATGCCTTGACACATAGCAGCAACAGTGAGCTTTGTGAGCTTTGGCATAAGAGGATGGCTCACTTGCATCATCCATCCTTGGGGTTGTTGAGACACATGGTTACAGGATTACCGGCGTTCAGCACAAGGCAAAGTGATGTGTGTAGGAAGTGTGCTTTGGGAAAGTACACCAAGACTGCTTTTTCGAGCAGTGATAGCAAGTCAGCAGGTACTCATGACTTGATACATTCAGACTTATGCGGACCTATGTCTTCTGTGTCCTTGAGAGGATACGAGTATTATGTGACATTCATTAATGACCATTCCAGGAAGACCTGGATCTACTTTCTGAACAGCAAGAAGTCCGAGGAAGTCTTGCAGAGGTTCCAAGAGTTCAAAGCTCTTGTGGAGAACCAAACAGGGAGGAAGATATAAGTCTTGAGATCAGATAACGGGGGTGAGTATACCTCCAAGGAGTTTGATGGATTTTGCAAACAGGAGGGGATCAGAAGACAGTTGACAGTTCTGTATATTCCAGAGCAGAATGGAGTAGCAGAGAGGAAGAACAGGTCCATTGTTGGAGCAACCCGAGCTATGCTACATGACCAGTCACTTCCTTTCTTTCTCTGGGCTGAGGCTTGCAGCACCACTGTATACCTTCAGAACAGGAGTCCCCATTGGGCAGTGGGGAATATGACACCTGAGGAGTGTTTTTCAGGCAAGAAGCCTAAAGTTAGCCATTTTCGGATATTTGGTAGTCTGACTTACTCTCATGTCCCTTCAGAGAAGAGGACAAAGTTGAAGCCCACTGCAGAGAAGGGCATCTTTGTGGGTTATGATGAGACTGCGAAGGCCTTCCATATTTAACTTCCCTCTCAGAGGAAAGTGGTGGTGAGAAGGAATGTGAATTTTGAGGAGGAGGGGGCCTTCAGGAAGTCGAAAGAGTTAGAGCAAGGAGAGCAGCAGGTCCCTGCACCTCAAGTTGTGGCACAGGTTCCATCTACGCAGCAGTCAGGATCACAGGTTTCCGGGGTTACAGGACCGCAAAGTGTTGGCACAGGCTCACCAGGTTCAATGGTTAGGCCAGCAGGGTCTTCGGGGATAGGTGATGGGTCTACTATTACATGTATACCTTACAAGAGATCGGGATCAGGATCAGTATCAGGATTACAGGGTACACCTGGTGTTGGCACACCAGCTTCAGGTTCACGAGTTACTGGGGTTTCCACCTCTGGTAGTTCTCCAAATGATGACCGACCAGTGTGGGAGCAACCTCCAAGGACGAAGGCACCTAAGTGGCTTCGGGATACCTTGAAGGAAGCTCAGAAGTTTGGGACACTCAGGGAGGATGTGAGAGCCATCAAGATGCCTGACAGATTGGGCATGTTGTTGGTGGCTAGTACACGAGATTCTGAGCCTTCTACTTTTGAGGAGGCTTCTCAGCATTCAGTATGGAGAGATGCCATGATGGATGAGTACCATTCCATCATGAAGAATAATGTATGGGAGATTGTTCCGAGACCTTAGGGGAAGTCAATGGTAACTTCTCGCTAGCTTTACAAGCTGAAGCATGCGGCAGATGGGAGTGTGGAGAAGTACAAAGCCAGGTTTGTAGCGCGGGGGTTTTCACAGGTTGAAGGCATTGATTATGATGAGACTTTTGCGCCGGTTGCTCGATATACTTCTATCAGGGGCTTGATCTCCATTGCAACGAAAATGGGTTGGAAGATCAATCAGATGGATGTGAAGACCGCATTTCTCAATGGGATCATACAGGAAGAGATTTACATTGAAAAGCCTCAGGGCTTTGAGATACATGAGAGAAAGTCTCATGTTTGCAGGTTGAAGGCCCTGTATGGGCTGAAGCAAGCTCCAAGAGCTTGGTACTCTAGGATCGATTCTTACTTGCTGAGCATGGGGTTTCAGAAGAGTGAAGCAGGTTCCGAATCTCTACTTCATCATGGTTAGAGATGATCCACTTGTTCTTCTACTATATGTTGATGACTTGTTTATCACAGGGAGAGAGAGACCCATTGCAGCATGCAAAAAGGATCTTGCGGCAAAGTACAAGATGATTGATATTGGGCTGATGCATTATTTCTTGGGATTGGAGGTTTGGCAGGAGCCTGGACATATTTTCCAGGGGTAGGGAAAGTATGCAGTTGATATTTTGAGGAGAGTCAGGATGGAGGATTGCAGGCCTATGTCGACACCTATGATCACCAACTGGAAGAAGCTTCATGCTTCTGAGGGAGAGTTGGTGGATCCTACTTTATACCGTCAACTTATCGGGTCATTGATGTGTCTGGTCAACACTCGGCCAAATTTGTGTTTTGCAATGAACACTCTTAGCCAGTTCATGGTTGAGCCTAGGAGTGTGCATTGGGTCGCTGCAAAACATGTGTTTCGCTATCTTTCAGGGACAAGGGATTTTGGTTTGGACTACAGGAGGTCAGAGGGGATCAAATTGGTTGGCTATATAGACTTAGAATGGGCAGGCAGTGTGGCAGACTAGAATAGCACTTCCGGATGTTGTTTCAGTTTGGGCTCGGCAGCAATGTCGTGGTTCAGTCGAAAGCAGAAGTTCGTTGCATTGAGTACTGCAGAGGCTGAGTACATGGCAGCCAGTTTGGCCAGCTGCGAGGCCTTGTGGCTTCGCAAGTTGCTGGTGAATCTATTTGGTTAGGAGCTTAAGCCTACGGTGATTTACTGTGACAATCAGAGTTGCATCCAGCTCTCTGAGAGTCCAGTTTTCCATGACAGGTCAAAGCACAATGAGATCAGATATCATTTCATCCGAGACTATTTTTCAGAGAGGAGCAGTTACGCTTCAGTACATTTCCACTGATGAGCAGGTAGCAGACATTCCAATGAAGTCTTTGGGGAGGGGCAAGTTTGTCTTCTTCAGGGACAAGTTGGGAGTGGTGCAGAACACCTTCCTCGGTAAGAGGGAGTGTTAGTTTTGTACCTAGGGAAGTGTTCCCCTAAGTGACTTTAGCCTTAATCACTTAGTGAAGGGAAATAAAGTGACCCTTGCATTAAATGACTTAAGTGGAGCATTCAATTTGACTTTAGAGAGTAAAGTCACTTTTTGATAAATTTAAGTGGGTGAGTGAAATTAATATTTATGTGAAATAAATGTGAGCATTTAATCTCATCAACCGATCTAATCTAATCTCCACTGTTAGATTAGATGAACCCTAGGGTTCTCTCAAAAAGGCAAGGGAAGGTCATTTTCCTCACTTTTGCAAATTGAAGTGAAGGAGAGAGCTGAGCGAGAAAGTTTCCATTTTTCTGAGAAAGAGAAAAATATTTGCAACACGCAAATCCAAGGAAAGAACAGCAGCAGAAAGGACACGAAAATCAAGGAGAGGACAACAGCATTTATTGCTGGTCCGTACAGTCCGTACAATACGATTTTCGAGGCAGCGGGTACATTTTTCGAGGCAAATTTATGAGCACGATTTTCGAGAAAAAAAAATGGGCACGAATTTTGAGGTCTGTACGGTACAGTCAGTACAGTCCTTACAACGGCACAGAAATCGAGGCAAAAAATAGAGAAAAAATCCGAGTTTGATTTTTTTTTGTTTGGCACAGAAAACGAGGAAGAAATTTTTTCTTCCGAGTTGAGATAAGTTGGTCTAAAAATTTCTGAGTTTTGCTGTAAATTTCCTGATAATAAAATCTCTCTCTGGCTGGTTTTCCCTTTGTGGGTTTTTCCAGGGCCATTGGCTGAAAATTATTGTGTTGTGGGTGCTGAATGGTGTGTTGATATTTATTTTCTGTCAGTGAAAAATAGTAGTTACAGCAGTGTTTTAAGTCTGAAAATTTACTGTTTATTTCCAGTATGTTAAATTTCTGAGAATGTCATAAACAGTGTTAAATTTTACTTTTAAACCGGTGGTTGAAAACTAGTGAAAATCTACAAATTGCAGTCGTACGATATTGTTCGTATTGTACCTTTTCAGTTAGAGCAGGACAGATTTCGAGGCGGCGAAGTGGGCACAAATTTCGAGGCAGAAATTCTCTGTTCTGAAGAGGGCACGAATTTTAAGGCATCAAGTCGTACAATTTTGTAGCAGCAGGGCTTTCGAGGAGGTTTGCAGGCTAAAATTCTGAGTTTGAATTTCTGAAGAGGGCACGAATTTTGAGGCTGATATTTAATCTCCTGGTTAAGATAAGTTGTGACTGAAAATTTTGCTTTTTGCTTTATTGTTGAAAAATTAAAAAAGAATTTCTCTCTCCCAGGTTTTCCCTGGAGGTTGGGGTTTCGCCTGGGTCATTTGACCAAAAATTTATAAGTTTAAATTTTTTATGTGTGATTGTGTTTTAATTGTTGCTCATTAAAATTGTAAAAATTCTTCTTGTGTTTCAGTCATAAATTGTTTATGAGAAATGACATAATTTGCAGCTGAGAGTAAATTGGGTTAGGCATTAAACAATGATGAAAATGGTTGTTGAAACCGGGTTGGGGGAATGAGAAAAATTTACAGGAATACTTTACCTGCAAGATTCTAAATCTGCAGAGAAAGGAAAGCTTCTTAAGAAAGTTCTTCTTTTATGTTGTTTTGTCAATTAAACTATATATATAATGTAATCAGAGTTGTAGCATTAAGAGGGGGTCTTGGAATATAACACTCCAATATATAATAAAATATGTAATTAAAGCATAAATGGCTTTAATAGACAGTTAGGTTCGACCACTTATTAGCCAAATAAAAGAAGGTTAATGTCAATATATTTGATGACTCCATCATTAACAAATTTGTGTTTCTTGCTTCTATTCTGTGAGTCTATTTGGTATATGATACATGGTTATTTTATCAACAGCTAATGTTTCCCCCATAATGCTAAATATGGGCACGTTAGCCTCATGTAGATGTGAATTTTAAGAAGCCTGTTCACATGCAGCTGCAATTTTGCAATTTAACAAAGTGTTCACTGCTTATTTATTGATAACTGTTTATGCAAGTAAAAAAATCGAAGGCTAGTCATGTGACACTTCCATCCTATTCAACTTTTGGATAGTACTTCAAGTCTCCAAAGTTTAAAAATATTCTTATAGATTTAGTATCTGCATTTGGAAAAAGCTATGTAGATTGTTGTTCAATCTCATGTAAGAAAAGAGGACATCTCATCCAAAATGTCTCTCATGGACACTCTCATTTGACCCACAGTGCTCTATGGCTCAAAAGGTTTGGGGGACTTGCTTACTAGATTGTGATTGGGCCTTCGCTGAGAGAGTGCAGATCCTCCTTTGTCACATCATCAGATACAAACAATCAATACGTCAACCTGTTATATTGGTAGAGTACAATGCCCAACCTTTTTAATTGGAGGTTGTCTTCAGACTTGTCTCTCTCTTACATCACCTTCGTAGCTTCGCTAACTCAACAAAGGAGGGAGATCGGTATATGTATCTAGCCTATCTCTCATCAGAGTCCATTTCCTTGGCTAACCCTTCCGATCATACTAGGTTTTGGTATGCAGGGGCTACAAATCTTCTAGCATTGGTTGGTATCGCAATGGACCGGCTTCCTCAATTTAGGGATTCCTTGAACGCACCTGATCACCTCTTATCTACCAAGCAAGAGTTAAACATAATCACCATAGACAACATTTATAAACATTATGTACACATTACTTGGATCAACCCTCGTGGTTGGTTACATCCAAAGATAGCCTTCTACGTTGCGCACTTCATGGATTTGAGGGACGGTCTCATTGTTCGACCCTCATACACACTATGACATTGGGCACACGATCTTCCTATTCTTTTAGGCCGGTTCAAGGTGGGCTCCCATCGTCTCAAGGTAGAGACAAATCACTAGATCAATTGAAGTGGTTCACACCCCTGGCAAGAATGACATTTGGTAAGAAAATTGAGGTAAGTCTTTGTGGTATTTTGAAAATATTATTGTCAAGGACTAATCTTGCAGGTCTTACCAGGCGACTCCACAAGAACTCAGCCATCATCAGCTCAGGTACGCCCTTCTTTTGTTTAGTACTTTGGTGAGATTTGTTGAGCTAACTTGGCAAGTCTCTCCTAGCAACTCCAACTGAAGAAAAATATAAGTGCTCTATGAAGACAAGGAAACCTGACAATATGGCATCTGCTTATGAATTATGGATGGATATATTGGATTTTTCATGCATTCTAGGATATCCACACCAATACGTCATTGAAGATGATGGGAAATCACTTTTTTCATTATTTCAAGAATATAATAATCATGCAGCAACACATGTGTGGGCATTCATGCAATTCCTTCAGGAAAGCAATATGGTACATGAAGACATCGGAATGAAGCTCTTCCTGCTATCTCTCCACTTAGAAGACAACTTGATCGTCAAGAATTAGTATGAAGGTTTTCCTCGCAAAAGTTTTTCTTCACTCAGGCAATTGATCGATGCATTCAGTATGGATTATGATATGGAAGAACATGTAATAAAGGCAGTGATCAACCATATGTGGGAAGAGACTTTGGGAAACATCCAGAAATAGGATTGTCCTAGCAAAGGAATTGAAGAGGATGTTTCATTCGAATTTAAAGATCCTGACAATCCGACGGATGCAGAAATGGAAACAAGTTTTGCTCCTCTTAATTTGTCAAACTTTCTAAGACATTCAGATGAGTTAACAGAGATATTCTGGCATGCCTTCAAGGGTGACCATGATAATGCCACACACCACGTTGAATGGTTTATGAATTTGACTTCAGAATATAGTATTAAAGAAGAAGAAGACATTTACATGAGATCATTTGTCCTTCACTTGGGAGGAAAGGCTCTTGCTTGGTTTGTGGGCCTAGATAAAGGAACGATATCATCCTTAACAGAATTAATGGAAACATTCTGTAGCCACTAGGATCCAAAGCAACGTGACAAATGGATGCCTCATGTCCAGCATGCAAGGGTCTTGTTCAGTTAGGAAACCCAAACCAAATATCAGATCGAAGCAGCCATTGTTCAAGGTCTAGTTGATAGTATCTCAAGCACAATGTCTGTAGACGAAGTTCCCCATGCAGACGAGTATGATTGTGGTCCTACATATGATGATCCAAAAGTCCTAATAAAAGAGGTTGAAGAACAGAAAGAAAGGGTGATTTGTCCTTTCCAACACATAGCAACTCCTTGTGACATCTCAGATTTCTTGGGACAGGATGACAGAATTATCGAAGATGATGATTATTGGATGTTCATGGGTCCACCTATTTATGATTCTTCGAGACCTAGTAGTAATGTTTCCAGACTTTGTAGTGACAAAGAAGTCAATGAAGCTAGCATGGATCGGCTTGAGCCATAATTTGACCCTGTTTGGGACAAAGAAGTCAAGATTACATCAGGCAGTGACATCGAAGACATAATCAGCAAAAGCTCTGTCGAACAAGATGAGATTGTTTCATCTCTTCAAGACACTAGTAATGAAGAATGGATCAATCCTTTTGCTCTTACATTTGATGATGAAGTACCTCAGGATGTGGGTCTTTGCCTTTATAGGTGATTGCCATATGCAGATGACTCACTATGGCGAAGAGTTTGAAAATTTGGGACCCCATATCTTTGGTGATACCTCCATGGTTTCTCAATCATACTTGTCCAGCATCAGGGAAGCAGGTTATACAGAGAATTCTCTTACAAATATTCAGTCTATGATGAGCCCAGGTTACCATTCCTAGTTGTGTTCCTCAAGAAGTGTTGAAGAAGTTGTTCAGCCTACTCGATCCTATATCAGTAAGCCCTTAATGATGCATTTCAACAAGATCAAAATAGGTATATGGACAGGTATGATTTCTATTCCTCAGTTTCATAGTATTTATTGTTTATCTTTTCATTTGAAGCATGAAGGTATGAATTTTCTAGCTGACAATTTCAAAGTCTCAAGGATTATTTGGAATACTAACATGATCAATACAAAGATAAGTGATGTAATTGTATATCCAAAAAAATGCTTAAGTAGACGCACGGACAAGTTGTTGCTCACATATGAAGATTTGTGAGGTTCGGCTTTACGAATAGCCTCTCAAGCTCAAAATTTGATGACAAGTTTCGAGCAAAAAACAATTATTGATGTCAATGTATGATGGAGGTGTCCCATACATAAGACCAATAGAAGCATGGATCAATAAAGCTTGTCAAAGCGATTCCTCTCCATGGCACCAATTTCAAGTCTTCCAGGATCTTAGGAAGGTCTAGTTTCCTTTCCTCGTCTAGATAAAGATCCTGGTGCATACTCAAAATATCAGCAATGAGGTATTATCATGGATTGCATTAAAAGACAAAGGTAAGATCTCATGTATGAATTGTTTACTCGGATGGTTGCATTGGTGGTATGATTACACTTAACCCTTTGTTATTATCATGTTTAGGGTAGGTAGGGTTAGTTGCATTAGGCGTATTACTGTGCATTACATCTAATGTTCCTTCATCATCTAGTTAGGTTTTATTGTTCTTAGTTTGTTTCCTTTATTTTGCGGACAAGGCAAGACGAAAGTGTCTTCCTCAAGATGCTTTTAATCCCTTTGGATATTTGATGTGTGTGTAGGTATACAGGTACCAGAAGATTCATAGGTTCTCGAGCACTCCCGAGAAGAGCACTTGTCTCGCAGTTGGAGCCAGTGTTACGCTGCACCTGTACCTAGCGCACTTTCAGATGTGCCCCAGAGAGAGAGAAGCCATTTTTTTTACCAGAAGGGGTGTTAGTCAGCAGCAGTGGTCATGGTTGGGCTCTTTGGCCTTTCCTTTAGGATTACTATGGTTTAATGGCGTTGTTGACTGCCCTTTGTTGGGTTTTTAACCCTTGGGTTGGTATCTAGGGCTCCTAGGGGTTGATCACTGGGTCACATGACCCCACACCTTGTTTGCTTGCTCTGGCGGCCTTTGCTTCAGCTAGAAGACCTTGGAATCTCTTCACAGCCACCCCGAACACCCTCATGGCCCTTCAGTTAGCTGGTGCCTTCTCTCCCAGGCCTCCTTCCTCATGAGGACGTCTCCTTCTTTCCATGTCGTACATGCTGCTTTGAGGGGGGCGTTGAGGGATTTTACAGCTTTTCAAGGTTTAGTAGAGGCATGGCGCCCTCCCTCCAGCTCATTCCAGCCTTTCATTCAGAGTGATTCGCTCGTTTTAGCAATTTTTGGCACCTAGGGGAAAAATACCCCAGGTAGCCTACTATAAGCCTACTTTAGGCTATTTTTATATTATTTTATGTGAAAATTTTAAGTTGACATTTTATAATTTCAAATTGACATTTAAGGCATGTAGGTCTAGATATTTTGTAAAAGTGAGTGTGAGAGGCTATAAATAAACCTCTCCTCATGTCACTTTAACATAAGAGAAGTGGGATAAAAACACTATGCACTATTCTACCCAACTAAGGCTCTTTGAAGTGAGGCGCCTCCTCTTGAAGAAGATATTTTCTAGGTTTTGATGGCAAATTCTTGAAGTTTCTTTGGTTCAATGCCCTTGCAAAGGTGATGCTATGATTTGTTGGTTAAACACATGCACAAGGAGGTATATCCAAGGCTTTTCTTGATCTCTCTTTATTAATTGTTGATGAATGATGTATGTTTGTGGATTGAATGGTAGCCAATAAGGTTGCATTTTGCCTTGGCTAGGTCTTTCGTCAACATTTAGTCACCTTAGTCATAGAAGTATGTCCTTCTAGGACTAGAACCTTAGAACTTTAGGGTTAGTTGTAAAACCTAGGCTAAGCTTCTCAAGAGGTAGGTTAGTCACTTCTTAGATGCCCTAGGGTAGGGTAGGGTTTTTTCTCTTTGTCCCAAAACCTCCCTTCTCTTCGAAAACTAGCATCTAGGGCTAGTTTCTCTTTCATTTGCAAGTGTAAATTTGCATTTTCATGGTATAATTAGGGTTAGAAGTAGGTCTGCCATTTTATGTTAAAAACTCTAAAAAATAAAAAAATTAATTTTTTCAATTTTTTGGCCTTCCTAAATTTCGGCCCTCTCTCTTGCAATTTCGCCCTGCCCTATTTGTCTCTTGCAACCCTAAGGCGAAATTTTTGGAAGCCCTAAAAATTCTAAAACCTAAATTATGTCCTAAAAAAGCCCTAAGATAGTCCTAAAATCAGACCTAACTAGCCCTAGCAGCCTCCTCTTCCTTTCTCCCTAGACCTCCACTCCTCCTTTTCTACCCCTTGGCCTCCCCTAAACAGACCTTGGCTGCCCTTTTGGGACAGTCCTTTGTGGACTGTGGCAGCCCTTTATGGTTGCTCCTTAAGTCTGCAATTTTATTGCAGACTGTCCACTAGTGGACAGCCCTCAAACATCTACCAAAGGACACCAGAAACACACATTAAAAGTGGTCAAAGGGTTAGTTGTTTATTGATGTGATTTGTTATTAAACGAAGGACTGATTTTAACCCAATTTGCATGCATATATCAGACTGTATGTGCACACTTTGTTTGGGATATCATCATTGTTTAAACTCTACAAATTCCAATGATTACTTAAAACTTTGTTTCAAACCTTTCTTAAAGGCATACTAACTGTTCTGCTATATACACTGCTGCATATACAAAGTTTGGAACTGATACATGGTGGATAACTACTGCTGTCCTCATAACTGATATATCACTGAATTCATGCCATACTGTTGTACCATACTGTTGGTTTTATATCAGATTTATTAATGTTGTAAGATAATTGGTTCGTGGTATGCTTACATGCGATTCAGTCCTAAATGCCTTTTCACTTCTCATTATTACACTTTATTGTTTTCACATATTGGTTGTCTACTGCTTCATTCAATATCAAACTTGTCAATACTCATTGGAAGCATTTGTATTGGTGATGAATGACACTACACACTTGTCATATGCATGATTATAATTGCTTATTTGCTTATCTTGGATGAATGCACAATTGAAGTTGATATATTAAATGCACTTACATGATTTATATTCATATGCCTTCTTCATCCTTACTTTGACTCCAATATGGCACTGGTCACTAACCATCTTCAGAGAAGACATTATTTGGTGTTGTAGTGTCCTTACAGACTCACATTAAGGCTCTCCTCTAGGAGGTTTCGACTTTCAAAGCAGTTTGGGAAGACTGGCTAAGGTGACAATGGTAACTCTGTCCCTCATATGTTTGTTGGTGACTAGCCTTGCTAGTTCATCCGGTAACAGGGCCTTAGCAGAGAGAGTGCAGATCCTCCTCTGTCACATCATCTGATACAAACAGTCAATACCTCAACCCATTATATTGGTAGAGTTCGGTGCCTGACCTTTTCGATTGGAGGTTGTCTTCAGACTTGTCTCTCTCTTACATCACCTTCGGAGCTTCACTAACTCATTAAAGGATGGAGATCGGTATATGTATCTAGCCTATCTCTCATCAGATTCCATTTCCTTGGTTAACCCTTCTGGTCATACTAGGTGTTGGTATGCAAGGGTTGCAGATCTTCTAGCATCGGTTGGTATCGTAATGGATTGGCTTCCTCCGTTTAGGTATTCCCTGAAAGCACCTGATCACCTTTTACCTAGCAAGCAAGAGTTAAACATAATCACCAGAGACAACATTTATAAACATTATATACATGTTACTTGGATCAACCCTCATGGTTGGTTACATCCAAAGATAGCCTTCTACATTGCACACTTCATGGATTTGAGGGACGATCTCATTGTTCGACCCCGATACACACTATGCCATTGGACACACGATCTTCCTATTCCTTTAGGCCAGTTCAAAGTGGGCTCCCATTGTCTCACGGTGGAGACAGATCACTAGATCAATCGACTAGACAAGATTTGCCAAGTTTGTCACCTTCAACAGGTTGAGACAAATGACCACTTCATCTTTTGATCCCCCCTCTACTATGGTTCCATTGTCTATTCAGGGACCTTCTCATCAAGCTTTAGACTTTTACTAGCTTCTTCAAGTATTCAGGTTAGAGGTGTCTGGCCTTATACCTGCAAGAGGCCCTTTGGATTCACTCCACCCTCAAGTGACATTCTCAGTCAAGACCAGCCTCCACTCAGCGTATCACTTCCTTCTTTCTGATGCTTCCTTCCTCTAGGGGCACTAAGAGACGGATGAAAGATGAGACTACCTTTGACCGTAGATCAGTTAGGACATGGAGGACCATCTCCACTTCCACTCGTCACCAGTGACGTGACTAGTCTCAGCCCCATCCTAGCAGTTGGGTGACTCCACCCAAAACACAACAATAGGTTCTCCACTCTAGGCAACAATTTACTACCCACTATAACTCCTCTTCCAGTTCTTCCTCCAAACATTGTACTCTTCTGAGTTTTCGCTAGTCATCCTCAGATGGTAGCAGTTGGGTGACTCCACCCAAAACACAACAATAGGCTCTCCACTCTAGGCAACAATTTACTACCCACTATAACTCCTCTTCCAGTTCTTCCTCCAAACATTGTACTCTTCTGAGTTTTCGCTAGTCATCCTCAGATGGTAAGAGAGATGCTTCTAGCGCTCCATGGTGGGTTCACCATTTTTGTATCACAATTTTCAAATCCACTCTATTCTGTGCTTGAGAAAGGAGAGATTGCAACATGAGGAAGTGAGTTGCAAATCTAGTAATAACAATCCTAACAAACTCCCTTCCCTATGTGTGTCTCCTCATCAAGCTCAATACCCAAGCTTGGTTGTAGATATACTTGGTGATGCTTTTGGCATGTGTTATAGTGTCCTTAATCCAATCCCATTTGCATATGTCCTCAAGCATGAGGTCTATGCAATGTGTTGCGCATGGGGTCCAGAATATGGTTTTATGTTTTTCCTCTAACATCTTACCAACAAGAACATGGTTAGATGCATTATTTGTGATGACCTACACAACATTAGTTGCCCCCACATGTTCAACATGTTAAAGAAATGTAACTTTGGAAGATATTCTATTGTATTTCTATTATAATATTATTATTCCCCCTTCGGGAGATGTTATTGATGTAATTGGTCATGTAAACGTCTTGAAGTAAAACCTCTGTTGTAAGTCGAGTCAATAGTACCCAAAAAAATATTTTATAAATGTTATTTTGAGTCTTCCTAGGTATGTCGGCCCTAAATAGAGAACTAGGCCGACCTAGTTAGGTAATTAAGTCGCTCACTTGATAAATATAAATAGGTGAGGCGCCTCCCTCATTTGGATATATTCCACACTCAAGCAAGTGCGCTAGAGAGAAAAGGAAGAGTCCATCTAAAGGAGAAGAAGCAGCTTGTCTTATTCTTAGTTCTTACACTGTACTTGGTCGAATTCTATATCAAGAAAGTTTTGTTGGGTTTTCTCCCCCACAAGGGTTTCCCAGGATAAATATTTGTGTTCTCTTTGTGCTACTGTGCTTGTCATTCTTCCAATGATCCTTTTGTTTTTGGCATAAATCTTTTAAAATTTTAACATGGAATCAGAGCCAACCTGAAAGAAGTCATTGTGCAGCAGCTGATCCAACAATTCAACAAGCTAAGGTTTACTATTTTAGGGAATTCCCTCCACAGATCAGTTGAAAAAGGAGGACCAACCAACTCGCCTTGAGAGAGCACATCTTTCTCTCAAAACAGTTTTTCAGTTCTATGGATTTTTTATTTTTGACCTACCACTGCTGCCGAGAAAACCAGGGCATCAAGTATTTTGCAGTTCTTTCCAGAGATTCGAGAAAAGGACACTAGTCAACTCGCCTTGGGGTGGTGCATCTTTCCCTCCACTTAGATTTGCAAGTGACCACAATTGAAAAATTAGGGTTTCTCTGTCAAACCCTAAGTCAGCCTGAAGTAGGTTCCAAAAACAACCTTCTTACTAGTAAGCTCTACTTCCTATATTTCCATTTGAGGTTCTCATTTATTAAAGATGACAAACAACACCAAGCTTGATGAAAAGCTTGAAGGACCTAAGAATTTCAATGCATGGAAGTATAGAGTCATACTCATTCTTGAAGAACATGACCTAGAAGGCCTCATAAAAGATGAAGTTCAAGAACTAGAAGGAGATGAAGCAAAATCAAAGCACAAGAAGGATATGATCAAGGCTAAGAGGATCATAGTTGATTCCATTAAGGATCACTTGATCCCTCAAGAGTCTTCAAAGAAGATCCCAAAGGAAATGTTAGATGCATTGACCAATCTATATGAAGAAAGAAACACCAAATGAAGAATGACCTTGAGAAACCAACTAAAGAGTGTGAAGATTCAGAAGGCAGAAACAATGCAATCATATTTCACAAGAGTGTCCCAGATTAAACAACTTAGAAGCTATTAGTGATACAGTAGAAAAAAGCAGAAATTGTGATGACCACCTTGAATGTTCTCCCAAGGGATTGGGACTCCTTCATTAAACGAATATGTGCTAGAAGGAACTTGACCAAGTTCAGTAGATTATGGGAAGAATGCATACAAGAAAAAGAAAGAATAGCAAAAAGAGAAGAGAAGTTGAATGACAATGAAGACCAAGCTTTCGCAACCCATGCAAAGAAAGGAAATATCAAGAGAAAGGATCATGGACATGTAAATCTCCTTAAAACTCAATCTTGAGCTACACAAATGAGTTTCTTCACAAATAATGCAACCGAAAACAAACGTTGAGAAAACATATAATGGCAATCACACCAATAGTTTTGGGTACGGAAACCCTCGAAAAAACCCAAGATGGGAAAACCGGTGCAGCAGTCTGAGAAGATATTTTATTAGCAAGATACAGAACAATACAATCTAGAAATTGATTTTACCCAACCTGGCAAAATCGTACAACCGAAACTCGTTGAGGAAAAACCCCATAAAGATCACATGACCCCCCTGCGTCACCCTCACGCCTCTGCGTCAACCGTACGACCTCTACATCACCATAGTGATGCTGATGTCACCCGTACAGTCGCATACGGTCTGCTTGCATCACGTGGACTGCTCTTGCGTCACTGTACAGCCTCGCTGCGACTTGCCTATGCAGCTTTGTCAATCTCCGAGGAAAGTTCTTCTATCTCACTCTCTAAAAATTCTTCTGCAAACTTCTCTCTCTCTCTGGCTAAAAAGATATGAGCAAGAAATCTCTCTCGCAATGTGTGTGCCAAAGCAACTGTGTGTGTCCTCTCCACCAAATCAATCTCCTTTTAACTCAATGGCCAAGCGAAAACCCTAACTCTCACTATGGATCAATGGATGAGACCCTCCGATGAGATCAAAGGCCAAGATTAGATTAGCCATCACTTAAATTGTATTTCACTTGAACTCTATAAAAGTGCCTCCATTAAGTCAAATTAAAATTAGATCATATAATGCACTTTTCCTAAGTCTAAACGTTGGATTAAGGCAATGATCAATATGGCTTCCTTTTTTATGTCTTCTATCAAACAAGAACACATGCAAATCATAGAAGACCTTCCTTGTTGCCACTTTCTAATAGGACAATCTCCTAGAAGACCTCAAAGGTCCCAAAGAGACAAGAGCACTAAAAGGGACTTCTCATCCTTTGAATGTTTTACATGTCATAGGATGGGACACATTGCAATGAACTGTCCCCTTAAAAAAGAATAGTTCAAGAGAAACGAAAAGTTCCATGCCTAAGTAGTTGAAGATGATGACCCAATTGAAGAGAAGACCAGAGAAGATGAAGACTCCAGTGAAGAATATGTCTTAATTTCAACCCTCACAGATTCAGTCTCACTTGGAAGTGACACTTGGCTCGTGGACAATGGTGTTTCCAAGCACATGACAGGTTACAAGGACTCCCTCTCATGTCTTATTCAGAAGGACTCTCCTCACAAAGTAAAGCTTGGAGATGATTATCAATATCCCATCTAAGGAATGGGAGAAGCCTCTTATAAGTTGGAATCTGAAAAGTCCATGAAGATGAAGGAAGTTCTATATGTCCCAAGTTTGAAAAAGAATCTCCTTCCTAACTCAACTTTAGATAAGAAAGGTTTCAGAGTTGTTTTTGTAGATGGTGAAATCCTCGTGTGGCCAAAAGAGAAGACAATAGATGATGTAGTCATGATTGGAATTGAAGGAGGACTTTACAAATTGAAGGGGCATTCAGATTCAGCCTTGACAGCTAGTCCTATTAGCCCATGTGAGTTGTGGCATAGAAGACTTGCTCATGTGAATTACAAAGCATTGTCATTTGTGAGGGAGGTAGTAACAAGTTTACCATAGATCCAAATTGATCATGAAGGAGTGTGTAAGGGATGTGCACAAGGAAAGAATACCAAGAACCCATTTCCCAGTAACAACAGTAAAGCAAAAGGGATCTTAGACATTGTTCACTCAGATGTATGTGGTCCGATGTCAACTACTTCTCTAAGCAGGTATGTATATTATCATTATGTTTCCTTTATTGATGACTAATCCTGCAAGACTTGGATTTACTTCTTGAAGAGTAAAGTTGAGGTATTTGGAAAGTTCAAAGAATTTAAGGCCCTTGTAGAGAATCTATCTAAAAAGAAGATCAGATAATGAAGGAGAATTCACATCAAATGAATTCAAGGATTTCTGTAAAGAAGCTGGGATTAAGAGGGAGCTGACCACCCCCTATAATCCTCAACAAAATGGAGTGGCAGAAAGAAAGAATAGATCCATCATGGAAGCAATAAAAGCCATGATCCATGATCAGGATCTACATATGCACTTACGTGTTGAAGCTGCTAAAACCGCAGTTTATGTACTGAACAAAATCTCCCATAGTGCTCTTGGGAACAAGACTCCAGAAGAAATGTTTACCTGTGAGAAGCCCGAAGTCAACCACCTGAAGATATTTGGTTGTCGTGTATACATACATGTTCCCAAGGAGAAAAGATCAAAATTGGACCCTTTAGGAAAGAAGGGAATATTTGTTGGATATAGTGAGCAATCAAAAGCTTACAGAGTCTACATCTCAGGTTACCGTCAGATTGAGATTAGCAAAGATGTTACATTTGATGAGGATGCAGCTTTCAGCAAGTCCAAAAAGAACCATGCAGAGGAGCATGAATCTCCTAGAGTTGCAGAGACCAGTAGATTACCAATTCAAAATGGTAAAGAAGAGCATATACCAAAAGAACATGACGTAGTAGAGACTCAAAGACCTATGAAGTTGCCTCATTAAATGATCACACGCAAAAGAAGACTAGCCTAGGATCGTGAAATAATTCAAGATGTGGAAAAGTACAGTGCTCCAGAAGGAAGCAAGAGACCAAGGCCATACTCTAGTTATGTGACCTTGATGTGCAACCTTGTTGATGAAGAACCTACCTATTATGAAGAAGCAACAAAAAAGAAGGAAAGGATGGATGCCATTGTTGAAAAGAATGATGTTTGGGATGTGGTGCCGAGATCGACCGATAAATCGGTAGTCTCAAAGTGGATTTTCAAGACAAAGCATTCAACAGATGGCAGTATTGAAAAATACAAGGCGAGATTTGTAGCCCGAGGGTTCTCTTAGAAGGAAGGAAATGATTATAAAGAGACTTTCGCCCCAGTAGCAAGATACACTTCAATCAGAACTATCCTTGCCTTGGCATCCAAGATGAAATGGAAGCTACACCAGATGGACATAAAGACAATTTTTCAGAATGGTGTGATAGAAGAGGAAGTGTACAATGAACAACCACAAGGTTTTGAAACACATGATAAGAAGACACATGTATGCAGATTGAAGAAAGCATTGTATGGGTTGAAGCAACCACACAGAGCGTGGTATGGAAGAATTGATGGCTTCCTGATGATCTTGGGCTTTACCAAAAGTAAAGCAGATTCCAACATTTACTATAAGGTTGTAGATGATGGGCTTATGATATTATTGTTGTATGTGGATGATCTATTTTTTACAAGAGAAGGGAAGCTCATCAACGAATGTAAAGAGAAGCTTGCTACAAAATTCGTGATGAAATACCCTGGTATGATGCATTATTTTCCAGGTCTCGAAGTATGGCAACTCCCAGATGAGATTTTTCTAAATCAAGGAAAATATGTTGTTGAGATCCTAAAGAGATTTGGGATGATGGATTGTAAGGCAATGAATACTCTGATGGTGACAAACTTGAAGCTCTTGAATGATGATTCTTTAGAGACAGTAGATGTTACACTATATAGACAGATTATTGGCTCACTGATGTATTTGACAAATACAAGACCAGATATATGTTTCGATGTAAACACATTGAGTCAATATATGGCGGAGCCTCAATATGTTTACTTAGTTGCAGCGAAACATGTGATGAGGTACCTAAAGGGTACATTGGATTGTGGCCTCAGATATGCATCTGACAATGAGATCAGATTACACAATTAGACCGATTCAGATTGGGCAAGCAGTGTTGAAGACAGAAAGAGCACTTCAGGATGTTGTTTCAATTTGGGATCAGGCTGAATATATTGTTGCGTGTTCAGCCTATAGCAAAGCAGTATAGCTTCACAAGTTGTGGACATGACTGTTCAATACTGAGATGGATGTGACTGATATCTACTACGATAATTAGAGTTGCATCAAGCTGTCAGAAAACCCGGTGTTCCATGACAAATCAAAGCATATAGAAATTAAGTATCGCTACATCCGAGATATGATGTAGAGGGGAGTGGTACAGCTCCAGTATGTTCCTACAGAGGAACAAGTTGTTGATGTGTTGACTAAGCCTCTGTCTCATATAAAGTTTGAATACTTTCAAGACAAGCATGATGTAGTCCGAAAGGACCTCCCTCGTAATAGGAAGTGATGATGATGATGTGGTTTCCTTGAGTCGTAGTGTGGCAACTCAGTCTAGGATTGGTATGTCGACGCTTACAAGGCCTATTTGATCCCAATGGGATTGGTATGTCGACGCTTACAAGGCCTGTTTGATCCTAGGGGGATTGGTATGTCTAACTAGGCTTGTTTGGTCCGAAAGGATTAGCAAGTCAAACAAGGCTTGTTTGGTCCCCAAGTAGATTGGTATGTCTGACTAGGCTTGTTTGATCCGAAAGGCATAGCAAGTCAGACAAGGCCTTTTTGGTCTACCAAAGTGTCCACTGTAGAGTTGCTCCAGATATCCATCGATGTTCCAGCATTCACATGCTGATGATGATGATGTTCCAGCAGTTACATGTTGAAGATGTTTCAGATGATGGTGATATTGTTCCAGCAGTTACATGTTGATGATGTTGTTCCAGCAGTTATGTGTTGATGATGTTCCAGATGATGATGATGATTGTTATAGCAGTTACATGCTAATGATGTTCCAAATGATGATGATGTTGTTCTAGCAGTTGCATGTTGATGATATTCCTGATGATGATGATGTTTCAGCAGGCACATGCTGATGTCGATGATGATGGTCCAGATGATGTTCCATGGTGATGATGATGTTGATGTTCCATGCTAATGTTGATACTGATGATGATGTTCTAGATATATGATGTTGTTGTTGTTTCAAAACTTCCTATGACATGGATTCACCAGTCAGTTGTGCAGTTGTTCTTGTTGTTGATGATGTTGTAGAATACCTTCCTTGTTAAGAGGGAGTGTTAAAGAAATGTAAATTCCAAAGATATTCTATTGTATTTTTATTATATTGTTATTATTCCTCCTTCAGGAGATGTCATTGATGTAATTGGTCATGTAAAATCTTGAGGTAAAACCTCCATTGTAAGTCTGGTCAATAGTACCCACAAAAGTATTTTATAAATGTTATTTTGAGTCTTCCTAGGTAGGTCGGCCCTAATTAGAGAAATAAGCCGACCTGGTTAGGTAATTAAGTCACTCACTTGATGAGTATAAATAGGTGAGGCGCCTCTCTCATTTGGATATACTCAACACGGAAGCAAGTGCACTAGAGAGAGAAGGAGTCCATCTGAAGGAGAGGAAGCAGCTTGACTTATTCTTGGGTCTTATACTATACTTGGTTGAATTCTATATCGAGAAAGTTTTGCTAGGTTTTCTCCCCCACGAGGGTTTCCCAGGATAAATCTTTGTGTTCTCTTTGTGTTACTTCTCTTTGTGCTACTGTGCTTGTCATTCTTTCAATGATCCTTTTGTTTTTGGCATAAATCTTTTAAAATTCTAACACAATAACCTCATCCAAAAGATAAAATAACAATTTTGCATCTTTTACATTATCAGATACATCACATTATCTCAAAAACATAGTTCCTCGTGGGCAAGAGACAAGGAAGCTTATAATGGTACATTTCTTTGCATCGGTCCATCCACCTAACATGATAGAGCATTCTGTTTTGACCCACAACTGTTTGAGTTCCTCTAGGTATTCATCTATGGACAAGATCTCTTTTTGCAAAAGAAATCCTCTCAAGTCATGCATACTAGGACCTTTGCAGCCCTTACCAGTAGCTATAACAACACCCCACATAGGTTGGTAATAAAAAGAGCAGGCAGCATTGAAAGAGAGATAAGCATCATACCACCATCAAGCTATGTACTCATAGGGAACTTCTTTGTACTACTTCTTCCAGTGGGCATCTAAGGTAGGTGGGCTGAACTTGTGTTGGAGGCAACTGAGAAGCATTAACACTGGCAAAGGTGGTGGGAAATAGCTTTGAATGTTACTCTTCTTTTTTCCCTTATTTTGTGCATCTTTTGCAGACTCAAAGGGAAGAACAAACTAAAAAGGATCCCTAAGAGTGGTAGAAGGGATAAAAGAAGAGTCTTCATTTGAAAAAGTAGGAGCATAGGTCCCACCCATCATTTCCGCAAGCCTGCTCTTCTTCCCTATTTCTTCCTCTCTCTCTTTTTGCTTAGCCTTACCCTCTTCAAACTTCTGAAACTGTTCTTGCAAATCAACCCTAATATGCCCAATCACATCTAATGGAGCTTCACATGCCTTAACTTGGCCTTTGATAGCATCCAAGTGTTGTTTAAGCCTAAAAATCCCCCCCCCCCTTAATCAATTTCTTGCAACACTTGCAATACATCTCCCCCTCAACAACATATGCATGGATCCATGCAGGATCTTTTGCTTTTGGGGCCATTGTAAAGGTGTTTTATCATTCTATAGATCTGAACTTGAGTCTTGAAGTTGGTTGTCGCAGTTAAACATGCAAAGAAAAAACAACAAAAATATGAACATGCACATAGTAAAAAAAAAGAAGCAAATAAAATGGCAAGCTGGCTTCAAGCATGTTTTAGTTTAACAGTTAACTTATATTTTTACAGGCTAACAGTTAGTGTTTAGTGTTTAGATTTACCTCCAGTCCAACAACCATCAACCTCCAAGTCTGCTACAGCAAGTTGCAACTCCAACTGTCTCTAAGTTTGTCAGTTGTTCACACTCCACTGCAACAACTACAACACTCCACTCCACTGTGCACACTCCACAGTCAGCGACTCTGCTGACTGCTCCACAAGTCCTGCACGTTGGCAAGTTGGCAACAGAAAGTCTGGATGCACAGTCGAACTCCACTCAATGGAAAATGGTCACAGTCATGGTTCACGATTCACCGCTGTTTCCGGGGGCCCACACTCCCACGGCTGTGGTCACCACTGTCTCTGTCTCTCACAAGCTATGGTCTTGACTCTTCACTTCATGTATCACATGTAGAAATCACAACAATAATGGTAGGAAATAGGAGGGGGGGTTCAATAAACAGGTTAAGTGTTAGGTTTAGGTTAGGAGAAAACCCAACCAACCAACGTTTACCAAGTCTGCAGGTCCCTCACCATCAATGCTAGCAAAACCGGATGATTTTTTAAGTGGACAGGCCAATTGAACCGGTCAGTACCAAACTGATCTGACCACTGGTTTGACTCAATCAACTATCAAATCAGGAAATCAATCGAAACCAAAACCAATTTTTCCGATTTTTAAAACTATGCTACAAATCGACAATATGATAATGTTAATAGGAAGAAGATGATCCTAAGAGGAGACAAAAATGATGGCACAACACCATTATAGATGTTCATCTAGATAAGATGAAGGCATTAGGAAGACCAAGAAGAGGTAAGAAATCCGATACAGTCAATTATGCTTTGATGGCTAATATTTCAAACTTATTAACCATAGGAATATGGAGAGGCCAAAGGAACCAAAATGGGAGAAGGCCATACAAGACAAACATGAGACTTTGATGAAAAATCAAACATGGGTTCTAACAGAGCTACCTCTAGAGAAGAAATACATTGGTTGCAAATGGGTGCATAAATTCAAGTACAAAGAAGATGGGATACTTGACAAACATTAGGCAAGAATGGTTGCAAAGGGTTTGCAGAGTAAGCAGGAATACATTATGAAGAGACCAAAGGAAGACCAAAATGGGAGAAGGCCATGCAAGAGGAACACAAGACTTTGATGAAAAATTAAACAAAGCTACCGCCAGGGAAGAAACACATTGGCTGCAAATGGGTGCATAAAGTCAAGTGCGAAAAAGATGGGATACTTGACAAACATAAGGCAAGAATGGTTGCAAAGTGATTTGCAAAGAAAGCGGGGATAGAATCTGAAGAGACCTTTGCTCCCACAGCAAAGATGAGCACGATCTGTTTAGTTCTATCCATGGCAGCACAATTTGGCTGGAAACTATACTAAATGGATGTGAAGAGTGCCTTCCTCAATGGAGATCTGGATATGAAAATGTACCAAACATAAGACTTTTAGTTTTGTGGGAAGAACATCTAATTTATCCACTGAAGGAAAAACTTTATGGCTTGAAGCAAGCAACTAGATCATGGTACATCACAATTGACAAGTATTTGGGTAAATAGGATTCCAACAAAGTCCTTCAAATCCCAGTCTTCACATCAAAATCATTGGAGATGATGCAATTAATTTTGTGATATGTGTAGATGACATCATCATCACAGGTAGCAAGGCAAGGGCAATATCACAAGTAAAATCCAATTTATGAGCAGCTTTTGACATGACTGACTTAGGCGTCCTACATTACTACTTAGGTGTAGAAGTTTGGCAAACAGATAAAGATATTTTTGTTTCACATTCGAAGTATACCACAAGTTTGTTAGACAAGTTTAGGATGGTAGATTGCAAAACATCATCCACACCTGTGAAGAAAGGGCTGAAACTTTCAGCCAAGACTGATGCTAAGGCAATTAATGAATCATTCAACAGAAAACTAGTGGAGAACTTGATCTATATTACATCAACTAGACCTTGTTGGAGTTTGTGCAATTTCAGAACCTATTCTTATTGCTCCTTCGGGAGTTGAACTTGTTGTACTCATTCATACAAACCCTAGAAAGAACAATGTAAGCCTTGGGGTGAAAACCCAACAATAAAAATTATAAAATATAAAATTATATTGCTCCCCCAAGTGAAGTCGGCCCCTGTTAAATTCTAGGTGGGAAAACAGTATAAATAGGAGGCACCTCTCCTCATTATTTCATACAGCAGGAGCACATCAGCACAAGTGAAGTGTGCAGTTTCTAGCAGAGTGCAGCTACACAGCAGCTCAGAGAAGTTCGCATACACTGCAGAAGAAGATTGTTTTCAGGGTTTCAATCTTTGGAAAGCATTTCCATATTTTTCTTTTCTTTCTTCATTGTACTTTGTGTTAAATTTTAACATTAGCATGAATACTTAATAAAAATTAAGATTAACTTGAAAAACAAATGACAAGTGCAGTAAAAATCACATCAACACAGTTGACACATGAACACAAGATTTTTCACTCGGGAAACCTTCAAAGGACAAAAACCCCAAAAAGCATCAGTAGCTCATCTCATACATGAGATGACTTAGAAAATTCTTCAAAAATTTCCTCAAACCCTAATCTAGGTCAAACCACAATTTACAGTAAAATTTTCTCAGCAAAAATCAAAACAAGGGTTTCAAACCCTAGTTACTCAAATTCCCAGATCTGCCCAGAAATAATCAAGACTGCCCAAAAACAGTCTACCCGAGCATTTATCAGATTTGCTCGAAAAAATTAGGGCCTGCCCGGAAACGCTTCTTCCCTGCCTGGATCTTCCTCTGTCCTGCTCAATTGTTTTTCCTCTCTGCCCGAAATTTCTGTTTGCCTTCTTCACCTGCCCGAATAGCAAATCTAGTCTGCCCGGGGTTGTAGCAGACTACCCGGAATCTGTTATGGGCAGCCCGTGACCCTCCTGCTACTGTTGTGAGAGTGGGCAGACCCACGTCTGCTGGGTCGAGGCCTTAAGGCCTACCCGGAAGCCCTCTAGGACTGCTTACTAGCAGCCCGTGGCCTGTAGCAGGTAGCTCAGGTCTGCTGGGAGAAACCCGTGGTTGCAGCTAGCTGCCCAGAGCTCTGTGGTAGCTCTCGGGCCCACTGTGGGTGCCCAGATGTGCTCCTGGGCCTAGCTGTAAGGCTAGCAGGGCTGCTCAAGAAGAAGGAGATGGTTGTTGTGGAGGAGAGAGAAGAGCTGAGAGGACTGTCAACCTACCCGAGATGAAAAGTATGGCCTCCCGAAATCTGAAAGTGTATGTAACCGCTGAAGATGAGGGTTTGTCAAACCCTAAGACAAAAATGAAGAAACCCTAGCTGAGGGTTTTGTTAAGAGATCTCCAAAAACAACAGTACCTGTGATATCAAGTGAATGTGTAATAATGAAATGTCTTGATCTTTTTTTATAATCTTCAGTCACCTACAAGTGAGCCAAAATTAGGAAAAACAAAATAATAACATTTTATTCTTTCATAATTTCACTTTTACATTTTTACCTTTTGGTAGTCTAAAAGGTCCTCTAATTATTTTGACTTTTACCAAAAGTCCTTATGTAACTTTGACTTTCACCTGTGGTCCAAAGGTCCTTATGTATTTTTAACTTTTGACTTTAACCTTTTTCCAAGTGCCCCTGTGGTCATTACCTATGGTCTTTTTTATTCCATTCAAAGTACATCATCATAAACCAAGAGAGTTACTAATGCTTTTATCTCACACTCTGTGTGACACCAAGATTAGGTACCAGGGTAACTTAACCAAAGGTAGCTAAGCCTTGGAGAAGTACACAAAGCCCATAGATCAAGGGTCAGAGTGTCGCACATGCCTAGACCAAGTCTAGGGCTTATAGTGTTTTCCTGGTAATAGACCAGGTGCCTCTGTTCTCCAAGAGAATGGCTACTCAGAACTAAGTTGAGTCTACCAGTAGTAGACTGGTCCACATCGTGGTCCCAGACCAGATGTCTACCATTCAACAGAATGGTCACTCAACACTGGGTTGAGTCTACCCAAGGCAGAGCTGGTTCTATATCATGGTCAAGGACCAAATATCTACCATTCAACAGAATGGTCACTCAACATTGGGTTGAGTCTACACCGTGGTCCCAGACCAAGTGTCCCCATTCTCCGAAGAGAATGGCTCTCGATGCTACTCAGAAAAATCAGCACTCCCTCTCGGGCGAGAGAGGCATTCTCTGCCATACCAAGCTTGTCACAAAAGTACACAAACTTTGATGTTGACAGAGGCTTGGTCAAGATATTTGCAATCTGTTCATCCATACGAATGTACGACAACTTCATAGCACCTCTCTGTACTAACTTCTAAGTCTCTGATGAAATGATACCTCATTTCAATGTGTTTCGATCTATCATGAAACACTGGGTTCTCCGAAAGCTTTATGCAACTCTGATTATCGCAATGTATGATCGTTGAGTCAAGCTTTCCCCCAAACAGATCAAATATCAATTTTCTGAACCAAACTGCTTCCTTGCAGCAATATACTCTGCCTCAGCTGTACTCTGAGCTATGAAACCCTACTTCCTGCTGGACCAAGAGATCATTGTTGATCCCATATTGAAGCAATAACCAGAGGGACTTTTTCGGTCAACTGCACTGCCAGCCCAATCTGAATATGAGTATACAGATAACAATACTCCACTACTGGAAGTATACCTGAGCCCATAAGTGATAGTACCTCACACATATCTAAGTACATGTTTGGCGGATACCAAGTGTATCTGCTTCGAATCTGACATGAACTGACTCGGTGCATTCACTGTGTAACAAAATCTCGTATTCACGAGATACATCAGGGATCCAATAAGCTGTCTGTATAACATAGAGTCCACAGTCTGTGAGCTGGTGGTTGAGTCCCGCAACTTTGTCAAGTTGGTAGTCATTGGTACGCTCATGGACTTGCTGTCCTGCATCCCAAATCTCTGCAAGATATCCACTGCATAATTTCCTTGTGTCGGGAAGATCTCTCCTAGCTTTTGCCAGACTTCTAAGCCAAGGAAGTAATGCATCAATCCGAGATCTTTCATCTCAAATTCAGAGGTAAGCTCCCTCTGACACTGATCTATCAACTATTCATCACCTGTAAGAAACAAGTCATCTACATATAGAACAAGTATCAAGACATGATTATGAACAACTTTAAAGTACAAGTTAGAATCAACTTTACTTTTGGAAAACCCCAAGCTATGGAGAAATCCATCCATCCTGGCATACCAAACTCTTGGAGCCTGTTTCAACCCATACAAGGCTTTCTTCAATTTGCATACATGGGTTTTCTTCCCATGAGTCACAAAGCCTTCCGGTTGTTCATTATAAACTTCTTCCTCAATCTTACTATTGAGAAAGGCTGTCTTTACATCCATCTGAATACTGCAGCAAGTGAAATGATGGTTCTAATGGTAGTATACCTGGCAACAGGAGCAAATGTCTCATCATAGTCAATGCCTTCTTTCTGAGTGAAGTCGCGAGCTACAAATCTGGCTTTATACTTCTCCACACTGCCATCTACAACATGCTTGATCTTATAAAGCCATCTGGAAGTCACAACTGACTTTCCTGTTGGTCTAGGAACAACTTCCCAAACATCATTCTTTACGATTGACTTATACTCTTCAATCATGGCATCAACCCATACCTGTTTACTTGTTGCTTCTTCGTATGATGAAGGTTCAGAATTGATAAGCTGACTCATAAGACCGGAGTACTTCCGTGGTCTTATGCTTTCTCTGAAAGTCCCGGGAGGAGCTTTGTGCTTCTCGCCTTCTTGTACCATCTCTCGGTACCAAGCATGTCTCCTTTTGGAAGGAGGAACTTCAAGTAGTTCTTCTAGAGGACTTTCAGTGTTCTCAGGTACATCTGAAATTTGATCCTCAATTTCCTCTTCCTCCCTCTGAATTTTTGAATCTGGAAACTCAGGGGAGCAACTGCATCTTCCGATCAAAGCTCTAGTGTTTTACGAAACACAGCTTCCTCATGGAAGATCACATCTCTGCTGACCTCAATGTGCCTTTGCCCTGGTATATATACTCGATAAGCCTTCGAGCAATCACTGTACCCAACAAATATACCTTTCTTACCGAAGAGCTTTGGCTTGGCCCTCTTTTCTTTTGGCACATGGACATACACAGGAGTGCCAAAAATCCTCATGTGGTCAACTGCAGGTTTCTTCTTGGTGAAGACTTCTTCAGGAGTCTTCTCTCCCAAGATAGCATGAGGGTTTCTGTCCTGAATGTACACAGCAATACCTATAGCTTCAACCCACAAAGATAAAGGAAGATCTAGATCGGTGATCATAACTTTAGCAGCTTCACAGATCGTTCTATTCTTCCTTTCTGCAACCCCATTCTGTTGAGGGTTGTAAGGCATTGTCAACTCTTTCTTGATTCCTGCTTCTCGACAAAAATCATCACTCATTAGATTCATACGCACCTCCGTTATCTGATTTCAAGATATGAATGTGTCTGCGAGTCTGATTTTCAATCAGTGCCTTGAACTCTTTGAATTTGTTAAAGGTTTCACTCTTGGCCTTGAGGAAGTAAATCCATGACTTTCGAGAGTAATCATCAATAAACAAGACATAATATAAACACCCACTCAAGGAGGGTGAAGACATAGGCCCACAAATGTCAGAATGAATCAAATCCAAAATGCCTTTAGATCTCATTTTGCTACTACGAAAGGATTTCTTAGTGTTCTTACCTAGAGTGCATCCTTTGCAGATTCCTTCATGTTTTGGAGAAACTTTTGGCATACCTGTGACCATCTTCTGCAATCCTGGGAGAGTTGTGTAGCGAAGGTGTCCAAACCTTCTATACTAGAGTTCACATGGATCAACTGTGTGATGTACCAAAGCATGAGAGGAATCTTTGGAAGCCTTATAGAGGCCTCCCTCTCAAATCCCAATCTGTACTGCTGAGTTTAGATCTGTGTCTTTTTCCCATAAAAAGACCTTCTTGTCCATGAAGAGGACTCTGTAACCCTTGTCTTCTAAACCAGCAACAAATAAAAGATTCTTCTTTAAACCAAGAACATAAAGAATAACATCAATATGAAGAACCGTACCTAAGTCAAGTTAAAGTGAAGTTAAGCCAACTCCTTCAATCTTGTAAGTGGAGTCATCTCCAAGTTCTACCTAAGTGGCGAACTTCTTCTTTCTGTAACTGGTGAGAGCTCCACGGTTACCTGTCATGTGCTTGGAGGCACCACTGTCAACCAACCAAGAAGTGGAACACTCTGAGAAAGAACCAGGATAGCGCAGAAATCAAGTAGTACTCTCTTTAAGGTTCTTCAGTTTTGTTAGCCTTGGTTTTCTTCTTCTTCTTTGGTTCTTCATCCTCTTCTTCCTCTACTTCTACAGCAGATACTTGAAACCTTCGCTTGGGTTTCTTCTTGTTATGCCTGCAATCTCTAGCAAAATGTCCAAACTTGTGGCAACTATAACATTCCACTTTTGACATGTCAAAAAACTTACCTTGAGGTTTCTTTCCCTTCTTTTCCTGAGGGAAAGGCTTCTTGAACTTCTTTGTCTTTGTTGTAAGTGCAAGGTTGTCTTCCTTCATTACCTTGCTAGAGGTCCTTCCTTCTTCTTCTATGCAATCATGCCAAAGCCTTTCAAAGGTTGGTTGATTCTCTCATCCAATGACGGATGCCATAAAGGTTTCTCGAGAACTTGGGAGACCATCAACCACTGTTTGCACAAGGTCATCATCATCAACAGTAATACCAATAGCAATGATTTGATCTCTTACTTGTGCAATCTTCGTGAAGAAGGAACCAACGCTTTCATCTTTGTTCAGCTTCAAAGTTCGTAGCCTCTTCTTTAAGAGTCTCTTCTGACTGGGAGCCTTCTTTTCATATAGGTTGACCAAAGTATCAAAGCATTCTTTAGCAGTCTTCAAAGATGTGATGTTGGGCATCACTGACTCTCTGACCAAATCATAGATGATTCTTCCACCCTTTCCTTGCTTCCTCTTGTAAGCAAGCCTTCCAGCATTTGATGTTGGCTCTTCGATGACATTATAAACAATGTCATCCAAGTCATTCTCTTCTAGAAGAATGGTTGTTAGCCTAGCCTTCCAAGAGTTGTAGTTGGATGAACTAGAGAGCTTCTCTTCCGGTTTGAAACCATTGGTGGCCATCTCTGCCACTTAGTCAAATGTTAGATCTGCAAATGTTATCCCAAGATCTAGGAAAACAACAGCAATGTCCCTTTACTATGTTTTCACATGCTAAGCTCTGATCCATGTTAAATTTTAGCATTAGCATGAATACTTGAAAAATTTGCAGATTAACTTGAAAACAAATGAGAAGTGTAGTAAAAATCGCATCAACACAGTGGACACATGAACACAAGATTTTTCACTGGGGAAACCTTCAAAGGACAAAAACCCCAAAAAGCATTAGTAGCTCATCTCGTAAATGAGATGACTTAGAAAATTCGACAAAAAGTTCCTCAAACCCCAATCTAGGTCAAACCACAGTTTACAGTAAAATTTTCTCAGCAAAAATCAGAACAAGGGTTTCAAACCCTAGTTACTCAAATTTCCAAATCTGCCCAGAAATAATCAAGACTGCCCAAAAACAGTCTGCCTAAACATTTATCAGATCTGCCCGAAAAAATTAGGGCCTGCCCAGAAATGCTTCTTCCCTACCTAGATCTTCCTCTGTCCTGCCCCTACCGGGAATTTTTGTTTGCCTTCTTCACCTACCCAAATAGCAGATCTAATCTGCCCGGGGTTGTAGCAGACTACCCGGTGTTAAACTTTCATATGCTTAGCTAAAACATCAGTATTTCATTTCATTTTCATAACAAAAGCATATAAACAGGATCACTGAAAGAAACAGAATCACAAGAACAACATAGATTTATCCTGGGAAAACACTAAAGGGAAAAACCCAGCAAAAGCTTCCTCAATATAGATGCCCCAAAAGATAAAAGATAAAACCAAAAGGGGGATCAAACACTGATCCTCCTCCTTCTCCAGCTACTTCTCTCTTCTCCACTAATGCGCTACACAAGTGAGAGTGTGTGTTGCAAATGAGGAGCGCCACACCTCTATTTATATTCATCCGTTCACTTCAATAATTAAATCCGACATGTAGGCTCGAGTTACACATGTAGGCTCAAGTAACCACACTGGGGTGCTAATGACCCACCTTTACAATTAGAGGGGACTACCTCATGACTCTTATTAGTTCTTCCGATTAGAAGCATCGGGGTACAAAGTAATACAAGTTGTTCTTTCGATTAGAAGCATCGGGGTACAAAGTAATACAAGTTGTTCTCCCGGTAGGATCATCGGAGACCACAAAAGATACATATAGAATATTCTTCGAAGTTACAATATTTCAACACTCCCCCTTAACAAGAAGGGTATTCTACAACAACATCAACAACAACAATAGTAGGAGAGAGAGAAAGGACATCATCATCATCAGGGTAACACATCTATAAATCATTGGAAGCTTTTCAACATCATATAGTCTTCATCTTCAATTTTCAACGACAGCAACTCTTTGACCTTTCAATCAGCATCAACATCTTCAGCACTTTAACCTTTCGATCAGCAACAACATCTTCAACACTTTGACCTTTCGATCAGCAGCAACATCATCATCATCATCCTCTGATCTTTCGATCAGAAACATCATCATCATCACACTCTGATCTTTCGATCAAAAACATCATCATCATCACACTTTGATCTTTCGATCAGAAACATCATCATCATCACACTCTGATCTTTTGATCAGAAACATCATCATCAAAACATCATCATTATCACACTCTGATCTTTCGATCAGAAACATTATCATCAAAACATCATCATCATCAGCAACAACCAACATGATCCTTCCTTTCGGAATTACGGGATCAAGTCTTTGCGGAGCTACCAACATCCTAGACGATCCTTCCTTTCGAAATTACGGGATCAAGTCCACTTACATCAACATTTAAGACGATCCTTCCTTTCGGAATTACGGGATCAAGTCCTCTTACATCAACATTTAAGACTATCCTTCCTTTCAGAATTACGGGATCAAGATGATCCTTCCTTTCGGAATTACGGGATCAAGTCCTCTTACATCAACATTTAAGACAAACCTTCCTTTCGAAATTACCGGATCGAGTCCTCTTACATCAACATTTAAGACGATCCTTCCTTTCGGAATTACGGGATCAAGTCTGAGGATGATTAATCCTACCACGTTCTCGAGTACCGAAGTCACCAAATCCATTCTGAACCGAGGTTCAAGGATGATACAATCCTTCTTCATTCTCGAGGACTGAGGTCCCCAGATCACTTTTGGGCAAGTGCCCAGGGATGATACAATCCCACTGCAACATCACTACTCCCCCTTTCGGGGAAGGTCTTTCTGAACCACACCAAGCTTGTCTCGAAAGTGTTCGAACTTTACTCGGGACAGAGGCTTTGTCAACACATCAGCAACTTGTTCATCAGTACTCACATACTAGAGCTTTATGGCTCCTTTCTGCATCGTATCTCGAATGTAGAAATACCTAATTTCTATGTGCTTTGATCTGTTGTGGAACACAAGTTCTCTGTCATCTTTATACAACTTTGGTTGTCACATAGAATCACGGTAGTGTCCAACTCTAGGTTGAATAATCCTGACATCAGCGTTCGAAGCCATATGGCTTCACAACTAGCAGAGCAAGCTGCTATATAGTCTGCTTCAGCTGTGCTTAGAGCAACACTGGATTGCTTTCTGCTAAACCATGAAATCGTAGCAGATCCCAGACTATAACATCCACCTGATGTGCTTTTTCTGTCTGAGATACTTCCGGCCCAATCTGCATCTGTATAACCATACAATCTATACTCATGGCTATTATCATAGTATAGACCAAAGTCTATAGTCCCTTTCAAATATCTCATCACATGTTTTGCAGCTACCAAGTGAACCCGTCTAGGTTGAACTAGATATTGACTTAAGGTGTTCACAGCAAAACAAATGTCTGGTCTGGTATTTGTTAAGTACATCAATGACCCAATGATCTGTCTGTAATGAGTCACATCCGCTAACTCTGATGAGTCATCAATTAACAACTTCAGGTTGGAATCCATGGGTGTGGCCAAGGCTTTGCATTCCAACATATTGAATCTTTTCAATATCTCTACTACATACTTTCCCTGGTTGAGAACGATTCCTTCTAAACTTTGCCATACTTCGAGACCTAGGAAATAGTGCATTAACCCAAGGTCTTTCATCTCAAATTCTTCTGCTAGTTTCTTCTTGCTTTCCATTATCTGTTTCTCATTCCCTGTCAAGAATAAGTCATCCACATATAGTAGTAGGATGACAGGTTCATCTTCTACAACCTTGAGGTAAAGGTTAGGATCAGCTTTACTCTTGGTAAATCCCATGCTCGACAGGAAACTATCTATCCTTTCATACCAAGCTCGAGGAGCTTGTTTAAGACCATACAAGGCCTTCTTCAACTTGCATACGTGAGTATGTCTATCTTCAACTTCAAATCCTTGTGGTTGTTCTATGTATACTTCTTCTTCGATCACACCATTCAGAAAAGTTGTTTTCACATCCATCTGGTGTAAGTCCCACTTCATCATGGATGCGAGTGCCATGATAGCTCTAATCGAAGTATACCGTGCTACTGGGACAAATGTCTCTTCATAATCAATTCCCTCTTTCTAAGAGAAACCTCTGGCCACAAATCTTGTTTTATACTTCTCAATACTTCTGCCAACTGCATGCTTTATTTTGTATATCCATTTGGAGGATACTGTACTCTTTCCTTCTGGTTTGGGAACTATATCCCATACATCATTCTTTAGTCATTGCTTCTACCCATTCTTTCTTCTGTACCGCTTCTTCATAGTTTGTAGGTTCTTGATCTACAAGATTACACATCAAGGCTACATAGTTGGAAAAAGTCTTAGGTTTCTTTCTTTCCCTTGTGGAGCCTTCAAGAGCTCCATATCTTTCTACCTCTCGTATAATTTCTCTTGTCCAAGCAGGCTTTCTCTTTCTTGATATCTCCATCATGGGAGGTTCTTGTGGTTCTACTATGTCATGTTCTTTAGGAGCTTCATCTTTGGGGAGACATGTAGTTTCTTTATTTCTGGGAGGTATCTCTTCTTCATACACTTCTTCATGTTGGCACTTCCTGGATCTCTTAAGGGCTGCCTCTTCATTGAATGTCACATCTCGACTAATTTCCATGTGATGGAATCCAGGAATGTAGATTCTAAATGCTTTGGATACTTCACAATATCCAACAAATATCCCCTTCGTTCCGGAAGGGTCCAACTTGGTTCTTTTCTCTTTTGGTATATGAATATATACTGGACAACCAAATACTTTGAGGTGACTTACCTCAAGCTTCTTTCCCGTGAACATCTCTTCTGGAGTCTTGAACCCAAGAGCACTGTGAGATATTCTATTCTGTACATATACAGCAGTTCTTGCCACCTCTGCCCATAGATGCATTGGAAGATCTTGATCATATATCATTGTCTTCACTACCTCCATGATGGTTTTGTTCTTTCTTTCCACAACCCCGTTCTGTTGAGGACTGTAGGGAGTAGTTAGTCCCCTCTTGATTCGAGCATCTTTGCAAAAAGCTTCAAACTCTTTTGAGGTATACTCTCTGCCATTGTCTGATCGGAGTGTCTTTATTTTCTTGTCTGAAAGATTCTCTATCAAGGCTTTGAACTCCTTGAATTTTTCAAACACTTCACTCTTTGCTTTCAAGAAGTATATTCAAGTCTTTCTTGAAAAGTCATCAATAAGTGTGATATAATATTCAAAGCCACTTAAGGATGTCGAAGACATTGGACCACATACATCTTAATGAATCAATTCCAACGTACCTTTTGTCTTTGTCTCACTTTTCGGAAATGGATTCTTGATGTTCTTTCCCTTCGCACATCCTTTGCAAATGCCTTCATGCTTGATCTTCATGTCTGGTAATCTCCTCACTACTTTGTTCACATGAGGTAGAGCCTTGTAATTAATGTGGGCAAGCCTTCTATGCCATAGTTCACTAGGGTCAGTGAACTCATGCACAAGGGTTGTTTCTGAGTGCCCCTTGAGTTTATATAGGCCTCCTTCTTCTTCACCAATAATGACTGCATCTTCAATATTCTTTCCTTTGGGCCACATGAGTACTTGGCCATCTATGAAAGCAACTCTGAATCCTTTCTTATCTAAAGCTAAGATAGAGAGTAAATTCTTCTTTAGACCAGGTACATATAATACATCTTTCATCTTTAGGGGATTACCTGAATCAAGTTTGTAACTTGCTTCACCAACTCCTTTGATCGGATATTGATAGTCATCTCCTAGGGATACTTTTTGAGGAGAGCTCTTTTCTTCAAGTTTGGACAGAGTTTTCTTTTGTCCCGTCATGTGCTTTGAAGCACCACTATCAATAAGCCAAGTGTCTTCTCCAGGAGTTATAGATCCAGAGAGTGCAGAGAATAGCACATACTCTTCTGCATCTTCTTCTCTTGCTTGTTTTCTTGGAGGTCCTTCTTCTTCTTCTTCTTCTTCTTCTTCTTCTTCATCTTCATCTTCTGCTAGATGAGCATGATGTCTTTTGTTGTTGTTGATCCTCTTCCTATATTCTTGCCTCCTCATAGGACAATTTCGGGCAATGTGTCCTATCTTATTACAATTAAAACATTCAAAATCAGAATAGTCTGTAATGGGAGGATTTTCTCTTACCCTTTGAATTCTTCTGGGAGGTTGAGACTCCTTGAAATTTCTTCTCTTGAAATTAGTTTGGCCTCTTCTTCTTTTGGTGTGAGTGGCTAGGGCTTGATCATCTTCTTTTAGTAAGGCTTCTCTATTTGCCACTCTAGTCTCCTCTTGAATGCAATCTTCCCATACCATATCAAACTTCATGGTTTCTTTTATGGCACACATCATCTGAATGAAGGACTCCCAGGGTCTAGTGAGACCATTGAGAGCAATCATAACCATTTCATCTTCATCAAGCTTATCTCCAATAGCTTCTAGTTGCTCTTTGATCTGAGAAACCCTCGTGAAGTAATCTTGGATGGATTCTCCATGACTCATCTTGGTGCTCTTCAGTTGAGCTCTTAGATTCATCTTTCTGTTAATGTTCCTTCCCTCATACATTCTGGATAGGGCATCAAACATTTCTATTGGAGTCTTCTTGGATGACACTTGAGGGATCAAGTGATTCTTGATGGAATCAACAATAATCCTTTGTGCCCTAATCATATCCTTTCTGTGCTTCTCCTTGGCTTCAGCTTCTTCAGGTTCTGCAACTTCTTCTTTGACATACTTATCAAGATCATTCTCTTGGAGAATGAGACCAATCCTGTATTTCCATGCTCGGAAATTCTCTATGCCTTCTAGCTTGTCCTCAAGCTTATAGTGCTTGGGGCCATCTTGTCAAAAAATCACAAAAAATTGAAATTTTGCGGAATGAGAAACTAACCGTACCAGGAGATGCGCTTGAGTGAGGTGAGTAGACTGGTGTGCTTGGATTCTGGAGATTTCAACTCTTCACCTTCCAAATCAGACTTGCAAGATTCAGCTTCTGCAACTTTCTGGTTCAGCAGTTTTTTGGTGCAGCTATCAAACTAGGGTTTGACTTTTCCGGAGACTCACACATCCAAAAACTTTGATTCCAGGCTCAAAAGATGCGCTCTGGGAGGGCGTAACTTTCTATGCAAGCAGTTTTCCAAAACTCAAAAATTTTCCCGAAACCCTAATTTCTTCCGGGGAGAGAGAGAGGGTTATTTCACCTTGTGAAAGCTGTCATATTCAGGCTAGCTCTGATACCATGTTAAAATTTCATATGCTTAGCTAAAACATCAGTATTTCATTTCATTTTCATAACAAAAGCATATAAACAGGATCACTGAAAGAAACAGAATCACAAGAACAACACAGATTTATCCTGGGAAAACCCTAAAAGGAAAAACCCAGCAAAAGCTTTCTCAATATAGATGCCCCAAAAGATAAAAGGTAAAACCAAAAGGGGGATCAAAGACTGATCCTCCTCCTTCTCTAGCTACTTCTCTCTTCTCCACTAATGCACTACACAAGTGAGAGTGTGTGTTGCAAATGAGGAGCGCCACACCTCTATTTATATTCATCCGTTCACTTCAATAATTAAATCCGACATGTAGGCTCGAGTTAATCATGTAGGATTGAGTTACACATGTAGGCTCAAGTAACCACACTGGGGTGCTAATGACCCACCTTTACAATTAGAGGGGACTACCTCATGACTCTTATTAGTTCTTCCGATTAGAAGCATCGGGGTACAAATTAATACAAGTGGTTCTCCCGGTAGGATCATCGGGGACCACAAAAGATACATATAGAATATTCTTCGAAGTTACAATATTTCAACACCCGGAGTCTGTTATGGGCAGCCCGTGACCCTCCTGTTGCTGCTGTGAGAGTGGGCAAACCCACGTTTATTGGGCCGAGGCCTTAAGGCCTGCCTAGAAGCCCTCTGGGACTGCTTACTAGTAGCCAGGACTGCTTACTAGTAGCCCAGGTCTGTTGGGAGAAGCCCGTGGCTGCAACTAGCTGCTCGAAGCTCTATGGTAGCTCTCGGGCCCACTGTGGGTGCCCAGATGTGCTCCCGGGCCTAGCAAGGCTGCCCAAGAAGAAACCCAGCTACCCAAGAAGAAAACCAGTTGCCCGAGAAGAAGGAGATGGTTGTCGTGGAGGAGAGAGAAGAGTTGAGAGGACTGTCAACCTAGCCGAGATGAAAAGTATGGCTGCCCGAAATTTGGAAGTGTATGTGACTGCTGAAGATGAGGGTTTGTCAAACCCTAAGACAAAAATGAAGAAACCCTAGCTGAGGGTTTTTATGAGAGATCTCCAAAAACAACAGTACCTGTGATATCAAGTGAATGTGTAATAATGAAATGTCTTGATCTTCTTTTATAATCTTTAGTCACCTCTAAGTGGGCCAAAATTAAGAAAAACAAAATAATAATATTTTATTCTTTCCTAATTTCACTTTTACCTTTTTACCTTTTCGTAGTCTAAAAGGTCCTTTAATTATTTTTTACTTTTACCAAAAGTCCTTATGTAACTTTGACTTTCACCTGTGGTCCAAAAGTCCTTATGTACTTTTTACTTTTGACTTTAACCTTTTTCCAAGTGCCCCTGTGGTCATTACCTGTGGCCTTTTAGATTCCATTCAAAGTACATCATCATAAACCAAGAGAGTTACTAATGTTTTTATCTCACACTCTGTGTGACAACAAGATTAGGTACTAGGGTAACTTAACCAAGGGTAGCGAAGCCTTGGAGAAGTACACAAAGCCCATAGATCAAGGGTCAGAGTGTCGCACATGCCTAGACCAAGTCTAGGGCTTATAGTGCATTCCTAGTAACAGACCAGGTGCCTCCATTCTCCAAGAGAATGGCTACTCAGAACTAAGTTGACTCTACCAATACTAGACTGGTCCACATCGTGGTCCTAGACCAAATGGTCACTCAACACAGGGTTGAGTCTACCCAGGGCAGAGTTGGGTCTATATCATGGTCAAGGACCAGATATCTACCATTCAATAGAATGGTCACTCAACACTGGGTTGAGTCTACACCGTGGTCCCGGACCAGGTGTCCCCATTCTCCGAAGAGAATGGCTCTCGATGCTGCTCAGAAAAATCAACACTCTAATCTTAGAATTAATATCTCTAGACGAAGGTTGTTGGGTTTTCTCCCATCTAAGTTTCCCAAGTGAAAAATACTTGTGTTATTGTTCTGTGCTTTGTCTATCTTCTAGTGATCCTTTGATAAATCTAATTAAGATATACTGCTATAATATTAAGAAAATCTAACATGGTATCAGAGCAGTACTAGAAGAAGCCATTGTCGGAACTCTGTCATCAACCTGTCGAAATTAGGGTTTCATCTTTGAAAGCCTTCACTCAACCTTTTGGCAAAAAAAGAGCCTTAGGAATTTCGCTCTAAGGAGGGCGCATCTTTTGGTGAAGACAAAATTCAATTCTGAGAAATTTCAATTTTAACCTAATTCTACAACTGCAACAGAAATTAGGGTTCCCAGTTTTGACCTACTCCCTCCACAGTTTTGGCTCGACTCTACCTCTTCTCACTCGCCTCTCTAGGGCGCATTTATCTGTGGAGTCAGTTTTCCAAAACTCCAACTTTCAGTTTTGACCTAGTTTCCGCTAGGGTTTCAGATCCAGATCTACAGTCAAGATGATCAGCATGAAGGTTGAAGATCGTCTGGAAGGAGCTTCCAACTTCATCCCCTGGAAGTCTAGGGTTGTTCTCCTACTAGAAGAAAATGACCTATTACAGTGTGTAAATGAAAAGGTCCCAGAACCAGAAGCCAGAGAAGACAAACCTCGCTGGAGGAAGGACGATGCCAAAGCAAGAAGGATTTTGGTGGACTCAGTTAGAGAGCACTTGGTTAATCATATCTCGGAAAAGACGACGAGGAAGATGTTCAAAACCTTAAAGAAACTATTTGAACACAGTAGCATCAATGTGACGCACATTGAGGAATCAACTGTCGAATATGAAGATGACGAAGTCCGAGAATATTGCCTCATATTTCATGAGGATCACTGAGCTTCGGGACAAGCTAAAGTCCAGTGGAGACAATCTTGAAGAAAAGGATCTCGTTATGACCACCTTAAATGGTCTCCCACCATCTTAGGATTCTTTCATCTAAACTATAAGTGGTCGAACCCAGCTGCCCAAATTTGATAAGCTATGGGCAGAATGCACTCGGGAAGAAACAAGAATCACAGCACACCAAAGACTTCATGGCGCTCAACCTGAGGAGAATCAAGCATTCATATCTAATGCCAAGAAAGGGAAGGGAAGGGGAAGGAAGTCCTTAATCACAAGCACCAAGATATGAGATCAAGTCCTCCCCCACATCAAAAGAAATAAGAGAAAAAGGATTAATCTCAGATACAGTGCTACAGGCGCAAGAAATACGGTCATTATGCTAGTAGCTGTCGAAGTCCAAACAAAAGGAAGCATTAAGCTTCAACTGCTAATGTAGAAGAAGACCCCCTCATAAGGAGCCAAGAAAGGATGATCGTTCGTAGTTCTTCTTCTAAGAAATGATATGAAGATCTAGATTATGATGATCGTCAAGCAAGCATATGAAGACCACTGGACCCTGATTGTGGGAGCCCACCCACAAAACTACAAAAGATAAGTATTTGATTTTACATGCTCTAGTAGATTAGATCTAGTTGTTTTTGAATATCTGTTACACAGATCTACATTTCTAAAATTCAGGTAGTTAAATAACCTGTCATGCTGCACAACCCATCTAGGATGAGGACTCCTTTATAACATACTGGAGTAGCAAACACTCTTGATGGTATGTTATAATGGAGACCATAAGCATCCAGATAATGGCCTTATGTGTGTTGTGTCGAAGCATTGACTAAAAGGTTGCCTACATTATTTTGTTAATACATTGATTATGAAATATCACTAACCATCTGACGGTATTAGACTTGTAGGGAATGCCATGATCTACAAGGACAAGTGATCCCATTGATATACGGATGGAACTGAAGTAGAAAGCCTCTAGAAGCATGTATTATGACTCTTAGACCCAGAATGATCTCACGCGGAGATTTGGTGATCAAAAGCGGAAAGCTTCTACGAATGTCGGTCTATCTGCTGCTTCAACAAGATTTACTCAACCAACTTCTGAGAGACAAAGGGAGTTACCCCTCAAAGGCAAAGTTTCTAATCTATTACATATGATAGAAACCTGACAACACTGTTGTCGTGACTCGAACAAGACAAGGATCCTTGATGAGCCTGATGAATAATTACTTCCCAGTCTACATTCATGTGCCCAAGTTAGAACCTTCAGACAAGAAGGGAACATTCGTGGGATATTGAAAGTCTTCAAAGGCTTACAGAATATACATCCCAGGATAGAGACAAATCGAAGTCAATTGGGATGTAACATTTGAAGAAGAAATGGCTATCTGAAAAGGAAGAGGATCAAATATCGAGATCGATGGTGATGAAGAGATGAGATCATCTCCCCTCCAAACATTAAGAGGTTGTCTGAAGAAATGAATAAACCGATCAGTCCCATTGATCCAGTTGAGACAGATGATGCTCCCACAGATATGGCGATAAGCCGAAAAAGACCCAGATGGGCACAACAGATTTTGCAGAGGAGCATGAAACTCCACAGGGAGCAGATAGTAGTATTGAAAAATACAAGGCTAGGTTTGTAGCCAGAGGGTTCTCTCAGAAAGAGGGAGTCAATTATGATGAGACATTTGCTCTTATGACTTGATACACTTCCATCAGATCGATTATTGCTATTTCAGCTATGGGATGGAAGTTGTATCAGATGGATGCCAAAGCAGCCTTTCTCAATGACATCGTTGATACATTACTTCTTGGGATTAGAAGTATGATAAAGGCAAAAGAAGATTTTCCTAGGTCAAAGAAATTACACCATGGATATGTTGAAGAGATTCGGAATGTTGGACTGCAAGTCCATAGCTACTCCGATGGATGCAAATTTGAAGAAGCTGAGAGATTCTGCTTCAGATTCAAATTTGATTGATCCCACCATGTATCGCCAGTTGATTGGGTACTTGATGATGAGCAAAGTTGTCATTGATGACACACATTAATGACGAAAGACCTAGGAAAACATGGAAGATAGCTGGACACTATTAGGATTTGAATGCCATTTAGATCTTCAAGCAAAGAGTTCTGATAATGTTTGCAGCAATTGAATGGAGAATGAACATACAAACTAAGCAAAACAAACCACACAGGAAACGGACAAGTATTGCTCAGGAATTTACAGTATATTCATCATAATAATATCCGGTGTTACAATAGTTTACATAAGAAAGAATTCGAATGCATGAGTAATGAATTCGAATCCTCCATGTGGATATGACTGTATCTAACTGAATCTCTAACTCAAGGTCTCCCAATCAATATCGGAGTCCAAATAGACAACTCCCTGATGACCAATAACTCCAACAACCACTGACAGCTAGTTAACTCAATGCAACTGAGTGTGGTAGGTAGGAAAAGCGCTCCTCCCCATGCAACCATGCATTATCCATGCACTAGTAGCGCTAGCCTAACTGACTGTGAAGTAACTAAATGTAACGGGGGGCTAACTAAGACTAACTAGTGTTAACACCAATCAACTGAAGTAGGTTGGTGTCGAGACTCCCAGTGGCTCCTAAAATGTAGGAATTGTTCTAGGAGGCGCCCTAACTGCTGCATACGCATGTAGTAAGTGAAAGTTAACCTCTAGTAGTGTTCCCCAAACTTCAATGACTGGTACATGTGGTCCCATTGGGCCAAGTGGACCCAATTGCACTAGTGGACCCAATTAATTAATTTAAGGTTTCTAAGTTAGGCAATAATTAATCTAATAAACATTTGACCAAGGGAGGATTAATAATCCTAACACCCCCCCTGAATCCTAACTTGGACAACTGTGGGCCCTAGTAACAAGACCATAGGTCACCCAAATACAATCTAGAAGATATTAAAAAGCGTTGCTTAATACAACTGAGGAAACAGGAGAAAACCTCATGGAAAAAAACACCCCTCAAAAATAAGCAGGAAAATAGCAATCTGCAAGCTATCTTTAGAAGAAAGAAGCTTCCTCCTTAGAAAAATAACTTAAGCAAAACACTGCTGCAAAAATATGCAGCAGCATGGTCCATCAGTGGACCTCTCAATGTACTTCTGAACTGATGACTTTGTTTGGTTTTGCTGGGTGGTGAAGGTAGGGAATGATCAAATCTCTGCTTCTGTGGGCCATGTAGCTGATCATTCGCCATCATCAAGTAGCATCGACTTTGTTGCACCATTCTGTAGAGAGCAAATCTGTGAGGGATAGTGCAGCATGCTCATTCTAATACTAGGACCTAGTTCTTCTTCTGTCTTCTGGAACTCTAGCACCACTTCCAGCTGCATCAAGAAGCTTTTGAGCCCATCTGGATTTAGGCTTCTAATTAGAAATGGGTACTGGATCTGGATCTAGAATCTTTTGAGATTCAGTCTCAATAACAGGATCATGTTGTATGTGATCTTCTTCATCTAAATCTAAAACCTGTAGCACATCATCATCATTATCAAAACTAGGTGGAGAAATAGTTATACCTTCCTGTGCTGCTGGAGGAGTATCATGGAGCTGATCTTCTTCGAACTGGACACTTCTTTCAATGAAGCATCTTCTGATAGCAGCCTCTATCAGTGTGTAAGCTTTTGCATCTTCTGCATATCCCAGTAGAATGCATTCGCCACTGTGGGCTTGGAAGGCCTTCCTCTTGTCAAGTGGTATCCTGGCCCAAGCTTTGGAACCAAAAACTCTCAGATGAGAGACATTGGGCTTATACCCATGCAGTGCTTTGAATGGTGTGACCCCAACCACTGACTTGTGGGGCACCCTATTCTGCAAATATGAAGCATAGTTTACTGCTTCAGCCCAAAGAGAAGGAGGTAGATGCTTTCCATGGAGAAGGCATGTTGCCATCTCTTTCAATGATATGTTCTTCCTCTCAGCCACACCATTTTGTTGTGGTGTGTATGGAACTGAGTGTTCCATTCGAATCCCCTCTGATTCACAAAAATTCTGGAAATCTCTTTTAACATATTCTCCTCCTCCATCGAATCTTATTGACTTGATCTTCTTATTGAAATTGTTCTCAACCATAGCTTTAAAACTTTTAAAAGTCTCAAAAACTTCTAATTTTTATTTCATGAAGTAGATCCAGCAGTACCTAGAACAATCATCAATAAAGGTTAGGAAATACCTGCAACCATTAATGGAGTTTGTGTGCATAGGTCCAGCTACATCATTGTGTATCAAATAAAGTGTAGAGACAGCTCTATGAGCCTTCCCAACATCATACTTATTTTTTGGATGCTTACCCACCAAGCACCCAGCACATACTCCATCGGAAGTTTGGATGGAGGGCAAACCTTCAACCATGTTATCATTGTGGAGCTGCTTTAGATATTTGAAATTGAGATGGCCAAATCTCTCATGCCAAATCTTGTTGGTGTTGTTAGCATGAGACAATAAAGCTATAGGAGGAGAAACACGTAAGAAATGTGAAAACTCATAAGCTTTGGTAGAGTGATTTGCAATACCTTTCGCTACAAGCTTTCCAGTGGCTTTTTCTGTAATCTCAACAGAGTCTGAATCGAATGTGACCCTCTTGGGAGAGCCTGTATGAATCATCTAGGAAACTGATAACAGGTTAGCAGCAAGGGAGGGAACATATAAGACATTCTTGAACTCACCATGCTTCACTCTGACTGAGCCCCTTCCTTTTGCTGGAATACGGGAATCATCTCCCATGTGAATATTAGGCCCCTTTGATAGTGAAAGCATAGAGAAGGATTCTTTGGAGGCAACCATGTGGTTGGAGGCTCCAGAATCTATAATGTATGTTGAGGATGGAGAGAGTTGCTTTCAAAGCATGACACCTTTCGACATCTTCTGTCGGTGCTTCTTCACCAGGGTTCTTTGCTCTTGGAGGAGCAATGTTGTGCTGCTTGAGAAGAGCAGACATCTCATCAAGTTGCTTCCTCATACAATGTTCTTCAAGATGGTATCCTTTTTCACAATAAGGGCATAACTTCTTTTCAAATTGCTTCTTCTTAGAGCCGGAGGCCCCTTCGGAAGCTTGCTGATTTGGTTTAGGCTTCGAATCAGCAGCCTTTGGCTCCTTCTTCTTTGATTTCCCTTTTCCTGCGCTTTGGAAGAGTTAGTAACCAAGAGAGCTTGATCTTTGGAAGTCAGGATGACTCCCATTCGAATCAATTTGTCTTGTTCCTTGATTAAGGACTCGAAAAATGAATCTAAAGAAGGAAGTTTCCAATCAGGAAAACTTTCCCGCTTGGAATGAAACATAGAGACATATACAGAGTACTCAGGACCTAGTTTGTTGAGTATGGAAAGGACATTCTGCTCATCCTTCCGCTCTATCCCGCACTGTCTGCATTGGAGCACTAGAGACTTTAATTTGGAGAAGAATTGGTCAATAGTCTCAAAACTGCTGGGATGTAAAGATACCAACTCATTCTCCAGAATGTGTGCCCGAAGCTCATCTTGTTTGTTAAACAAGCTATCAAGCTTCTCCCAGGCTTCTCTGGGAGTCCTCAATCCTTCTAGATGAAAGAGGAGATCTCTAGAAATATAAGTACACAAGTACCCGAATGCTTCATCACAACGGTTTAAGAACTTGTTCCGCTCTACCGACTAATGAGGCTCAGCCTCCCATCCATGTATGATCCTGCGGTAGCCATGCTTGCGCAAGGCCAGCTGCATATCAATCCTCCAATCAAGGTAATTGGAAGTTGTGCGGATCCGTGGTTCAGGAATTTGAGAACTCATAATTGCTCCGGCTGGAAGACTACAAATACTTCTCTCAAGCTACGTAGCACCTGTCAATTTCACTGCAATAACATACTAAACATATGAACTGTTAGAATCATGCTTTTTCTCTCGGCATGAACATGTTTTCAGGGTCCGTCACGCCCTCTCCGCTGCTCTGAATGAATCCAAAGCTAGCAAATTTTTATAGGGGGCTTCTGTGGAAACCCAGCTGCTTCTGATGTTCGATGGGGAGAAACAAGCATGAAACCTGCCTGAGAAGGCTCTGATACCATATTAGGATTTGAATTCCATTTAGATCTTCAAACAGAGAGTTCCGATAATGTTTGCAGCAATTGAATGGAGAATGAACATACAAACTAAGCAAAACAAACCACACAGAAAACGGACAAGTATTGCTCAGGAATTTACAGTATATTCATCATAATAATATCCGGTGTTACAATAGTTTACATAGGAAAGAATTCGAATGCATGAGTAATGAATTTGAATCCTCCAAGTGGATATGACTGTATCTAACTGAATCTCTAACTCAAGGTCTCCCAATCAATATCGGAGTCCAAATGGACAACTCCCTAATGACCAATAACTCCAACAACCATTGACAGCTAGTTAACTCAGTGCAACTGAGTGTGGTAGGTAGGAAAAGCGCTCCTCCCCATGCAACCATGCATTATCCATGCATTAGTAGCGCTAGCCTAACTGTCTGTGAAGTAACTGAATGTAACTGGGGGCTAACCAAGACTAACTACTGCTAACACCAATTAACCGAAGTAGGTTGGTGTCAGGACTCCCAGTGGCTCCTAAAGTGTAGGGATTGGTCTAGGAGGCGCCCTAACTGATGCATGCACATGCAGTAAGTGGCAATTAACCTCTAGTAGTGTTCCCCACACTTCAATGACTGGTACATCATCCCATTGGGCCAAGTGGACCCAATTGCACTAGTGGACCCAATTAATTAATTTAAGGTTCCTAAGTTAGGCAATAATTAATCTAATAGACATTTGACCAAGGGAGGATTAATAATCCTAACACAAGATAGATGACATGGCAAAAGTGATTTGGAGGACAAAGCAGCAAAGCATGATGACAAAGCATGAGATGAATGAGCCAAATGACCCATTCTGTGGTCATTTGTGGTTTATGGCTTGATGAAGTCTCGAAACCATTGGGGACGACCCTAGCGCAAAAGAAAGATGCCCACAAGCACTAAAAACTAAATGGTATTAGGAGGTCTACAAAATAATGACATACAAGAATTCCCAACAAAGAATATTTCTGCAGCATTATGGATAAACTGCATAGAAGACATATGCCGGCACACCATGAAGCAAATACCCATATCTGAATGTAAATGCATGACATCTTAGAGATACACGCAGGCCTGAGAGATTGCCTGCAAATGATGCCCGCATATTAGCTTGAAATGGTGACGTGTGTGGAGTATTTCAAAAATAAAATCAAAATTGAAGATGCCGGCCTCAGCTCTATTTTAAAAATTAAAATTGCAAATTGAAGTCTGCTCACTTAAATGAGAACCATTTCAATATTTGACAAGTCGGGTCTTTTTTTGATGTGGAAACTAGTATAAATAAAGCCTTCACGCTCTCATTTTATGGGTGCAAAAGTAGCTGAGGACGTGGATGAAAAGGTTCGGGGGTAGACTGAGGTGAGGAGTTGCGGGTTGGTAGAGGAGAGGAGCTACGGGTTGGTAGAGGAAAGGAGCTGCGAATAGGAAGACTGAGAAGAAGAGCTATAGATCGGTGGACAAGTGAAAAAAAATGCAAAGTCTAGTGCAGAAGTGAAGAAAAGAAGATATTGAGTTCGGGGGTTACAGCAAGAGGGTTGAGGAGCAGAAACGTGGGTAGAGGAGAAGGTTGAAGAACCAAGAGAAGGAAGTTAGTTTCGTGGAGCAATTTGGGAGTCACAGCAGTTTTTGGAAGATCCTCTTACCTTCTTGTAAAAATCTTTGTGAAAATTGGATTGGTTGAGATCAGTCCTTGAGGGGTGGAGCAGGGGAACAATCCTTGTTTGTGTTCAGGTTGCATTTTGATTCTATCATTTCAGTTGAAGCTAAAGGTGAATTTTTTAAAGGTTGAAGCCTGTAAATGACCAATTGTTGCTGGTGTATGTCCTCTGTGTTGTAGCACAGATCTTCAATGAAATGTTTACATCCATATGAAATTGAAGAATTCATTGTTGATATTATTTTATGGTTTTATTGTTGAATTGGGTTTAAAGATTAATTACAGAGGTGAATAGATTAATTGAATAACTGCAACACTAATTCACCCCCCCTCTTAGTGTGGTGTGTGTTTCTCACTTGATGTATCTAACGAAAGCCAGACCAAATATTTGTTTTGCTGTGAATACCCTCAGTCAGTTCATGTGCGAACCAAGGCAGATTCACTGGACTGCTGCAAAACATGTGCTCAGATACTTATGTGGCACTGTGGGATATGATCTACGATATAATTCAGATTGTAACTTGAGATTGCAAGGTTTTACAAACTCAGATTGGCCCAGATGCACTACAGATAGGAAGAGCACTTCAAGATGCGGTTTCAGTTTGGGTTCTGCAGTAATTTCCTAGTACAGTATGACACAAAACTCAGTAGCTCTCAGTACTACAGAGACCGAGTATATGGCTGCCAGTTCAGCAGCCCGAGAAGCAATTTGGCTTTGTAAACTTCTTGCAAGATTGTAACTTGTTTGGCCAGATTCCAGAGCCAACCGTGGTTCACTGTGATAACCAAAATTGTGTGCATATGTCAGTAAATCCTGTATTTCATGACAAGTCAAAGCACATAGAGATTCAGTATCACTTCATACGTGATATGGTGCAGAAAGGTGCGGTCGAGCTTGAGTATATTCCGACAGATGACCAGACTGCAGATGTTCTCACCAAGCCTCTTCCCATAGTGAAATTTGAATACTTTCGTGGAAGACTTGGAGTAGAAGAGAACGTATCCCTCCTTGAGAGGGAGAGATGACTAAGAGAGTCACTATACCCTTGCCCAGGTACCTCTGCTCGTCCAGGTTCTCAGCCAGGTATAGGAGAAATCTCATCGGCAGATGAGAAGGACAGGTAATAGATGGTCGGGTTCACACAGGTGCCTCTGCTCATCCAAGTTCTCAGCCAGGTATGGGAAAAATCCCATTGGCAGATGAGACGGACAGGTAGTAGATGGTCGGGTCCACACAAGTGCCTCTGCTCGTCCAGGTACTCAGTCAGGTATGGGAGAAATCCCATCGGCAAATGAGCTGGACAAGCAATAGATGGTTGTGTGATTGCACAGGTACCTATACATGTTCAGGTTCTCAGCCAGGTATGGGAGTACCCTATCGGCAGATGAGACGAACAGGCAGTAGATGGTCGTGCACGTGTGCTCACCCAGGATCTCTAAGACAGGTATGGAAGTATTCCATCGGTAATAGAGATGGATATGTAGCAGAATACTTTCTCTCAGACATCCGGATAGAACAAATTCATAAAGAGAACCTTCAGTACATTTAGAGATGATACAGACAGTATAGATGTACAGATGAAATCCAGATGATCGTGACGCTGATGAAGACCGAAGAATACCTTCCTTGTTGAGAAGGAGTGTTGGAGTTTGTGCAACTTCAGAAGCTATTCTTATTGTCCTCCTTCGGGAGTTGAACTTGTTGTAATCATTCATACAAACCCTAGAAAGAACAATGTAAGCCTTGGGGTGAAAAGACAGCAATAAAAGAATAAAAAAAAATTATGAAATATAAAATTATACTGCTCCCCTAAGTGAAGTCGGCCCCAGTTAAATTCTGGGTGGGAAAACAGTATAAATAGGAGGCGCCCCTCCTCATTATTTCATACAGCAGCAGCACAAGTGAAATGCGCAATTTCTGACAGAGTGCAACTACACAACAGCTCAGAGAAGTTCGCATACACTGCAGAAGAAGATTGTTTTCAGGGTTTCAATCTTTGGAAAGGATTTCCATATTTTTCTTTTCTTTCTTCATTGTACTCTGATCTCAGAATTATTATCTCTAGACGAAGGTTGCTAGGTTTTCTCCCATTTGGGTTTCCCAGGTGAAAAATACTTTGTGTTATTGTTCTGTGCTTTGTCTATATTCTAGTGATCCTATTGATAAATGCAGTTAAGATATACTGCTATAATATTAAGAAAATCTAACAGACCTAACTTGAGTTTTGCAGTCAACTACATCTGATTCATGATTGCTCCAAGGTAGAACATTGGAGAGCAGGAAAAAGAGTGTTACAATATGTGCAAGGAACATTAGATTTTGGCATTCTATATGGTAGACAAAAAGAATCTCAATTCTACGGTTATAAAAATTCAGATTGGGCAGGATCAGTGGATGATAAGATATCCACATCAAGCTATGCTTTTAGTCTTGGTATTGGAGCAGTTACATAGACCAGCAAGAAGCAACATGTTGTCTCCCTTTCTTCTACCGAAGCAGAATATTGAGCAGCAACGAAAGAAAATGTGAAGAATTTGTCTCAGATGGATGCTTGTTGTAGATATAAAGCTCCAACAAAACAAGCCTACCCTATAGTACTGTGATAATCAGGGAGTTCTTAATCTAACAAAAAATCCAATCTTCAACAAGTGCACCAAATATATTGACGTTCATTGTCACTTCATCCGACAGGTTGTAGAAGATGAAACAATTGAGCTGCAATAACCTTCTGGACCAAGTTGTAGACATTCTCGCCAAGTCTTTGGATCTAGAAAAATTTGTAAAATTCAGGGACAAACTTGGTGTATTTTCTAGATTCATAATTAAGGGAGGGTGTTAGAATATAAAGCCTAAGGTCATCTAGACTATAGACTTAGGCATATTAATAAAATTACTTAGCGGCTTTAAGTTACTTTATGTTTAATTATTTTATTAAAGTACACATAAGTCATTTTAGGTTTGTGCAATTAGTGTTTGAGCAATTAAGGTTTGTGTCATCTCATTATTATAAAAAGAAGGTTCTCTTCATTTGAGCATACAGAAGAACAATTTTCTCTTTGAGTTCTTGTTTTCTTTGTGTGTTCGGTTTTCATAATATTTTGATCCAATGTGGCATCTCAATCCTTATTGCGTAGAGAGATGAATCCAAAGAGATTTTAATTGGATAAAGATTCGAAATTAGGGTTTCCAAATCCATTATGGTATCCAAATATCTCATAAGTTTTCCCTATCTCCTCTTCAATTTATTTTTGCTTAGCTGTCTTTGTAGAAATTGCTTCAACATATGCTGCCATTTAAGACTTTAAATCAGTAAACACCTTTAAATAGTGTTTAACTTCGCCTATAACATGTCCTAAGTGGGACTTCATCTTGTGTATAGCCCCCTGATTTCTTTCCCACAATGGTTGTTGCGCATCCTCTGTTAGGTTTTGCCTGGTTTAACTCAGAAAGTTTTATCCACAGCACCAGGGCACACAAAATTCAGCAGCAGGTGGAAAAGGCTAAAGCACTTTTAATGCAGATACATACAGCAGCTGTTTGCCTAGGATCTTGTGTGCAGCAGAGTTTGAGGGAGGCACAGTTATATAGGGGAGTAGAGGGAGCATGCACTCTGCATTTAATGTATTGCTGAATTAATGACATTTTTTTACTATTTTAATGTATTGCTGAAATTAATGACAAATTTTTACTTGTAAATATCTAGATTCCAAAGCCATGACAAAGAGGGCAGCAAAGAAAGTACCTTGGAATGGGCATTGTGTCGTTTTCCAGCTCTCCAGCGCTTGATTAGACCACTGGTAAGAGTCCTAAACCTGAATTTGTATGACCTGCCAACAGAAAGTGCACAACATACTCTGAGATGCTCCTCCCTGCAATCCTCACAACATCAAAAATCCCTTTGACATATTTCCCACAAAATCATGATTCACACCGGATCCCCTAAATACAGGAGGAGATTGTTTTGTTTGATTTTGTTGATAAGTATAAATAATGAACGGGCAGTAAGCCAGAGGTCCCTTGGCTCTTGGTGAGGTGGACAGAATATTAAGCGCTGTTGACAGATTATTAAGCCGTTTATCAGGTTGCACTCTGTGATAAAGTCAATCCAAATGGCATGTAAAAATAAAGAGGGCAAGTGCATGTCCCAGGTGAATGTGGCAGAATAGATGCCTTTCGAACCTCTGAAGGAAGTCCATGTTACTCAGTGCAGCCCCAACCCCACCTTGGGATATGTTTCTCATTAAAATAAAGATAAAAATATATGAAACGAAGAAAACGAACAATAAGTAATTCAAAGGGTACCCACGAATAGGACTTCATCTTGGTCTTCTTCAGCTTGGAGGGCGGAGCGCTCAGTCTCTTCACCACTTTCTTCGCGGTTTTTGTCCGCTTCTGGATTCTCTGCACTCCATTACAATATAGAGATGTTTATGTCATCATTCAACAAATAACCATTGCAAGTTTTCTGCAAAACAATCAAACCAAATAAAAAGCAATAAATAGATGAAGAAATGTACCAGGAGGGGGTGAAAAGGTGAGGCATTGGGCAGCATGTGGTGCCACTGAGTTTCTGATCTCAATGATGCAATTGATGATGGGATGATGTGAATGGATCTCTCAAAATTGTAAGTGGGAATTGAGGTGGGAAAATGGAGTGAAAGGGAACTGGATTGTGGGACATAAGCTGTGGAATAATGCCCTCGAAGCATCTGGGACAAGCCTGCACATCGCAGGCGACATGCCCTTTGCATTGTTTTTGTTCGCGGTCAATCATGCACTCAGAGAAGATTGAAGTAACTGTAAAGAAGCGGACTTCAATCCCTATTCATTGGTAAAACATGAACTGAAATAATAGTTTGATCACATTACACCTCAACACTAAAAGGGATCATATAAGAAGCAACCCATCAAATAAATTTTTAATGGTGTTGGAGAGTATTCATGCGAAAGGGCATGTAACTTGTATTGAATTTAAGATTATAAATTAGAGTGTATGTAAAAAGATCAAATATTTTACAATTTGAGATTATAAACTAGGGTGTATATATTGAAATTCTACAATCAGTTTTGAGAGGTTGAACGTGTTTTGTGTACACATTGAAATTTTACAATGGTTTGTTATGTACACATTACAACTTTACAAATTATATAATTATATGTTTAAAGTTAAATTATTTGTGTGATGATGCCTTATTTTAAGTTCTACAAAATAAGTTAAACCATAATTAAATAGAAAAGACTTGCAATTACTATGAACATGTTTTTAAAAAATATTGCAAAGATAAATAAGGACCTTAATGTATGATAATGAAATTGTGATTAAAAAAGATGTTATTGCAATGTGCATCACTTTATTGACTAATAATTTTAATTTTTTAATGTTGAAATTAAATAAATGTTATTACAACAATTTGTTTTTTGGTAATGGAAAGCTTTTAAAATATAGAATATCTTTAAAACCATTTTTATCTTATAAATATATATAACATAATGTCATATAGTAAGATATATTAATGTAAATTGAAATCCTCAATATTTAATTGTAATTTCATAAACTTGCATTTAGAAAACATTATAAAGGAAACAACGACACAATAAGATTCCAACAAATATAAAGATGTCTCCAAACAATGTTACACATGTTGTAAACGAGGGAAGTCAAACTCTTTTTGTTAGTATTGATAAAATGTGTGATACATAAATCAAGAACAATAATAAATATTATCATAATGGATGGCTTTCAAAATATGAAATAAAATTAATTAGACTTTAAACAATTTACTAAGTAGACATAAAACTTGTTAGGGGTGGCAGGACTGGGGGATCATTCTTGATCTCGGAGAAAAAGAAGAATTGCAATATGATGGGGCATCAAGAAGGAAACTAACAATCAAGCACAATTTTAGCCCTCTTTCAACATCTTCTTCAAGCACAAACACTTTGTATATCTTCCTTAAATGTAATTGGAGACTCTGCACTTTTAATTAGGTTAGTTAAGCTATTAGTCACCCCTAAGGATTACAATATCACTCGATTAATAGTCTAAATCAAGCAAGAATCCAATTGGTTCAACGACATACAATTCTTCCATGTATTAAGAAGTAGCAATAAAAAAAGCAGATCTTCAAGCAAATAATGCAACAAGGCATGGCTTGATAGTTTTTTTTAATTGATGTTTTTTCAACCAACCAAATCCCCTAAGGTCCATAGCCATTTGCTTGATGCAACCATGTGTCACAATAATCATAGCCAAATTTCTACAAGTACCGCCTCCTCCTATCATTTTGTAAATGTAGACTATACTCACACGCTCAATTAAATAGTCGAGAGTAATAATGCCATGGTATTTGAAACATAGACCATCATGCCCAGTCTCAAATGTGGGACTAATTTTATTATTACATCAGTCTCCTCAAAAATTTGTAAAGGCTCTCAACCCTATATCTTCGGTCTTTGCCTTGAGGCTCAACTTGGAGTCTTCCTATAATATTTGGGTCATGGTGTGACTTTTTCCATACATTTAGATTGCTTTATTATCACAACGCAGCTCCTTTTCTTTTCAGGTACACACCGCCTCCAGCATGGGTGTCTAGCATATGAAATCTAGAGAATAACAAGGGTTAATACAATAATCTTGGGATTGATCTTTATTCCTATTCACCTCGAGGTGACTCTAACGCCATTAGGCTTGGGAATTCAGTTAGTCTTCTTGGGGTTGATACGCATGGGATCAGTAAATTTAGCAAAAAAAATATAGGCATGGACTATCTGTGACGTTAAGCGAACATAACATTTTTCCTAATTCTAACATGTATCCTATTTCATTAAGAATATTAATCAAGGGAAGTGAAAATATGTTTCCTTTGTGTAAATATTTTTTTTATTTTGCTATAATTTACCACGTGATTTTGGAAATATTATATTTTATTCCAAATAAGGTGGATGAGTCAACTAACAAAAAAGAATTTATCCCAAAATGTTAAAATTAAAACGATTTTAGCAAAAGAGTTTGTGTTAACCAATTTTTTTTTATAACTCACACAAGTTGAACATGTGTCAGGGAAAAAACATTCGAAACATTCTTCAAAGAGTGTATTGTACAATGATTTTTTTTAAGTTTCTATGTAGTTGTGATCAAAGTGACATATTAATGAAAATGGTGGTAACATTAAATTGAAGTAAACGAATCAAAACAATATCCAAACATATTGGATCAATAATTTGGTGGGTAATTTTAATATTTTTCATTTTCATGGTTAAACTTTCATCTTCTGGACAAGTTGTAGTGTCACATCAACCATTGTTTCCTCTCTTATGAGTATTGTCTACTAAAACCCTCTCTCACAAAATGCATGCACTGATGAAAAGTTTGTAAAACGCAATAAATTTAGTTGATATCAATTTGTATATCACAAAAAACTACGTTGAAGGTATGTCATTATAGGTGCCCAATCAAATTTGACGGCTTTAACATATATAGAATTCATGTGTCCAATATATTCTATCAAGTATTATTTTTGAAGAAATATGGTTTCATTTGTTATCCTAGTTGATCACTTAAAAGAAATAATCTGAATAATATTATTTCAATGAAGGCATATATGTGTATCCAATCTGTGGGATTTTCTAACAATCCAACCGTCATAATCTTTTGGAATTGCCAAGAAAATAATATGTTTTGTTTGATTTCATATATTAAAAAAATAATTGCACTCCAAGTTCAAAATTCTATTTATATTGACTTTAAGAACATTCATTTTGAAGTTACAGTAAAGCTTTAATTATGTTTCTACTTGGTCAATGCAAGGTAATTTAAAATATTTAATTTAGTTTCTTTTTCAAATGTTTCTTTTTTCATTGTTGTTATTAGGCTAGATTAACAATTTTATCATATAATGAATTAATGTTTGATGTGTTAGTATGTTTTGATACTGGTTAGAAGTTAAATAACAATGTCACATAAAAAGGACTCTTACAAAGAAGAAAACAAACAACTTGAATAACAACCACAACAATAAGAAGGAAAAGAAGATAATGACGACGATGATGAAGAAGAAAAACAAGATTCTCAAACAACAAATGAAGAAATTAGAATCAAGACTCCTAATACTTGTCCATCTAAGTAATTTTCTCAAGATGAAGCTGAAATAAATGACACAATGAGTCTCAAACATGACATAGATTATTGTTCTTCCAGTGAAAAAGAAGGGGAGGAAAAGGAAGAGGAGGATGAGGATGATTATGCATGTCCTCAATTATTAAAAAATTATATTACTTGTTCCAATGTGCTTTCTTTCTTTCTATGTGGTTATTACATCTTCCTTTGAAAGGATGGTTTTGCAATATGTTTATGAACATTAATGTTGGTGATCATTACTAGAAACTTGTTATAGGTAACAACTAGTTTTTGTACACTCTCTCCAATTAAATAGAATTATGCTCAAAGAAAGAGCTTGTTGTGTATATGGTTGTTATAAAATAATAAATATTGTCTCATTGGGTCCATACTATCCTACAAGTCATGGTTTTCCTCAATAAAAAATTACATCCACATTTTAAGTCTCCATGATCTATCCTCAAACCCAAGCAAAGTGGGTCTATCTCATGGAGAAGTTGCCATTTCTTGGATGCACTCAACCCCCACTTTTACCCAACGTAAAAAATACAAATTTGAATTTTTTTTGGCACAACATAAGTTTTTATGAGTGTATAATTACAAATATGGAGTTGTAGTTAGGTTTTTAACAAGTAAACACACATTCTACAATTTGAATCATTCAATTTGGTTTTGTAATGAAGGATGAACATGCATTTGAGTGAAGCTAGCCAAATTTGCTTTGCTTCACTAAAATGCATACACAAGCTTTATTTCTTGGTCATTTTTTAGTGAATCAAATAGGAAACTGTCTTTATTTCCATTCTTCACCTTTTGAATTTTAATATTTCCAATTTGTGCCTTAAAAGTTTCCCCATTAAATGATTTCCTTATGCATGCATAATTTTCCATTGGCATGCATTTTGTCAAAGAAGTTTATAAGTGGGAAGAATAGGTATGTAGCCAATTTGGTAGGGCTAATTCATGGATAAATAGGCTCATAAATGTGTAATTATGTCTTAGTCCAAATTTCATACTTGGTGTTTTCCCTAAAGTCTGCTACCTAGACTACGGGGTCAGCAGTGTTCAGGCACCTCAATATACAAAGATTTTTGGGCTTTTGGATTAACAATATAAGAATCAGATATAGTAAGAACTATACACAAAGATACAATAATCTAATAACACCAGGTTCAAATATGTATAAGGAAGCAAATTTGTAGTACAAATGATGCACAGTTTTAAGCAATTGAAACAGGGTTTTAAGAATATATACATAAACAAGTAATAAACAGATAGTTTATTATTGTAACATATATATAAGTACAGACATTTGAAATAACATCCCAAATCTCATGCAAGCATAAACATTCACAAGTAAATATAGCATCTATATAGAAGACATCTACATAACTGCAATATAAACCAGAGTTCAAATAGAACTAATGAACATAAACATAATATAAGTCCAAAACCTAGCTCCAAATAGGCATTAATCATTCATAAAACAAAAAGATATTACACATAAAGTATTGTAGGTCTGCATAAGTTCCAGTCTCTCGACTCCCATGTGTCTTCTCCTTTCATTCCTCAAAAATATTACAATATATAGGGCATAAAAGTGTAATCAATGTTTGTTATAGATCCACTTTTTAAGGTTTGAACTTCCAAAAATAGAAGAGAATCATATCTAGAAAAGATCTAAATCATCTAAACATAACAAGTGTCAAGTACTTTACTAACTTAGGAATAATATCAAAGTCTTCGAGCTGCCTCATTTGTTCAAAGAGATTTGAGAGCCTCTTTGCCATAGCCATTTTAGGCATATCCTGCAATCATGCCATTCCATGAGACCAAGTCCCTTTCAGACACATTGTCAAATACCTATCATGCATCTTCTATGCTTCCGCACTTAGCATACATATCAACAATGGCACTTCCTGTAAATCCTTCGAACTCAAATCCAGTTTTGATAATATGGGTATGTATCAATTTTCCATACTCCTGATCCAGAAGACTTGCACATGCACCAAGACCATCCGCAAAGCTTATGCAGTCATGCTTCATGTCTTCCCTTTGCATTTGGCAATATAGTTTTAGGGCTTCTTCACCATGTCCTTGTCGGGCATGGCCCTGTTCTAGAGACGGTAGACTGGTACACGCACTGAGAACACATGCATATGTGATACGGTCCCACTCGAATCCAGCCACTTGCATTTGTTCAAAAAGTTACATGGTTTCCTCTGGACACCCATGTCGGGCATATCCGGCAATCACAACATTCCTTGAAACCACATTCTATTCAGGCATTTTGTCGAACAGTTGATGAGCATCTTGAATGCTGCCAAGTTTGAAAAATCCACTGATCATTGTATTCCATGAAATTGTATCCTTCGTATACATTTTGTCAAAGTGCATTATCCAAACTTCCATACTTCATATAAGTATCCATCAGTCGATTCCATATGAATGTGTCTCGTTGAAATACAATTTTGATGATACAGCCATGAACACTATTGCTATCTACCAGAGATTTAATTTTTAATGCAGTCCATTAATCCCGCAGTCTCTTCATAAACTTGAATGGTGGCAAAATCACCCTCCAAATGAATGATTTCACCAATAAGATTGTCATGAACAACTCGAACAAGCTCATACATAGCTTCCCCTCCCATGCCATCTGCCACAACAACAGGTTCTAACACCTTTCAGACGTATCCATACTCACTCATTCCTGAGTAAATGACCGTTGGGACGAGGCTTCTTGTCAACTTCCATGACTGGGATGTAAACTATAGATGTGATACTGGAGTAAGATCTTTGAGAATGAAGAACCCTGTGTTGCTGTAAAACCATATTTCTCGACCCTTTTACAGAGTACAAACTGTAGAATGAAGAATAATGAAGGAAAATGGTTATGTTCAAATGTTTTAACTCCAGTACTGATCGAAGCCAGATGTCAGATTAAGGCAATAAGCACAAAGCTCAAAGACTGCTAGCATGATAATGGTGCCTATAAAAATTTAACTCCTTGACAGCGTACCTACAAACCTTTATCTCCTTGGCAAGCTGGTAGCATACCTACGTCTTGAGTATTTATCATGTGTTGCTAGCTCATATTAATAACCATATATAATGTTTTTAAATGAAGACTTAATCATCTATTGGAGCTTGGCTAAAGAAACTTAATATATATGTAAAGCATGAAATAAAAGGAAAACTATCCCAAAGTTTTAAATAAAGATTTAAAAATCAAGAACAAGAGAGTGTCTAAGGTAAACAATCAACTATAGAAAAAGGCTAGAAAAACCTAAGACAAACACTTGGTGTGTACTTGGTTTGGCCTTGGTGTGCAGTTTTGTGTTTACTATGAAAAAATGACAAATAATATCAACTGTTATTTTGACAGACTTGGATTCCACTATAGATGATTCATTTCACATACTCAATCCCTTGCAACATTGTATAGGGACCATGATTCTTGGGTGATAAGTTATTGGCATTGTTCTGTTGTCTAAGAGACAAATGTTTGTATAGTTTCGTCCTCATATATACCCAATCCCCTATTTCAAAGTGCCTTGCATTGCAATGTTGCTCTACTTATTGTCACATCATGCTTTTTTATGTAACCAAGTTGTCCTTTAATATTGGAGAACAACTTAATTCCACTAGTTGTGATCCTCCACTATTTGATCCTTAGGTTTCCCTCTCAAGGGTGATGTGATGGATGTTGGATGATGATCATAATGTCATGAATATGGACATGTTGGACAAAGTATGGAAGTGTCATACCACCATTCTACCAAAGGTAATTGATTGACCCATTATGACGATTTATCGAATGCAAAGCAATGAAGGTAAACAAAGATAACCTCCATACATTTATTCACAATATTACTTTTCCCATTATATTAAGTATGGTAAGAGGAGTTGGGAGATAATTAAGTATCCAAAAAAGAAAAGAAATCAATCAAAAAGTTATGAGTGAAATGGGATCTTTATCACTTCAATAAGGAGTTTACATATAGCATATGAATTGTTTCCATGAATATTACGACTACTATAATTGTTGTAGAAGGATGAGAAAGTGAGAAAAAATGAACATAATTTGTTAGTCTTTCAACCATCACCATGATGACATTATTCCCTTTAGACTTTTGTAGACATAATGACCCGGTATGGCCAACAATTCTAGAAGCCATGGCATCTTGATCATCTCTTATTTATTTTGTGGAAAATATAAACACTCCAAAAAATTTGAACATAATTTTTAGACCATCCTAGAATATTCTTTCTCGATCATGTGATTTCTTACATAAATATAGGAAATCCTTTTACCCATCTAAATAGTTCTTCCACACAAATTTATCTCATGCATTAGTCTCATTTTGTAGTTGTTGAATGAGTTGCCATGAAGTTTGACACTATTTCCATTCTATCCCTGTAACATCCCTGGCCTGAACCCCGAGTTTGATTATGTATTATGTAATTAATTATGAGATGCCCGAGATGCCCAAGAGGCCTAAACATCTTGTATTTTGTAATTATTAATAAAAAATATACAATTAGTCGTGGTTGAGGCAAAATGTTGAGAAAATTAGGGACTTGTGTATTAATAAAAGACACTAACGGGGTTGTAGATGGCCTAGGGGGCTGTATTATGACCTTGTTTTAACCTCAAGTACCTAAAAGAAGACCTTGTTTCCTTAAGTGAGCCTAAACATCCTTAATTATCCTTAAACTTGACTTAAAGGTTAACTATGGATTAAAGGGTGATTAAGAGGGATTTAATGATTTTGACAGATAGCTCATCGAAAAAGAAGGTTTTCATGCAAGAAGGAATTAGGTTTGGGGAGAAAGGAGGGGAGAGAACACAGAGAAGAGAAGCTAAATATGGAGAATACAGAGAGAAACAACACACAGAGGGGAATTTGAAACATAGAGGAAGTAGGAGAATCAAGTTCATTGGTTAGACCATGGAAATTATGTCTAGAACCTGAGTGAACCTTACTTTTGACTGTTATGCAGTGGTTGTCAGGTTGGTTGATACCTAATAGCTCAAACCTAAACATGCGAGTCAAAGTGTAATGTGAGGCCCATGTTTTTCCCTGGTTGCTCCAATGAAATGTAAAATCATGCATGCAATTAACTTGGTGAAATTTTTTATTTTTTCCAACTCATGGAGTGACTGGGGAATGAGTTTTTCGTTGTTTCCTTTGTTCTTTTATTGATCCAATCTCTTCCTCTAACTCATACCACATACTGCAGTTCTAAGCATCCCACATTAGGGATCCTAATTTGTCCCTCAATGGACCTACCAGCGGGGAAGCGGCCTAATCTGTTGCTAAATGAAAAATCCCCTTGCATCAAAACCCTCATGCAACTTGGAGACTTTTTCAATGCAAGCAAAGCCAACAAGATGATGGAGCCCCTTTTGAATCTATGGTGCAAGGATCTGAAAAGACCCATGAACAAAAAGGATTTAGCACATGCATCCCAAAAGAGGATATGGTTCCAAGGTATGAATCAAATTTTGGTAGAGTCTTTGAATACAATCAATATAGGCATGATAATTCTACCCTCTATAAGTTTATGGGATTGTGTCCTTCGAAAAAAACTATGATTGGATGGATCAAGCACAAATGGAATCCAAAATGCCACTATGATCTCAAATTAGGGTCAAAAGTTGTTTTCACAGTTATCTTCAATCACCGAGATGATTATATCATGGCCTTTGAAGGAGGTCTTTACTTTTTAAATACTGTCAACTTGTATTTGAGACCCTAGAAAGAAAATTTCAACCCAGAAAGGGAAAACTTCAAAGAGGCTCCAGTATGGATCGAACTATTCTCTCTCCGGCAAGTATACTGGGATCTTGAAATAGAAGGCATAGAAAACACTCTGAGACACTTTATCAAAGTGTCAGAAGCTGTCCTGTAAGGACAAACACCTCCTTTGCTCGGATCTGTGTCTACATGAACATTCCGCAACCCCTTATGGAATCCATATGTCTAGATTTTCATGATTATGAATGGCTCTAACCCCTATATTATGAGCATATCCCCTTCCATTGTCGTAAATTTCATGAGCATGCACATCTATTTAGAGATTGTCCTCTCGATAAAATTGCTTCTGTTGAAATATTGTAACTTCAAACGATATTCTAAATGTATTTTACTGATGTATCCCAAGGGAGACGTTATTGTTCCTTAGTCGGGATGTTACTATTGTAATTGGTCATCATAGAGTCATGAGGTAAAGCCTCCATAGTAATTCAGGTCATTAGTACCCCAATGAATAATATAATTAATGTTTTTGAGTCTTCCTAGGTGAATTTGGCCCAGACAATTTAGTGGGGCTGACTTGTTAGGGTAAAAGTCAAGTTGACATAAAGTGTATAAATAGAGGAGCTCAGTTCCTCATTAGAGCATAAGACTCACTCACTTGAGTAGCACATAAGAGAGAGAGAGACAGATCAACACGGAGGAGAATACTTGTTTTGGGGTTTTATCTTATACATCTAATATAGAGGAAGGTTTGTTGGGTTTTCTTCCCCTTGAGGGTTTCCCAAGATAAATATTGTGTCTATCTTGTGATTGTGTTTCTTTCAGTGATTCTACATATGCTACTATTGTGAATTTGGATTAAACAATAATGACATTTAGTCTAGCATATGAAATCTTAACATGGTATCAGAGCTAGCCTCAATATGGCATCCTTCACAAGGTGAAACTCTCTCTCCTCTCTCTCCAAAATAAATTAGGGTTTCTACAAAGTTTGGAATTTGGAAGGTCTGGTTGCATAGAAAGTTGCGCCTCCCTAGAGCACATCTATTGAGCCCAGGATCAATTTTTTTGGGTGGTTGAATCTCTGGGAAAGCCAAACCCTAGTTTGGCCCTAAACCAGAAAACTGCAGAAAACCAAAACCAGAGATTCTACAAAAGCTGCAACCTCGCATGAAATTTTTGAAGGGTGAAGATTTGGGATCCCCAGAATTCAGTCGGACCAACCAACTCACCTCAAACAAGTGCATCTCCTGGTAAGGTCAGTTTTTTATTTTGAGAAAATTCAATTTTTAGTGACCTCCTGGACAGGACGACCCCAAGCACCAAGCTCGAGGACAAGCTGGAAGGCATAGAAAATTTCCTAGCATGGAAGTACAGGATTAGTCTTATTCTGAAAAAGAATGGCCTTGAGAAGTACATCAAGGATGAAGTTGCAAAACCAAAAGAAGATGAAGCTAAGGAGAAGCATGAACAAGACCTAATCAAGGCAATGAGGATCATCGATTATTCTATCAAATATCGCTTGATCCCTCAAGTGTCATCTAAGAAGACACCAAAGCAAATGTATGATGCACTTTCCAGAATGTATGAGTGAAGGAACATCAACAAAAAGATGAATTTGAGAGCTCAACTGAAGGGAACCAACATGAGTAAAGGATAATCAATTCAGGATAATCAATTCAAGATTACTTCACAAGGGTATCCTAGTTCATGGAACAACTAAGTGCTATTGGAGACACCCTTGATGAGGATGAACTAGTTATGACTGCTCTCAATGGTCTTGTTGCCGCCTAATTCGCACCTCGGGTAACGTGGCAGAAATCTTCAAGCCACTGGGTGCGACCTTGGGGGCAAGCTCGAGCCAAGTGCTGTC
>LPNX010214113.1:392643-406908 GCA_001517045.1 Pseudotsuga menziesii
GAATATTTCTACCACGTTACCCGAGGTGCGAATTAGGCGGCAACAGGTCTCACTAGACCTTGGGACTCATTCATACAGACTTTGTGTGCCAGAAAAGAAAGTATGGAGTTTGACATAGTATGGCAAGATTACATTCAAGAATAAACTAGAGTAGCTAATAGAGAAGCTCTACTCGAAGAAGATGATAAGGATTTAGCCATCCATACTAAATAAAGAAAACAAATAAACTTCAAGAAAGGTAGTCATAAACCTTCAAAGAAGAAGTTTCAAAAGAAAAGAGTAAATAAAAGGAGAGATTACTCAAAGTATCAATGCTACAACTGTCATAAGATAGGACACCTTGCCAAAGAGTGTCCATCACTAGAGAAGACCAAAAACAAAAGACATCATTCCCATATAGCTGAAGATGAGGATGAAGAAGAAGAAATACCTCGAAAGAGACTAACTAGAGAAGAATATGTACTATTCTCTACACTCTCTGGGTCTATAACACATAGAGAAGATACATGGCTTATTGATAGTGGTGCTTCAAAGCACATGATAGGGAAGAATCTGACTCTGTCAAGACTTGAAGAAAAGAGCTCTCCTTAGAAAGTATAATTAGGAGATGCCTATCAATATCCCAACAAAGGTATTGGTGAATCAAGCTACAAGCTTCACTCTGGGACTTCCATGAAGATGAAGGAAGTACTATATGTACCAAGTTTGAAAATGAACCTACTTTCCATCTCAGTTCTAGATAAGAAAGGATATAGAGTCACTTTTATAGATGGACAAGCACTTATGTGGTCCAAAGGAAAGACACTTGAAGATGTTGTGGTCATTGGTGAAGAAGAAGGAGGGCTATACAAACTCAAAGGACATCCAAAGTCAACACGTGTCCATGAGACTACTAACTCAAGTGAACTATGGCATAGGAGGATTGCTCACATCAACTACAAAGCGTTGTCTTATGTGAGGAAGGTGGTGACATGGTTATCAAATCTGAATATTGATCATGAGGGAACTTGCAAAGGATGTGCAAGAGGAAAGAACATCAAGAATCCCTTTCTGAAAAGTGAAACAAAGGCTAAATGTACGCTGGAATTAAATATTTCTGATGTATGTGGTCCTATGCCCTCCATATTGTTAAGTGGATATGAATATTATGTCACATTTATTGATTATGACTATTCAAGAAAGACATGGATACACTTCTTGAAGAACAAGAGTGAAGTGTTCGGGAAATTTAAGGAATTCAAAGCCTTGATAGAGAACCACTCAGAAAGAAGAATTAAGACACTGAGATCATATAATGGTGGAGAATATACTTCAAAAGAATTTGAAGCATTTTGCAAGGAGGCAGGAATCAATAGGGAACTAACCACTCCCTATAATCCTCAACAAAATAGTGTTGCAGAAAGAAAGAATATAACCATTATGGAAGCAGGGAAGACAATGATTCATGAACAAGACCTCCCCATGCACCTGTGGGTTGAAGCAACAACAATCGTATATGTGCAGAATAGGTTATCTCACAGTTCTCTTGGATTCAAGACTCCTGAAGAGATGCATACAGTAAAGAAACCTGAAGTGAGCCATCTCAAGATATTTGGTTGCTTAGTATATGTACATATTCTGAAAGAGAAGAGAACCAAGTTGGATCCTTCTGGAAAGAAGGGAATATTTTTTGGATATTGTGACGTCTCCAAAGCCTTCAGTATATACATTTTAGGATTCCATCATATCGAGATTAGTAGGGACGTAACATTTAATGAAGAGACAACTCTTAAGAAATCTAGAAGATGTTAGCTTGAAGAAGTACATGAAGAGGATGTACCTCCCAGAATGGTAAAAGTTGAACCCTCTCTTGAAATAGTAGCATCTGAAGATCATGACATGCTAGAACCTCAAGAACCCCCTACTATGGATATGTTTCGAAAGAGAAAACCTGCTTGGGTAAGATAAATCATATAAGAAGCAGAGAGATATGTAGCTCCAGAAGGCTCCACAAGAACAAGCAAAAGATCAAATCCATGTTCCAGTTATGTAGCTTTGATGTGTGACCTTGTAGATCTAGAACCCACTAGCTATGAGGAAGCTGCTTAGGAGAAAGAGTGGGTGGGAGAAATGACGGAAGAATACCAGTCAATAATGAAGAATGATGTTTTGGATATCGTACCTAAACCAGAAAACAAGAGTGTGGTATCTTCGAAATGGATCTACAAGATAAAACATGTTGTTGATGGAAGTATTGAAAAGTACAAGGCAAGATTTGTGTCTAGAGGATTCTCTCAGAAAGAGGGTATTGACTATGAAGAGACATTTGCTCCAATAGCAAGGTACAATTCCATCATAACTATCATGGCACTTGCTTCCATGATGAAGTGGGATCTACACCAGATGGATGTAAAGACAACCTTCCTGGATGGTATGATTAAGGAAGAGGTTTATATCAAACAACCACAAGGATTTGAAGTTGAAGACAAAGTGACTCATGTATGTAAGTTGAAAAAGGATCTGTATGGACTGAAGCAAGCTCTTAGAGCTTGGTATGGTAGAATAGATAGCTTATTGACAAGCTTGGGCTTTACCAAAAGTAAAGTTGATCCTAACCTTTACATGAAGGTTATGGATGATGAACTTGTCATACTATTCTGTATGTGGATGATCTATTTATGATAGGAAATGGGAAACATATCATAGAGAGCAAGAAGAAGCTAGCTGAATAATTCAAGATGAAAGATATTGGATTGATGCATTATTTCCTTGGGCTGGAAGTGTGGCAGATCCCAGAAGGAATTTTTTTGAATCAGGGAAAGTATGTAGTGGAAATCTTGAAAAGATTTGATGTTGGATTGTAAATCCATGCCCACACCCATGGACACCAACTTGAAGTTGTTATCTGATGAGACATTAGAGCTAGTGTACATGACTCAGTACAGACATATTATTGGGTCATTAATGTATCTAAAAAATACAAGGCCAGATATATGCTTTGTTGTGAACACCTTAAGTCAATATCTAGTTAAAACTAGACGGGCTCACTTGATAGCTACAAAGCATGTGATGAGGTACCTAAAAGGTACGATAGACTTGGTACTTTACAATGGTAGAGATAATGACTACATATTGTATGGTTATACAGTTTCAGATTGGGCAGGTTGTGCCACAGATAGGAAGACCACCTCAGGTGGATGTTATTGTCTAGGATCCGCCATGATCTCATGGTTTAGTAAGAAACAATCAAGTGTTGCTCTCAGCACGGTTGAAGCTGAGTACATGGCAGCTTGCTCCACTAGTTGTGAAGCAATATGGCTTTGAAAAATAATGTCAGGACTATTTGACATGGATTTGGATACCATAATGATTCTTAGTGACAACTAGAGTTGCATAAAAATGACAGAGAATCATGTGTTCCATAATAAATCAAAGCACAAAGAAAACCGATATTTTTATATAAGGAATATGGCACAAAAGGGAGCTATAAAGATCTACTATGTGAGTATTGATGAGAAAGTTGTTGATGTGCTGACCAAGCCTCTATCTCGAGTAAAGTTTGAATATTTTTCTAACAAGCTTGGTGTAGTCATAAAAGACTTTCCTCGCAAGGAGGAATAACGATGATTCTACAAAATTTCCTTACAAGGAGGAATGCTGAAGATATGGACTCTCTTCGGAAAGGAGGAATAAGTCGAATATATGCAATCTCGTCAAAAAGGAAGAACAGGTCGAAGATATGAAGCCTCCTTAGACAAAGGGGGAGTAGGTTGATGATATGTATCCTCCCGAGAAATGGAGAGTGATGATAAGACTATTATTGATGACGGGATGATAGTGAAGCTCTAGTATGAAAAGATGCTGACAGTGTCTGACATTCACTTATGGGTGATAGTATCCTCTCTTGAGGATGGTCTTGCAGGTATAACACTATGTTCATGAGAGTGGTCCTTACTAAGGATGGCCCTGCAGACATTACTCTCGCATGGAGAGTACCCACATTCATTTGTGGATACCATAGTATAACATTCACTTGCGAATGGTCCTAGCTTTGGAAGCTGAGGATGTCCTACGATGAGTCCTTATAAATAATAGGGTCAATACTTAGGTATGGTTGAGATCTACCTTGAAGAAATTACTCTTGTATGGAGAGTATACCTAAATTTATATGTAGATGCCATAGAATAAAACTTGCTTGGGAGTGGTCCTTGCTTCAGTGTTAAGGATTGAGAGGGGGGGTGAATCAGTGTGAAGCCAATTTTAAACTTTTCTTAGCTTATCACAGTTAGCTACCAGTTCATCATTCCATTACTCTACCATAATCATTTCATAAACATCATTCACATAGCATAACATTTAACTCATCAAGAACCATAACACAGAAGAACACCACATCATATAAATTTGTAATCTTTTTATATTAGTTTGGCTCGACTACAACCGTTAGGCAAAATCAGCACCTACTGATACATAGAGCACCTACTCTGTATCCAGGACCCTGCCTGGTTTTCTTAGACCCTGCTAAGAAGGGTTTGAGGTATCCTAACCTCAAAAGCAAGACAAGCTTGCCTTTACAGTTAAAGCTCACTGTCACATCAACTCATCTGTTTCTTCAATCTGTTCTGCTGCTTGTTAATACTGCTGATCATTTTCTCAACACTCTCATCAATACTGCTGCAACACACTTCTCAATCTTCGTTGTTCATCAACATCTGCTGCCAAGTCATCAAATTCTGCTCATCTCTGCTCATCATCTCTGGTTAATCTGCTCATCAATATCTGGCCAATCTGCTCTGCATTTGGCACTAGTTATGTCACAACCCACTTCAGTGGCTGTAACTTCCCAGTCAACTCAATTGTGTATGTCACCATCCTTTCAGCTGTCAAATCAATGTTCTCAATCATGAAGAGGTTTGCTCATACACTGCTCATGCAAGTCTGGTCATATATAAGTTTCCTGCTGCTCTAAGATGTGTCATTCATCATACCTTTGTTCTTCACAATGATCTTTAAAACTATATATAAGTTTATTGCTGCTCTAAGATGTGTCATTCATCATACCTTTGTTCTTCACAATGATCTTTAAAACTAAGAATACCTCTGGCTACCTATAAGCTTGAATATGCATATAGTTAAGCCTCAAAGATAGTCATGTCTTGGTCAGACTTTGACTCAGTAAATTACAGCAGACTGTCAACATAATATATGCATCATCATTTACTGTTCACTGTGTGTACTACTTCATGCCACTATATATGACTTACATCCATGCTATCATCTAGTCAAAATAAAACGCTGTACTTGTCTACGGTACAAACTGATACTGTGCTTTTCCTGGTGTGCCTTTGATGGAGATGCCCTTCAGTGAATAAATTCAGACTTATGATAAAACTCAAACACAACTCAGACTGTGGCTATTTACTCCATGTATGGGGTTATTGTTTGCTACTCATCCTTCAAAATTAAGACTGTAAAACATAGATGCCATCATTGTTCACACATTAACATACCTCAATCAAGTTTAGACTTGTTCACCATCGAGGGTCTCCAAGACGAGTTGGTATAACCCTACCTCATCACAGCGTGTGGATATGGTAGCTTGCTGCTACTGCTAGTCACCATCGAGAGCCTTAAAAGGCTTGAACTTTGTAATGTACAAGACAAGTCCAAGACTGGATTGTCACAAGCTTAAGAATCAAGATTGTATCTCGTCCATCAAGCTTCGAACCTGTGTATGCTACCTGAATTTTTCTTCAGTCCACTACCTCAATCAATTGCTTGATTGTGATCACCGGTATCATTTCCAGAATGCAGTTTAGAAAACCTCAGTAGAATCCTCTTCACCATCACCAGCCCTAACACTGCTTAGTCAACATTTATCATTATCATGCATGTAAGAGATTACTGTCAATTCAATCACTGTCATCATTGAGACTCAAACTCAGACTGCAAAAATGGAGCTGTAAAGATTTGTGTAAAGACCAAAATAGGTCTGCAAAAAGTCACCCCAATACTCAAACAATTTGCTGCTATCTTCTGACTTGGAATCTACTGTTGACGGCAATGGGCTTCTTCACCAAGAGTTTCGATCCCTCAGAGAATGTGGATAACTAGGATCGGACCCCTTCAATGGACTGTGCTAGCCTCACGACTTGCTTCAAAGCACCTGTCTCTCTCCTTGGAATGCTCACAATTATCCCTCTTTGAGGTGGCTTACGGCCTCCTTACGGATTACCAGCTACAGCTCATGGCCTCCCTTCTTCATGGCTCACGGATCCTCCAGGCCACCTGCTAACTCTTTGTTCACCGGCTATGAAGGAATCGACCAAACGAAGCCCTAGGACCTGCTCGTTGTCTTGTGGATAAGGTGATCTCCATGGCCCATTTCCTGTATCGTTATCTTCGGCTGGAAATTGGTAGTGGGTGTGAGGAATACCGCTGTTGACTACTATTGACTGAGATGAATACCCACTGCTGCTAGAAGATGAATTAGGCAAAAATTTCCCACGCTGTCCCAAGAAATTTCCTTCTGCTGCCATCGAGCCTCAATACAATCTCAGAGCTAACCACAAAAATTTCATCGCTCAAAACAATAAAAACATGATGAGGTATTTATATTAATTCTCTTCCATAAATTGCTGAGCCAACTTGCATAAAATTATAATTTTTTTTTTAAATGAATTTTTTTTATGGGCCAACTTGTAGATTATATATTTGGACTGGGCCGACATCTTCAAACATGTTGGGAACTTTCCTGAGCTCTTACACATCACATCAATAGCCACATCTACGACCCTCCGTATCTTCTCATTTTGTAAATGTTAATCATGTAGTCTAAATACATGATACATCATGCAAATCTGTATATGATAGCGACGACCGAGCAAAGCAGTGTCACAGACCATACTACAATTGACATAACAAAGTTATTTGATAAATAATGATTTCATTCAGTGCCTTCAACATCATCTAATTATTTGTGGAGCAGAAAGCATAGGAACTGATTCTTGACTGGTATCCAGATTATAGAAAATTCTCTTGGTAGCAGATAGTCATAATTTTAAGCATGCAAGCATGTTTAGCTCAGTACAAATAGTGCAGCTAACCCACTTTGATATTGAATCAATCTTAATTAAAAGTTATCATGGTTGCTCGCTAGTTGTAGCATGTAGTCTCACACATCCTCCTCTACTTTCTCCTCTCTATTCTCAATGCAAGACCATGTTGGAATCAATGACAATTTCATCAACAATCTCCCCCTTTGTCATTGATGACAACAACTCATGCTCCCCCTATGAGCATGCTCCCCTTTTGTCTTCATCTCTCCCCCTTTGGCATCAATGGCAAAGGGTGTGCACATACCTGTCTCTGAAATCTCTGATCACTGCTAACTGCTCCCCCTGTCAATATGCACGATCCTAGGACCTGTCTCTATGTCTGGAGTAACCATATTTTCTCCTTTGAGTTCATTCTCCAGCCTCATGAACTCAAGGTGTGTTAAGGTCTTTGAGAGACCTTACACTTGGCTTGCCATACGGCAGCCATCCTCCCTGCTCTGATCAGCTTCTCCTATATGCGACTACTTGGTCTTCCTCATCCATACTTGCTTCTTGGCATCTGTCCTTTGAGCATCTGTTCGTTCATTGTCCTTGCTGGTTTTCTTGGCTGAGCTATATGTTAGTCTTCTCATATCATTCCAACAGTTTTGTGCTTTGTGCCCAAATTTGTTGCATGACCAGCACCTAACTGAGCTGTTGGAGCTTCCAATACTTCTTTGATCCACTTCATTTTTCCATGCCTGAGCATATCCCTGACTGTAGGCATTTGTCTTCTGATCTTCAAATCTTCTTGCTGATATATATGAAGTACTTCTTCTTGGTTGACTTCTTTGACTGGCACATTCATGGGATTTGTGTCCAAACCCACTGCAGATGTAGCACCTCAATGTGTGACATGTGGCAGCAACATGTCCGACTTGTTTACATGTCCAACATCTAATTGAGACATTGGGGCTTCCAGCCCTTCTTCTTCCATAGAACCTACAATCCATAGCCTTATGACCAAAGTTAGAACACAAATAACAATAACCATTTAAGCCATTTTCATACCTGGGTCTTGGAGCTGTTTCCTTTATGAAGTTGCTTTGATGAACAGACCTAACTCCTTATTTCATCTTTGAACTTCCAAACTCCTTGTTGTCATGTGCAGGTGCCTTGGGAGCAGCTTTGGACTTTGATGGACTTGCTTCTGGAGTCTTCAGAGACCAAGTGTCATCTTTAAGTTTTTCTTTGTTCTTCTTGAAACCAAGACCAGTTTTGTTGAGTGGAGATCTTTGGCAATCTAAGATCTTATCTAGGACAATTGAACTGTCCTGGAGCTTGACCAAGGCTTCATTTTTCTTACATTTCTTCCTGAGACCAACTACCTCCATTTCCAGCTTCTGGACTGTTTCATCCTTTTCTTCTAGCTGTCTCTTCAAGATTTCTTCTGTCCTCTTGGCTTCCTCCGGCTGAGTCTTCAAGTCATGATTTACCTCTCTTGCTTCTTCAAATATTTTTGAATCTTTATCATGGTTCTTTTGTTCTAGGGTTAGATCGATCAAATCAATCTTTAGCTTTTCTTTTTCTATTTCCTTTTCCTTCAGCAATTTCAGCCAACCTACTCCTTCATGCTTAAGTTTCTTAAGCAACTCCTTTAGGTCAACATTATGCTTTTGGAGATTATCCATATAATCAAATGTTGTCGTCCTAAACATCTTGTAATTAGATTGATTAAGATCAACTTTGTTCAAGAACCAATCAGCTCTGAGATCTATGTTGCATACATAGTTTATAATTCTCTACTTAGCTTTCAATATTCCTTCATCATCATCTGCAAGAACCTTCTCAATTTCATCACACAAGCTATCATAATCACAAGAGTCCATACCTTTACTAGAGACCTCTTCCTGTTTATCTTCTTCTTGATTTAACTCTTCTGGGGGCTTGTCTTCTGATTTCTGATATGTATTTTCGGGCTCTGGTCTTGCCTTCTGATACTCACTCTCCAGCTTGAACAATAGGTCTTTTGCCAAAGTGTACTCTCCTACACTTTCCTTCACTGAGTTGGGAAGTCCATCCATGAGGAACTTCAAGGCTGTAGTGTTATCCTTCTTTGCTTCCTTCTGTGCAGCTGATTTTCCTTTCTTGTTTGATGGAGCGGGTGGATTGATGACAATTTCCCAAACACCAAACTTCTTCAGATAAGCCTTCATTTTGCTCCTCCAACTGAAATAATCTGCAATATCCAGAACATGCACATCATTGCTTGATGACTCTTTCTTTTGCTCCATTGTGTCTAAGGATATCCTTCAAGCTTGCTAAGATCGTTACGAAGGCCGGCTCTGATACCAATTGTAGACACTGAGAGGGGGGGTGAATCAGTGTGAAGCCAATTTTAAACTTTTCTTAGCTTATCACAATTAGCTACCAGTTCATCATTCCATTACTCTACCATAATCATTTCATAAACGTCATTCACATAGCATAACATTTAACTCATCAAGAACCATAACACAGAAGAACACCACATCATATAAATTTGTAATCTTTTTATATTAGTTTGGCTCGGCTACAACCGTTAGGAAAAATCAGCACCTATTGATACATAGAGCGCCTACTCAGTATCCAGGACCCTGCCTGGTTTTCTTAGACCTTGCTAAGAAGGGTTTGAGGTATCCTAACCTCAAAAGCAAGACAAGCTTGCCTTTACAGTTAAAGCTCAGTGTCACATCAACTCATCTGTTTCTTCAATCTGTTCTGCTGCTTGTCAATACTGCTGATCATCTTCTCAACACTCTCATCAATACTGCTGTGACACACTTCTCAATCTTCGCTGTTCATCAACACCTGCTTCCAAGTCATCAAAGTCTGCTCATCTCTGCTCATCATCTCTGGTTAATCTGCTCATCAATATCTGGTCAATCTGCTCTGCATTTGGCACTAGTTATGTCACAACCCACTTCAGTGGCTGTAACTGCCCAGTCAACTCAATTGTGTCTGTCACCATCCTTTCAACTGTCAAATCAATGTTGTCAATCATGAAGAGGTTTGCTCATACACTGCTCATGCAAGTCTGGTCATATATAAGTTTCCTGCTGCTCTAAGATGTGTCATTCATCATACCTTTGTTCTTCACAATGATCTTTAAAACTATATATAAGTTTCCTATTGCTCTAAGATGTGTCATTTATCATACATTTGTTCTTCACAATGATCTTTAAAACTAAGAATACCTCTGGATACCTATAAGCTTGAATACACATATAGTTAAGCCTCAAAGATAGTCATGTCTTGGTCAGACTTTGACTCAGTAAATTACAGCAGACTGTCAACATAATATATGCATCATCATTTACTGTTCACTGTGTGTACTGCTTCATGCCACTGTATATGACTTACATCCATGCTATCATCTAGTCAAAATAAAACGCTGTACTTGTCTACTGTACAAACTGATACTGTGCTTTTCCTGGTGTGCCTTTGATGGAGATGCCCTTCAGTGAATAAATTCAGACTTATGATAAAACTCAAACACAACTCAGACTGTGGCTATTTACTCCATGTATGGGGTTATTGTTTGCTGCTCATCCTTCAAAATTAAGACTGTAAAACATAGATGCCATCATTGTTCACACATTAACATACCTCAATCAAGTTCAGACTTGTTCACCACCGAGGGTCTCCAAGACGAGTTGGTACAACCCTACCTCATCACAATGTGTGGATATGGTAGCTTGTTGCTACTGCTGGTCACCATCGAGAGCCTTAAAAGGCTTGAACTCTATAATTTACAAGACAAGTCCAAGACTGGATTGTCACAAGCTTAAGAATCAATATTGTATCTCCTCCATCAAGCTTCGAACCTGTGTATGCTGCCTGAATTTTTCTTCAGTCCACTACCTCAGTCAATTGCTTGATTGTGATCACCGGTATCATTTCCAGAATGTAGTTTAGAAAACCTCAGCAGAATCCTCTTCACCATCACCAGCCCTAACACTGCTTAGTCAACATTTATCATTATCATGCACGTAAGAGATTACTGTCAATTCAATCACTGTCATCATTGAGACTCAAACTCAGACTACAAAAATGGAGCTGTAAAGATTTGTGTAAAGACCAAAACTGGTCTGCAAAAAGTCACCCCAATACTCAAACAATTTGCTGCTATCTTCTAACTTGGAGTCTACTGCTGACGGCAATGGGCTTCTTCACCAAGAGTTTCGATCCCTCAGAGAATGTGGATAACTAGGATCGGACCCCTTCAATGGACCGTGCTAGCCTCACGGCTTGCTTCAAAGCACCTGTCTCTCTCCTTGGAATGCTCACGGTTATCCCTCTTTGAGGTGGCTTACGGCCTCCTTACGAATTACCAGCTACAGCTCACGACCTCCCTTCTTCATGGCTCACGGATCCTCCAGGCCACCTGCTAACTCTTTGTTCACTGGCTATGAAGGAATCGACCAAACGAAGCCCTAGGACCTGCTCGTTGTCTTGTGGATAAGGTGATCTCCATGGCCCATTTCCTGTATCGTTATCTTCGGCTGGCAATTGGTAGTGGGTGTGAGGAATACCGTTGTTGACTACTGTTGACTGAGATGAATACCCACTGCTGCTAGAAGATGAATTAGGCAAAAATTTCCCACGCTGTCCCAAGAAATTTCCTTCTGCTGCCACCGAGCCTCAATCCAATCTCAGAGCTAACCACAAAAATTTCACCCCTCAAAAAAATAAAAACGTGATGAGGTATTTATATTAATTCTCTTCCATAAATTGCTGAGCCGACTTGCATAAAATTATAAAAAAAAATTTAAATGAATTTTTTTTTATGGGCCGACTTGTAGATTATATATTTGGACTGGGCCGACATCTTCAAACATGTTGGGAACTTTCCTGAGCTCTTACATATCACATCAATAGCCACATCTATGGCCCTCCGTATCTTCTCATTTTGTAAATGTTAATCATGTAGTCTAAAGACATGATGCATCATGCAAATCTGTATATGATAGCGACGACCAACCAAAGCAGTGTCACAGACAATACTACGATTGACATAACAACGTTATTTGATAAATAATGATTTCATTCAGTGCCTTCAACATCATCTAATTATTTGTGGAGCAGAAAGCATAGGAATTGATTCTTGATTGGTATCCAGATTATATAAAATTCTCTTGGTAGCAAATAGTCATAATTTTAAGCATGCAAGCATGTTTAGCTCAGTAGAAAATACCTATATTTAGCAACGTAACACAAAAATAGTATGTGTTATTAGTCAAAATCCAGTTTTGTATAAAACAACACATGTTGTGCTTCTGAAAGACGCGGAAAGGTCCATATCAAACTTCTACCCATTGATACCATGTATGCTCTGTCCATATCGAACTACTAGCGATTGACATGAAGCATGCTCACCCATATCAACCTTCTAGCCATTGATACCAAGCACATTCTTCCCAAACAGACTTTACAATAGAAACATCAATAGTCCCTATCTGCTCAAATCTCTGCCTCTTACTAGATCACAATTCCCTGTCCGCTGGCATCTTTTCCAATTGTTGGAATATATTAGCTGCTTATTGTGCAAATTTCAGAAGGCTATCTTTGACCACAATGAATATTGTGTAGTTGCCACAAACATGTTCAGGCATACAATACAGATCATAGCTAGAAGGATATCTAACCTTAAAAAGGATTTACCCTTTTGGTATATCCCTGACTAACCTATGATGTTTATTTTAACACATGAATGCACAACTCCTTGAAACCACAGAAAAACTTATTATACCAAAATCAAATAGTGCAGCTAACCCACTTTGATATTGAATCAATCTTTAATAAAAGTTATCATGGTTGCTCGCTAGTTGTAGCATGTAGTCTCACATATCCTCCTTTACTTTCTCCTCTCTATTCTCAATGCAAGACCATGTTGGCATCAATGACAATTTCATCAACAAAGGATGCCTTATGATGAGTCCTCATGGACGTCGTATTATAACACTCGCATGGAGTGGTCCTAGCTCTAACATACTGAGGATGTCCTACGATGAAGACCGACACTTAGGTGTGGTTGATATATGTAGCTGTAGATAATACTCTTGTATGGAGAGTATGCCTACATGTATATGTAGATGTCGTAGTATAACACTCGCTTAAGAGTGGTCCTAGCTTTGGAAGCTAAGGATGTTCTACGATGAGTCCTTACGGACGATAGGGCCTGCATCTAGGTGCGTTCTAGATCTACATTTAGTTGTAGACGATTCAACTACTCGATACTATGGACCCTCCTCGTTAAGGGGGAGCAGGCTGATGGAGGATTGCATCATCCTTGGACCAATGCCATAAAGTGATAAGGATTGATCACCCCGCAAAGAGATCATGTGTATTGCAAGTATCGTAGTGGCAAAGGATCGAGAAGACCGAATTGTTGTTGCAAAGGGTCGAAAAGATCGAAGTGTTGTTGCAAAGGATCAAGAAGATCGAAGTGATGCTGCAAAGGATCAAGACGATCAAAGTGGTGCTGCAAAGGATTGGGAAGATCGAAGTGTTGTTGTAAAGGATCAAGAAGATCGAAGTGATGCGGTAAAGGATCGAGAAGATCGAAATGCTGCTGCAAAGGATCAAGAAGATCGAAGTGTTGCTACAAAGGATCGAGAAGATCAAAGTACTGCAAAGGATCAAAGATCGAAGTGTTGCTACAAAGGATACGAATATCGAAGTGTTGCTGCAAAAGAATCAAGTGACCATGTGTTGCAGAAGATGAAGAAATTGAAGAGTAAATGTTCTAGTTACTGATAAATGTTGAAAACTTACCATGACTTACAGATGTATTACGTCGATACTGTTGAAGACACTCTCTCTTTACTCCTATAGTTGATGATGATGTTGTCAGTAGAATACCCTTCTCGTTAAGGGGGAGCGCTAAAATATTGTAACTTCAAAGGATATTCTAAATGTATTTTACTTATGTATCCTAAGGGATATGTTATTATTCCTCCGTTGGGATGTTACTACTATAATTGGTCATCATAGAGTCATGAGGTAAAGCCTCCATTGTAAGTTGAGTCATTAGTACCTGAATGAATAATATAAAATACTGTTTTGAGTCTTCGTAGGTGAAGTCGACCCAAACAGTTTAGAGGGGTTGACTTGTTAGGGTAAAAGTCAAGTTGACATAAAGTGTATAAATAGAGAGAGAGAGAGAGAGAGAGAGAGAGAGAGAGAGAGAGAGAGAGAGAGAGAGAGA
>LPNX010214113.1:411967-488603 GCA_001517045.1 Pseudotsuga menziesii
ACATCTAATATAGAGGAAGTTTTGTTGGGTTTTCTTCCCCTTGAGGATTCCCAGGATCAATACTGTGTCTATCTTGTGATTGTGATTCCGCATATGCTACTATTGTGAATTTGGATTAAACACTAATGATATATATTATATATTATAGCATATGAAATCTTAACAGCTTCCCCACCGAATGCGTCCATATAAGAATATTCATAGGCTTTTTCAAAAATTACCTACAGAAGGAAAAACCACAAAAATCCAAACCATCCTCTGGTTGACAAAATTGTTCCTACTCACAACTAGTATGATTGTCTTACTGACCTCCCTGATAACTATGAAACTCCTCAAGAAAAATTATTGATATCCTCTCAACCAACCACCTCTATATATCCCATTTCTCAAGATGCAGATATGGCAGATTCCCATGAAGATATGGATGACTCAAAAGCCTGCAAACAAAACATCTTCATTCTAGAGCCTGAAATTGAACTCTTCAAGAAAGCCCTGATAAAAGCTAGAACCTCTTTCGGAAAAAATATGAAAACCACTGGATAGTATACCAGCTTGGGTATCAAATGGAATGGAAGGAAAGATCTAACAAGGCAGCACCTAGTAGAAAAAAATAAAGGGTGAAATACCAATCAACAGAGACTAGATGAAGAGCTCTTTTATGATGGATTCAAGACATTATAACCAACTAACAAAATTCTTCTCCACTCTGCCTCCTGTTCATCATTTAATATTATTTCTTGGAATATAAGACGATTAAATGGTCCTTATAAACAACATCTCCTTAAAAACAAGGTTGTTATGGAAAAGGCCGTAATTCTTATTATTCATGAAACCAAGTTCACTTCTCCAACTCTTGAAAGTATTTCCATATGAATATGCAACAACTCTAGTTTTACTGTTGTTGATGCTATTGGAGCCTCAGGTGGTTTAGCCATGTTATGGAACCCTCGGGAAGTCATCATAGAAAATTTTGTATCTACCCCTAGAACTCTCTTTTTTAATTTCCATGTGATTGGTACAAATAAGAAGGGTTTGATCACTAACATCCATGGGCCACAAACCCTGGATAAACAAATCAACCTTCTTAATCATCTCCAATGGTTCGGAAATTTGCATCAGGATGAGGACTAGATCTTGGGACGAGATTTCAACATGATAACTGATCTTTTGGAGAAAAAAGGAGGAGTAGGGAAACTAGATAAAGACAACCAAGCTTTCAAACAATTCATCAACCACAACCAATTTATAAACATGTAAGAAACCAATGCCACTTACACTTGGAGTAATAAAATAGGAGGGAAACACCAAATTGCCTCTTGGCTAGACCATTTTCTCATAACCAACAATATTTATGTCAGAGGAGAGGATTGGTCGATCATCATCCTTGCTGCCAATGGCTCCGATCATTGGCGCATCAACCTTCAATGGAACATAGGAGTGCCTAGGCACAATAGACCATTTATGTTTGAGAAGTTGTGGTTGGAACACCCCGATTTCAAACTCAACATAAAAAAATGGTGGGAGGAAGCAACTATCCCCTCAGGATTCCTCATGTACAAATTCCAACAAAAACTAAAAAGTCTCAAATAAATACTCAAAACTTGAATAGGACCACCTTTGGAAACATCCATGAGGAAAAAAGGAAAATAGAAGATCAAATGGTTGAACTCCAACAAGAAATGATTCTCTCAGGATGCACAAAGGAAGCTTGCAATCAAGAAGAAGTCCTCTTTATCCAACTATACGACCACCTCAAACAAGATGAAGTCCTATGGAGGCAAAAATAAAGAGTGAAATGGCTAAAAGAGGCGAGAAAAACACCAAGTCTTTTCACAACTCTATGCTGCAACACAAGAAACACAACAAAATTGTCATGTTAAAAGATTCCACAAGACGAAGCCTTCACTAGCATGATGATATATCAAATGAGCTGAACTCCTTCTTTAGTAATTTACTCATGCAACCTCAAGGGAATAGAATGGATGCCATTAATGACATAGCCAAAAATATACACTTTCTACTAACAAAGGAGCACAATGAAGGACTAATGAGGCTCATCACTATGCAAGAGGTAGAAATTGCATTCAAATCTCTACATGCAGGAAAATCCTCAGGACCAGATGGATTCACCATGGACTTTTTCCATGCCCGTTGGGACATTAGTAAAGAATAAGTGCTTGAAATTGTGGAAAATTCCTATCAAACCAAAGGCATTCTCTCTTCTTTCGATGCTACCTTTCTTACTCTCATCCGCAAAGGCCCCTACCCATCCTCTCCGGACAAGTTTTGACCCATAGCCCTGTGGAATGTTATCTATAAAATCAAAACCAAAGCCATATCCAATAGGCTCAAGCCTCTCCTACCTTTACTGATATCCAAAGAACAATCAGATTATGTTGACAAAATTTGGTTGGCATCATCATAGCCCATGAAGTCATTCACTCTTTGAAAATCACCAAAAATCCTGGTATCTTGATTAAGTTAAACATGCCCAAAGTTTTTGATAGTCTCAATTAGACTTATATCTCCAAAATCCTTCAAGCCTTTGGCTTTAATCAACTTTGGATTGACTATATTCTTGACCTCATCTCCTCTACTTTTCTTTCCATTCTAGTTAATGGCTCTCCTGCCACCCCTTTCTCACCCTCAAGAGGTATTCATCATGATGACCCTCTGTCACCCTTCTTGTGCATCCTCATGGTCCAAGGTCTAGGAAGAACCATTCAATCTTAACTTCAAGAAGGTAACCTAAAAGGTCTCAATCTTCATAGAGGGGCCCCCACTTGCTCCCACCAACATTTTGTCAACAATACCCTCATCATGAATCATCATTCCTTTAAAGAATCCAAATTTCTTAAAATAATCTTAAATCTCTTTGAAAAATCCTTTGGGGCTTGTGTTAATCTTGAAAAATCCCAACTCTTTTTCTTCAACACTGCTCCCCTAGTCCAAAGATGTATTGTTCACTGCCTTGGCTTCACCGTCAACTATATACCCACCAAATACCTAGGTCCCTTACTTATGGAAAATCCTCTCCAACAAGAAAGTTGGGAATATCTCTTGGCCAACCTCGACAAGCGTCTCTCAAGCTAGTCCTTTAGAGCCCTAAACTTGGCAGGAAGACTAACCTTATTCAAGTATGTTCTTCAAGCTATGCATCTCTACCTTTTTTCTATTCTTGCAGCCCCCAAAGCTATCATCAAAAGAATCAGGTACCTACAGAGAAATTTCCTTTGGGGAAGTAATAAAAACCGTGATAAGTGGGCATTTTTCAAACCAAAGCTAAAAGTGGGTCTTGGCTTAAGAGACCTGGTCATCATTAATCAAGTTTTGTGGTCCAAACTATGGTGGAATCGAATCATGCACAATTAGGAGCCATGGGGACTCTTTTTGCAAACAAAATATTGTCCACTATGGGAACAACATGATCTCATCAAGTTCAATGATCAAATGCAAGGATCCATCATTTGGAATCTGGCTTGGGCCAATCGACAATTAATATAAAACCACAACTTTTGGGAAATAAGGAATGGTAAAAGAGATATATTTTGGGAAGGTTCTTGGAAACCATCTCCCAAATTGCAAGACACCCTCTTCGACCACCTATTCAGGGAAGAATTGGAAAGAAGAAACTTGTACAAGGTCTCTCAGTTTTGGAGCATTGAGGTAGACTGTTCCAAATGGAGACAATGGTTACCTATTGACAGGTGGCATGTCCAACCTCTGTTGAATATCCCTCATCCATCTCAGAGTAACTGAGGAATTGAAGAATCAAATTCAGGGATGGAGAGATAAAATTAGATGGGGCTACTTACCAAAATGCCATTTTTCTACCAAAGAAGGTTTCACCACATCATCTAGATATCATGATCCACAGGATGGTCCTATTTGGAACCAAATATGGAACATCAAGCTTTGGCTGAAAGTTTCAACCTTTCTATGGATTTTAGTTAAGAATAAAATGATCACCTAGGAAATCCTAACAAAAATAGGATTAATAGGGTCATACTATTGTCACATGTGTCGTCAAGATAGGGAAGACAATGAGCATTTGTTTAATTCTTGTCCCTATATTAATGTTTTATGGGACAAAGGAGTTGCAATCTTTAGATCAACAAAAAGAGACAAATCCAATATCAACACTGCCCTCCTCAAATAGAATTGAAAGCCTTTCAACAACCCTATCTTCAATAGACTATAGCAATTGTTCCCTCCCTTCTTACTTTGGGTTATTTGGAAAGAACAAAATAAGAGAATCTTCAGGAATCAATCATCGCCCTTAGAGGTTGTCTGGATAAAACTCAAAGTCATGCTGAAGGAGACAATGGACATCCAGCCTTGGTCGGTGGAAGACAAAAAAATCGACGCTAGGGAGGACATAATTGTAAAGGCCTGGGCCAATAACCTCCAGCTCAATGCTTCCAAGACCATTTCTTGCATTCCCTGCACCTCTAGTCCCTTGCTTTGGAGCCCACGTCCAGTTGGTTTTATTAAACTTAATTTTTCTAGGGCCTCCAAAAATAACTTTGTCCAAGCCATATTTGGACGTGTTTTCAGAGATGAGGCAGGGTCCATTCTCAAACTCTATGTCGGGTATATGGGAATCAACAACAATAACACCAAAAAACTAGAGGATCTGACAATGGGGCTCAAAATAGCAAGGACACTTCAATATAGGAAACTCATCGTGGAAGGAGACTTCCAAATTTTGGTCAACAATATGACAATTGTTTTGAATGGCACTCATGTCATAAAACTTAGCCAAAGTTGGTGATTGGAGGAAGATATGAGAATTATGGCCCAATTGGTCCAAAGCATTCCTATGTGTGTACCCAACTACATCAGAAGAGAGGCCAATAAAGTGGCATACTACATGGAAAATGTGGGCACAACAATAGAAGTTAGAACAATTGATGACACCCCATCCACAGTAGCTAGAGACACTTTAATTCCAAGTTGTCAATCCTTAGCCACCGAAGACATGGATAATCATTATCTCGACTACCATTATCCAAGCGGCAATGGTTAGTTGAATCCATACACTGATCATGATATGGAGAGGACAAGTGGCGTCATACACAACATCATAATCATGGAAGGACAAGACAACAACTACCAGATGGAAGAACATAACCATGAAGAGCACATGGCCCACAGACTAGTTATCAATGAATATTAAACTGACCCTCATATTTGGTATGGGGATCCTCTACGAGGGATTCATCGAGATATGCAAGCACATGAAAAGGTATGCTATAAGCATGGATCGTAAAGGCAACAGTACTAGAAGGTATGAGCTAATGAGGGAAAAAACCCTCAATATTAGCAATGACCCTCGACGTAAAAATTATACCAATTTCTAGATTATCTTAGGAAGAAGTGGAAACTCTCCTCGCATCTACATGCTATGGCATGTAACCATGGGACGCCCCAAGAAATTTGGCTTGTTAGATAGAGATAAGGGTAATGTTACCACCAATTAACTCAGAGCGAAGAAATTTGCGAAGGCCTATAGAAGCTCTCTAAAGCAGGACACCAGGACTAGGATCGAAATGAAGGAGAGGGAGATGTAGGACAACTTTTGGGTCTTTCAACATTCACATCCAATAGATAATATTAATTTTTGGGAACCAGATCTTGGTTCCACATGCTCTAGGAAAGCCCTCTTTGATAGAATGCTAATCACCTTTTGGAATCGAAAGCTTACCCTAGGTTAAATTCTGGCAGACAAAGAGCAACGATAAGCTTTGGGAAATAATTTAGTGGCCACCATCAAGGGACTTCATAGAGAGGCTAATATCCTTAATGAAAATTTAACATGCTTGACCAAAAGAGTAAACATTGATTTTATTCCAAGGCACCTCCCAAACCCAAGCTTCTAAAGATATTATTGGAAAGAATAGGGAGGGGGAGGGTCATAACTAGAGAACTCCCATAGAATAAACGATGGAATACCAAGAGAACCCCCTTGCGGAATTGATACAAAATCCTGGAGGGGTCAGATATTTTTCCACATATTATGAAAGTTTGGTAGCCTTAAATTGGGTCTTGTGAACTCTCACTGATAATTTGTTGAACCTAGAGGTTCTAATGACAACCTGAAGAGGAATTTCTTGCATTAGTGGAAGACCACAAATGCCTCAATCGCATGGCCTTTGAGACGAGAATCACGATTGAACATATTGAAGCTTCCACTACTCAAATTTTTGCTCACCTAGGAACCTCCAGGAATGCTCCCATCATCATCCTTGATGATGCTGAAATCAATCAAGGATAGGCAGGTTCTCAATTTCCACTTTGTGTCCATGAGTAATACTGTTTTTGTCCTTAATTTTGGCTCCTCTCAATGTAATAACAGTTTTCAGAACAAGATTTTTTTTTCCATCCATAATGGCAAGTATGATAGACTCTATAATAGATATCTTAAGGTTAGGATCAACATCGAAGGAATTTTCAAGAACCTTGTCAATGGTCTAGACCTTTAAGCCTTTTTTTTTCAATTTGGTGTCTTGAAGAGGAAGAATCACCACTGATTTTATTTTGGATCTCTGTATTTTTGGCTCTCTATTATAATATAAAATTTATCTTCTTATTTACAAAAAAAAAAAAACTTGGTGGAATTTTGTGCACTGATAACAGTGATGTGTTTCACTATTGTGTAGATAGAAGGAAGCTAAGGGAATGAATTGCATTGTTTGACATGGAATTGGTATAGGAAAAATTATCATGATTGTCAAGTGAGAATTCAAAGAACCCTAGGATTGGTGAGCAGTATGGCTAGTGAGTGCATGCGTATCAACTCGGGGGTGGTGTTCTGGTGAGATATATGAGCAAAATTTCCTACGACTTAGTGGAGAATGCAAAATGTGTATGTTGTTCATAATTGAATGCCAATTAATTAAATGAAAAATTTGTAGAGAAACTTAGTTTTATGATCAACAACTGATAATAGGACCTCTTTCATTGCGTTGGTAAATATTGTAATTGAATGAATGATTACTTGGTTAGGCATTGGTAGTTAATCCAATGGGGTTCCAAAGGATGTTAATGGAATTTTGAATAGATGAATTGTGATAAATTGACATACGAAAATGGGTTAATTTCTTACCTTATATGAACATTGTTATCTTGGGCGATTAACATTTCTTTGGATCAATGAATATGTTAGGTGTCTGATTTATTTTAGTTTTATAGTCTTTCCATGATTGAAATGATAATGGGAAACACATATAGGCTATCTTATTGGGATATAATGTCTTCACTAAGGGTACCACAAAGTAAAGGAGGATAATCCTTATTTATAACCTATACATATTTAGTTTCTAAATAAGGTTGTTAAACATGTTATGGAATTATTTCCATAATTATTAAGTTTTGTAAATTGTTCTTCACTGCAATAGTTGATTGTTTTCTAATTGTTTCCGAGTTCAAGGTTAAATAGTAACTCTATTCCATATCCTTAATGTGAATGAGATTTAAGACTAAAAGTCTTGTCTGAAATTCCATTAGTTATCACTACGTCTGAGAAACATAACTTTGAAAGTTATCAGACTTGAGGTTGGTTTACTTAAACAATCTATTGATATGTTTTAGTTTTTTCCGTTGAAGACATGTAAATTACATGTTCTATAAGTGGAAATGCTTTGGCTTAGTCATTTTTCCCCTAAAATTCATTGTGATAATGTTTAAATCGGTTAATTGAACTTGAGACGTGCCTAAACCTTATGATTAACCTCTTTTCCAACCTGTTTTAACATAACAGGCCCTCTGAAGGTGATTTCCAATGTTTCCGTTAAGTTTTGATGCAATGGGTTCCACATCAAAGTGGAAATCAGTTGTATCATTGTTGAAGTGGCGATGTTGACAAAAAAATTAGAGTTTCCTTGTGGAATTATGTCTTCATTCCAACTTCTGACTTCCAAGTTGAATGTTATTATGTCCAATGCTTATGTGAATCGTCGGTGTTCCATTGCTGAGGTAGCAATGTCATTGTTAGCATTGAAGAAGGTCATTTGATTACTATTGTCTAGCCAATGCTGACTCTGAGGTCTGACGTGCCAACATCAAGATCAACATGTTATTGTGAAGTGATTATTGTTCCACTGTCGACATCAAGGTGCCGACACCAAGGCACTGATGTTAGGATCGACATGATCATTGAGAATGAAGTATTGACTCGTGTCGACATCTGATGTCCAAGGTTAGAAATCGAGTTCTGAGTTTAGAATGTCGATATCAGTGAAGTTATTTTAGTGTGTTGCACTAGTGCTTTGGTTTCCAACTCCCGATATCAAAAATGTTGGGAAGGTGTGGTAAAGTTGGGAAGTTGGAAATAATCCGTCGAGAGTATCAATCAATGTTAATTAATTAATTTATTAACTAAATTTAATCACTAATTAAGCATTCTGGAGTATAATAATTACGCTTCAGCAGTAGTGAGTTGATTGAGGCTCACTCATAATTGTTTTAATAATTTCAATTCGAATTCGTGAAATTTAATCTATAATCCGTAAGCTTCCACTGTGTAGATCTAGAAGAGCCTCCCTTATCTTTTAAGAGAGTTTTTTTTGTGTGGAACTTATTATGATTTTATTTTATTGATTGGTTATAGAGCCTTTGTAGCGCTTTACGTTGTTTTTATCTACCTATTTTATCCATGTAGTTGTGTAAGGTGTGGGTGCGCTACCGTATGGTATAAGAGCTAAGGTTTCGACACTTAGTGTCTTGGAAATGTTTTGATTTTACAAAGGGTGCAAACTCTTGAGCCTACTTAATTTCATAACATTTCCTTGTATGAAATCTTTGTATGTGGATAAAGTAATTTATATTATACATGTGAATATTGATGTGAACTAACAATCATGAATGGATTTAGATTGCTAGCGACAACCAAAATTTTGAGGCTATTGTACTCCCTGGTTGCCAGTGTAGTAGGCGCACAATACTGAAAGGATGGCAGAAGAGCTTGCAATGTCCAACTTTGTTGAAGAAGTTGGCATGGGTATTCAAATAAATGAATCCAATGGTCATCATTTTGATATGGGAACCATGGAAGTGTTCCAAACTTTGAGGGATGTGTATATTGGGAATGGAAAGATCCTTTAGTGTGTGGAACAAAAAAATTAGATTAATCAACAAATGATGTGGAATCTGAGACAGTTACAAAACTAGACGCAACGGGTATATTAGGTTGTAAGAAGGGAAGGAGAAGAATCAATGAATATATGAATTCCTAATAGAAATCAACATTCCATAGAGAATGATGTAGGAAAAATGGGGTTGCGCTCCCACTATCATTCAATTGGAAGTCATCATGCAAGCGAGGTACCTGGAATTTGGCATGACTTTCATACTAGAAGACATTCGAAAAGAAAGTGTGACGGGAAAGCATTATAGGGTGAACTCCATGAAATAAAAACCTCCCACCTTTGATGGAGAAAAATCTGGGGAAATTGCAGAGATTTGAAAGCTGGAAATGAAGAAATAACTTCAACTACATGATTATTTTGAGAATTAATAGGTTGATATTACTATATATAGTCTTTACGAAAATATTATAGGTGGTGGAAGAATTTGAAGTAGATAGAAAATCTAGATGAGAAGCAAATATCATGGAAAATGTTGTTGATGAAATTGTCATTGATGCTAACATGGACTTGCAGTGGCCCCACAGGATGTCATTGATGCCACCAAGTTGCACTTGTAGTGCCTTGATCCCTTACAGAGTGGGTTTGCACCTTGCAGTGCCTTGGATCCCTTACAGAGTGGGTTTGTGCCTTGAAGCACATTGTACCCAGTTGACAAGGTCGTTGTACCCACAAGCTTGGATCTTGAAACCACCACCTTACTAAAGACATTAAAGACCATAGCGATGGTTCTAAAGCCTTGGTATATGATGGAGAATCCCTAGATGGCTTGGAGAAGCATTAATGACCCATTTTGTGGTCATTTATAATCTGATGGTGCCATGGTACCCCAAGAGAAGACCTAGCTATCCCACAGGTAATATCATGTTAGATCTTGAGCCTTGGGGGTCTCTTAGTATGGTTGGGGTGGTTAAAGAATCCTATGAAGCCCCTTGCTCGATGAAGAAGCCCATGAAGAATTGGAACCGTTGATGAAGACCTTGATGCCCTTATAAAGGTCATGGAGCCCACTACTTACACTTAACATGGTTAGATGAAATGCTTGAAGCCCATGATGTCACCTTGCACATGGCATAGAAATACCCAATGGCTTGATGCAACCTTATGATGATGTGGTGGATAAAATAATAAAAATACATGACACCCTAATGGTAAGAAGGTTGACAATTCAAAGTCTTTGACGTCCTAACAAAATTGAATATTTTAATGTTATTGGACCATGGGATTGAAAATAAACCCATCATGGGGAGATATCCCTTATCATGCTCTTTCCAATGGTAGGTGGCACATCACGTGGTTCCTCATGGTTGATGAGATATTAATTTTTGAAGATGACAAGGAAAATTTTTACCATCTTGTAGGGGTAGCCAACCAAACAAAAGAATATATTTTTTTTTAAATTAAAATTTAAAAACAAATTGACATGTCGTCCAAATAAAAATTCATGAAAAATGTATATAAATAGGCCAACGCCCTCACTCATTTGATATATAAAAATTTCATATGAAACGACAACTCAGTGATTTTTCAGATGACTGTGGTTAATTGAGGTTGACTGTGAAAATTTGGAGGCAACAACAGTCTAAATTTACAAAGAAAGATTTTTTTTGGGGGGTTTTGTTTTGAAGCAACATCAATTGACTGAGATATTTTGGAGGTGGATGAATGAGGCAACTTTCATGCACAGACCCAAATTTGTCACAATAGCTAAGGATATTTAACCTCATTCTTTATGGTTCCTTCCCTTTCTTTTGTTCTTCTTTCATGACTGCTGTAATGTTCATGCCTCATGTATGGACTATTGACTGAGGTGGATCTCATAGAAATTGATCTCATGACTGAAGAAAGATCGCTTCCCTAGGAGAAGCAATTAATGTACATCACAGTTTGAGATTCGATGATACACAGCTAGGAGTAAACCCGAATCCTTGAGCTAGTATTTTCCAGTCAATATACAACAATAGAACAACAGTCTGATTTTTGAAGTTTGGTGAATGTTTGCAGTAGTAAGAACATTTCTTTTGGTCTTGAACTTGGACCTTAAAACCATGACAAGCTCCCAAAAATTTCCTAGGGTTATCTGTGTGATTTGACAACCCAGTTAGGGCACCTGCAACTCACTTCAGTCCTTTCTAGGGCTTACACCAACATCATGAGATAAATAACAGAGAGGTTGCACTTGTTCCAGGATAGCACCAACATACAAGCACGTGTTTCAGGCAGTTCTTCTTGGCATGTGTGCCTAGGGGCAGATTTGATGAGTATTCAAAAGTCTGTGGATTGTAGCAATAGCTACAATAACCATTTTTGAAGAACATCAATGATGGTTGAGGTCTTCCTAAAATTCTAAGTTGTGACTTATATGCACATTAATGTACATCCAATGAAAGGTCTTTGACTGAGCATAGATACAGTACAAGCCTTGATACACTTCTTATACCAAGAAGAATATACATAAATTGATTAAGTAATTTGAAGTGGATGATGTTTGATGGTGCCTACCCTATGTTGATGAACATTTTGAAATTGCCCTAGAAGTGACATAAGCAGACCTCAATAATGCAGATGACATCCTTACATCAGTACACATCCAATTATGAAGTAATGATGAAAGAATGTTGATGTGGCAGAGATTGCTTGTGATGAAGACATGGTGCTGGTGGACAGAATGTTGATGTGACATAGATTGCTTGTGTATGATGACATGAGTATGGTAACACAATTATATTGTATTGTAAATGCAAGCTAGTATTGCATTTAGGGTTTGGAAACCTCAACCCTTCTTAGCAGGGTTTAAGAAAACCAGGCAAGGTCCTGGATGAAGAGTAGGTGCTCTTTGTATCAGTAGGTGCTGATTTTACCTCATGGTTGTAGCTATTCCAAAACAAATACAAAAAGATTACAAAATCATATGGTGTTGTGTTCTCTTGTGCTATGGTTCTTGTTATGACTTCATGATTCAGATGCTTATGATTTATGAATGATGAAGTGATAGATGATTATGAAATGATTATGTAAATGGTAGAATAATGCATTGATGAATTAGTCGTTGATTGTTAAAATTGAAAAAGTAATAAAGACTACACACACAGATTCACCCCCCCTCTCTGTGTGCCTGGTGTGTCTAACAATTGGTATCAAAGTAGGCGTTCGTCACAAGCCTAGCAAGCTTGAATAAGATCCTTAGACATAATGGAGGTAAATGAAGAGTCATCAAGCAATGAGGTGCCTATACTTGATATGATAGATTATTTCAATTGGAGAAGAAAAATGAAGGCTTATCTGAAGAAGTTTGGTGTTTGGGAGATTGTTATCAATCCACCCGCTCCATCAAACAAGAAAGGAAAATCAGCTACACAGAAGGAAGCAAAGAAGGACAACACCACAACCTTGAAGTTCCTCATGGATGGACTTCCCAGTTCAGTGAAGGAAAGTGTAGGAGAGTACACTTCAGCCAAAGACCTATGGTTCAAGTTGGAAAGTGAGTATCAGAAGGAAAGACCAAAACCTGAAAAGACAGATCAGGAATCAAAAGACAAACCCCCATAAGAGATTAATCAAGAACAAGACAAGCAAGAAGATGACTCCATTAAAGGTATGGAATCCTGTGATTGTAATAATAGTTTGTGTGATGAAATTGAGAAGGTTCTTGCAGATGATGATGAAGGGCTATCAAAGACTCCACATGAGATATATCTCACATTGCTGAATATTGATCTCAGAGCCAATTGGTTTCTGAACACAGTAAATCTCAACCAGAGTGCCTTCAAGAAGTTCAAAAAGAAAATCTTGGACTCCTGGAATGAATATCAGTAGAAGACCATGACAATGAAAGTGTTGCTTGTAAATCTCAAACACAAGAACAAAGAGTTGAGGGATCAAATAAAATACAAGGATGCTGAAGTTGAACAACTAAAGACTGAATTGATCAGTCTAAAGGAAGAACTAAAAGAGCCTGCTGAATAGCTTTAAGAAACTAAAGAGGTCAATCATGTTTCAAATACTCAGTTGGAGGAAGCCAAGAGGATAGAAGAAATCCTGAAGAGTCAGTTGGAAGAAAAGGAGGAGACAATCTAGAAGTTGGAAATGGAGGTAGTTGGTCTCAGGAAAAAAGGTAAGAAAAATGAATCCTTTGTCAAGTTCCAGGACAGTTCAATTGTCCTAGATAAGATCTTGGATTGCCAAATATCTCCAATCAAAAAAATTGGTCTTGGTTACAAGAAGAATAAAGAAAAAATATGAAGATGACACTTAGTCTCTGGAGACTCTAGAAGCAGGTCCATCAATGTCCAAAGCTTCTCCCCATGCACATGCACATGACAACAAGGGCTTTGGAAGTTCAAAGATGAAACAAGGAGCTAGGCCTATTCCTCAAAGCAAAGATTCAATTCCAAGATGGAAACAAGGTCCAAGGTATGAATATGGATTTAATGGCTATTGTTTTTCTTGCTCTAACTTTGGTCATAAGGCAATAAATTGTGTAGATGGAAGAAAGAGTAATGGACATGTTATTGCCACACGTCATACTTTAATATGCTACATGTGTAGTGGGTTTGGGCACAAATCCCAAGAATGTGCAAGTCAAAGAAGTCAACCAATAAGGAGTCCTTCATATACATCAACAAGAATATTTGAAGATTAGAAGACAAATGCCTACAGTCAAGGACACTCTCAGGCATGGAGAAATGAAGCTGATCAAAGAAGTGTTGGAAGTTCCAACAACTCAATCAGGTGTTGGACATGCAACAATGTTGGTCACATTGTTGCATATTGTAGTATGCCGAGGTGTTATAGCTATAGTGGCATTGGGCACAAAGCTCAAGATTGTTGGAGTGCACAGAAACAACCATTGAGAAGTTACCTATACAGCTCATCAAGGAAAGCCAGTGCAAATGAAGGAACAAATGCTCAAAGGACAGATGCCAAGAAGCAAGTATGGATGAGTAATACCGAGCAATTGCAGAGAGGAGAGGTTGATCAGAGCAGGGAGGATGGATGCCATATGGAAAGCCAAGTGTAAGGTCTCTCAAAGATCTTAGAACACCTTGAGTTCATGAGGCTGGAGGATGAAATCAAAGGAGAAAGGATGGTTACTCTAGGCATACAGACAGGTCCTAGGATTGTGCATATTGAAAGGGGGATGAATGATTAGTGATCATTACCTTCAGATGTTGATATGCAGTCACCCTTTTCCATTGATGCCAAAGGGGGAGAGATGAAAACAAAGGGAGAGATAACGACAAAATGGGAGCATGCTCACAGGGGGAGCATGAGTTGTTGTCATCAATGACAAAGGGGGATATTGTTGATGAAATTATCATTGAAGCCAACATGGACTTGCAAGGGCCCCACAGGATGTCATTGATGCCACCAAGTCCCACTTGCAGTGCCTTGACCCCTTACATAGTGGGTTTCCACCTTGTAGTGCCTTGGATCCCTTACAGAGTGGGTTTGTGCCTTGAAGCTTCTTGTACCCAATTGACAAAGTCACTGTACCCACAAGATTGGATCTTGAATCCACCACCTTGCTGAAGACATTGAATACCCTAGAGATGGTCTTGAAGCCTTGGTAGATGATGGAGAAGCCCTAGATGACTTGGAGAAGCATTAATGACCCATTCCTGTGGTCATTTATGCTATGATGGTGTCATGGTACCCCAGGAGAAGACCTAGCTATCCCACAGGTAATATCATGTTGGATCTTGACCCTTGGGGTTCTCCTAGTGTGGTTGAGGTGGTTAAAGAATCCTATGAAGCCACTTGCATGATGAAGAATCCCATGAAGACTTGGAACCGCTGATGAAGATCTTGATTCCCTTGCAAAGCACATGGAGCCTACTACTTACACTTAACATGGTTATATGACATGCTTGAAGCCCATGATGGCACCTTTCACATGGAATATAAATCCCTAGTGGCTTGATGCAACCCTATGATGATGTGGTGGATAAAATAATAAAAATACATGACACCCTAACGGTAAGAAGGTTGACAATTCAAAGTCTTTGACATCCTAAACAAATTGAATATTTTAAGGGTATTGGATCATGGAATTGCAAATAAACCCATCATGGGGAGATAGCCCTTGTCATGCCGTTTCCAATGGTAGGTGGCACATCACGTGGTTCCTCATGGTTGATGAGATATTAATTTTTGAAGATGACAAGGCAAATTTACGCCATCTTGTAGGGGTATCCGACCAAACAAAAGATTTTTTTTTAAAATTAAAATTAAGAAAAAATTGACATGTCGGCCAAAATAAATATTCATGAAAAATGTATATAAATAGGCCAATGACCTCACTCATTTGATATATAAAAATTGTGGATGAAAGGATCTGTGATTTTTCAGATGACTTTGGTTGACTGTGAAAATTCAGAGGCAGCAACAGTCCGAATTTACAAAGAAAGTTTTTTTTTTTTGGGTTTTGTTTTGAAGTAGCAGGAATTAACTGAGATATTTTGGAGGTGGATGATTGAGGCAAATTTCATGCACAGAACCAAATTTGTCATAATATCTAAGGATATTTAACCTCATTCTTTATGCTTCCTTCCCTTTCTTTTGTTCTTCTTTCATGACTACTGTAATGTCCATGCCTCATGTATGGACTGTTGACTGAGGTGGATCTCATAGACCTTGAGCTCATGACTGAAGAAAGCTTGTTTCCCTAGGAGAAGCAATTAATGTACATCACATTTTGAGATTTGTTGATACACAACCAGGAGCAGACTCGAATCCTTGAGCTAGTATTTTCCAGTCAATATACAGGAGTAGAACAACAGTCTGATTTTTGAATTTTGGTGAATGTTTGCAGCAGCAAGAACATTTATTTTGGTATGGAACTTGATCCTTAAAACCATGACAAGCACCCAAACCTTTCCTAGGGTTATTTGTGTGATTTGAAATCCCAGTTAGGGCACCTGCAGTTCACTTTAGCCCTTTCTAGGGCTTACACCCGCATCATGAGATAAATAACAGACATGCTGCACTTGTTCAAGGATAGCAGCAACATACGAGCATGTGTTTCAGGAAGTTATTCTTGGCATGTGTGTCTAGGGGAAGATTTGATGAGTATGCAAAAGTCTATGGATTGTAGCAATAGCTACAATGACCAGTTTTGAAGAACACCACTGATGGTTGAGGCCTTCCTAAAATTTTGAGTTGTGACTTATATGCACAGTAATGTACATCCAATGAAAGGTCTTTGACTGAGCATAGATACATTACAAGCCTTGATACACTTCTTATACCAAGAAAAATATACAAAAATTGATTAAGTAATTTGAAGTGGATGATGTTTGATGGTGTCTACCGTATGTTGATGAACATTCCAAGATTTCCCTAGAAGTGACATATGCAGACCTCAATAATGCAGGTGACATCATTTTTTTTCCCAAAAGAAAAAAAGCCGATTATATTAATCAAAAGAGACTACATACAAAAGTATGTATTGTTCCTGCTTCTCGCAGAGTTAAATCATAAGATCACATCATTTCTGATGTATTTCCTTCTTTTGTGCATATTGACAAAAGAAAACATGCTGAGTCAAAAAATTGTCTGCAACAATTTCTCCCATAGGGAGCTTCCTACCGGAAAAAGCTGTAGATATTGTTTACTGTGCCTGTAAACTCTTGTTTGAGCCAAAAATTGTCCAAGTTTATATTTGTTATGTAAAAAACTACTATATGCTTTGTCCTTGTGGCAGATCCAGAAATGGCCTGTGCTAGAACTCATTGGCCTTTGTCTCCTTTTTCTCTGTGATTTTCCATATTCCCCACTCTAGGTTTATTCTTGCCTTTGAAAGTCTGTCTGCTTCCATGTTCCGCTCCCTGTAGACATGTTTGAGTGAAAGTGATTTAAAATTTGCAAGAAGTCTACTAACTTCTTCAAAAAGTGCATCTAGTGAGGTGTTTCTGCATTTTTGAATATTATTAATCCAATTTATTACAACCAAAGAGTCACCAAATACTTGTAGTTTTTTACAATTTCTTTCAATTGCAAAACATAGGAGAAGCTTCAAGGCCATAAGTTAAACATAATTATTTGATCCAAATCCCAACCCCATTGAGATTTGAAAATGATGGGTTGGGTTTAGGAATAGGGTGGCTCCTCCCCCACATTTCAAGTCTTGAGAAGCACCATCAAAAAAAGCCCAGGGGGTGTTTTTGTCCAGCTGTTCAGCAATGATTACTCTCGGATTGGGGCAATGCATATGACATCCTTACAACAATACACGTACAATTATGAAGTAATGATGAAAGAATGTTGATGTGACAGAGATTTCTTGTGATGAAGACATGATGCTGGTGGATAGAATGTTGATGTGACATAGATTGCTTGTGTATGATGACATGAGTATGGTAACACAAGTATACTGTATTGTAAATGCAAGCTAATCTTGTATATGGGGTTTGGAAACCTCAACCCTTCTTAGCAGGGTCTAAGAAAACTAAACAGGGTCCTGGATGAAGGGTAGGTGCTCTTTGTATCAGTAGGTGCTGATTTTACCTCACGGTTGTAGCCATTCCAAAAAAAATACAAAAAGATTACAAAATCATATGGTGTTGTGTTCTCTTGTGCTATGGTTCTTGTTATGACTTCATGATTCAGATGCTTATGATTTATAAATGATGAAGTGATAGATGATTATGCAAATGGTAGAATAATGCATTGATTAATTAGTTGTTGATTGTTAAAATTGAAAAAGTAATAAAGAATGCACACACAGATTCACCCGCCCCCCACCCCACCCCCCCTCTCTATGTGCCTGGTGTGTCTAACAAATGTTTCAAAGGTATTTCAAACATGAATACCTATCACAATAATATTATGATAAGAAAATGCAAGAATTCTTTGAACTCATATTGGGAAATATGATTATGGAATAATATGAGAAAAGATTCTTGGAGTTACTAGGTTATGTTGAATTTATTCAATACGAAAAGGTTAATATTTAGTGGTTCCTCAGTGGTTTACTGACGTACTACAAAAGACTGACTAACTTTTGACGAACCTCACACTTTAAAGGAATGCAATAGGAAGGCTAAATGTTTGTATGAACAAGGTACAAATTAGACAAGATGTGCATAAAGTGTGGCAGGGGAAGCTAAAAGATAAGCATGATCAAAGGAAAAATAGATTTAAGTCTCTTAATGTTAAGCATGATCAATATAACTTATTCAAACAACCCACTTTGAAATGGGAGTCAANGTGGCAGGGTAAGCTAAAAGATAAGCATGATCAAAGGAAAAATAGATTTAAGTCTCTTAATGTTAAGCATGATCAATATAACTTATTCAAACAACCCACTTTGAAATGGGAGTCAAGGGTGACTAAATGTACAGAACAAAATAAACCATTACAAGTTAAATGTCAGAAAGATGGAGGTGACCACTACCTCAATAAATGTCCTAAGAGGATAAACATAGATGCGAGTATGTAGAATGTGCAAGAAGCATCTATAGTGGGAGATGTTTCTAGAAGCATTCGTCATATATATGCAACCTTGGATAGTCACTAGGGAGACCACCGATCTTCAGTGATTGAAACTAAAGGTAAAGTAAATTATTTGTCAATTTCAATTTTGATTGATTATAGAGATTCTTACATCTGTGTAAATACTAAACTAGTTGAAAGATGCAACTTAGAAAGCATTAAACTGCCTAAGCATAGAATGGTATTGTTGGTGACTGGGATGAAAAGGAAAATTACTTCTATGGTTAAAAATTGTTGTTTGGAGATGAATGGGTGTCACACCAAAGTTTACTTGGATATACTTCCTCTCGGTTCATATGATGTATTAATTAGAATGGATTGGATAGAATCACATCATGTAATTCTTGACTACCATAATAAAAAGTATGATACTTGGATGAGGATGGTAAAAGCATTCAGATTAAAGGAATTCTAAGGTCGATATTTGTAAGACAAATATCAAACACACAAATGAATAAATATCTTAGAATGGTATGCCAATTGTATGTGAGCCATGTGGAAGAAGTATTAGCTGATATGGAGCCATGCATTGCGGAAATTCCAGTATTGCAAGAATTTCAAGATGTGTTCCAAGAAGTACCTAGGATATGCCTAAATGAGACATTGATTTTACAATCAATATTGTACCAGGAACAATGCCAATGTTTAGAGCTGCTTGTAGAATGAGTACCCCACATGTGAGATAATTACAATTGCAACTCGAAGAGTTGTTAAAGAAGGGTTATATACACCACAGTGTTTCGCCACAGGGAGCACTTGCCATGTTTGTACAAAAGAAATATTTCACACTAAGGCTGTGTGGATATTACAAGAAAATAAACAAGGCCACCATTAAGAACAAGTATCCATTGTCGAGGATTGATGATTTGTTCAATCAATTGCGTGGAGCTAGAATTTTGTCAAACATTGACTTAAGGCCAGGCTACCATCAGGTATGCATCAACGATGAAGATATAAGTAAGACTTCCTTAAGGACCAATTATGGAAACTATGAATATACATTACTACCTTTTGGGTTGGCAAATGCGCTAGCTACATTCACGTGTTTGTTGAATGGATCATTCAAATAATTTTTGGATAACTTCATTATAGTATTTTTGGATGATAGATTAATTTATTCCAAGATAGAAGAGGGACATAGAGAACATCTCATAATTACTTTGCAAATCTTGAGAGAGAATTAGTTATGTGCTAAGCTTAGCAAATGTTCATTCTATCAAAATAAACTATTCTATTTGGGTCACATGATATTTGAGGAGGTTGTAATCTTGGACCCTGCTAAAATAAAAGCTATTTAGGAATGGACTACTCCGAGAAATGTTTCAGAGGGTAGATCATTTATGGGTTTTGTTGGATATTACAGAAGGTTTATAGAATCTTTATTTTGAATGGAAAATATGATTACATCCTTACAAAAGAAGGATGCAAAATTAATTTGAATCAAAAGTGTGAAGACAGCTTTAGACTCTTGGAGGGGTTACTCAAATGTGCTCCAATATTAAAAAAATTGGATCTATACAAGGAATATGTGGTATGTACAAATGCCTCTGTATAGGACTCAGTGGAGTTTTGATGCAATATGGGCTTGTGATTTGTTACGAATCACGAAAACTAAAGGAACATGAAAATAACTATGCTACTCATGACTTAGAGTCATCTACCATAGTTCATGCACTCTGAATGTGGAGGAATTATCTAATGGGGAACATATTTGAATGAAAGACTAATTATCACAACCTAAACTACTTGTTTGAACAACCTCACCTAAATGTTAGACATGCCAAATGGATTGTATTCCTGAGTGAATTCAATTTTGAAATCAAATACATTAAAGATAAATAGATGAAAGTGGCTGATGCACTCAATAGAAGAAGTTAAATAATGCAAATTTAATCCATCAACAATTGGAAGTATGATTTAAAATTCAAGTTGCAAGAGGCATTGAAAGTAGATATCATTATCTATGGGTTGTGGTAGTATTGAAGGTAGGCAATAATTCATAAAAAATTTCCAGCTATGCATTAGTTGAAGATGGAATACTTCAATTTAATGGAAAATTTTATATACCAACTGAAAGTGAAATAAAGAAAATGATATTACAAGAAATGCATATTGTACCTTATGCAGGTCACTCGAGTTATCAAAATACATTGACAACAGTTACAAAAATATTATTGGCCAGACATGAAGAAAGAAGTGTCCAGTTATATTTCTCAATGTTCAGAATGTCAAAGAGTGAAAGTAGAAACAAACATCTTGTTGGACTACTCCATCCATTGCCTATACTGGAATGGAAGTGGGATGTAGTGACAATTGATTTCATTACATAATTACCAAGACCACTGAAGCATGACAATTCTATTATGGTAGTGGTTGACATGTTGACAAAGTCAACTCATTGTATACCTATAAAGTCAACATTTAAGGTAGCTAAGATTGTAGAAATTTATATGAAGGAAATTGCCAGGTTGCATGGTATTCCAAAAGCAATTGTTTCAGTTCGAGATCCAAAGTTCACATAGAATTTTTGGAAAGGATTGTTTAAATAATTTGGAACTAAACTCAACCTTAGCATAGCCTATCATCCACAATTGGATGGAAAAAATGAGCAAGTAAATCAAATTATTGAATACATCCTCTGAATGTATGTGATGGACAATCCCAGTAAATGGGAAGACTACCTGTAATTAGTGGAATTTGCTTACAATAATGCTTACCAAGCATCATTAAATATGATTCTATTTCAAGAACTTTGTTGCAGGAGGTGTAATGTTCTAGTGAATTGGGACAATCATGTAGATAGACTGATTGTTGTACCATAGATACTTCAAGATATGGGACTGCGGGTAACTAGGACCAAACAAAACTTGTACATATCTCAAGACCAACAGAAGAGCTATGTAGATAAAAATAGAATGCATAAAGAATTTCAAGTTGGGGAAAGTGTTCCTAAAGATTAAAGGCATAAAAAGTTCAATAAGGTTGGGTAATTGTAAAAAGTTGGCTGCCAAATTTTGTGGACCATTTGAGGTCCTGAGCATAATTGGATAAGTGGCTTATGATCTAGATCTACCTCCTATGATTAAAGTACACAATGTTTTCCATGTTTCATCATTGAAAAAAATATGTTTATGATTCTAATCATATACTTGATTGGTCTGTGATACAGGTGGAACTTGTAGGGGAAATACAAGTACAACCAATCTGCATATTGGATAGAAGAGTCAAGACTCTCAGGAAAAGGGTCATACGATAGGTAAAATTCCAATGGACCCACTACAGTCCTGAAGAAGTGGCATGAGAAGTAGAAAACAAGATGTGGGAGGAGTATCCCCTTATATTTTGAGGACTGTACATATGAAAGTTTTGTTCATGAATTTTGGACATTGAAACCAAGGATGGTGTAGACTTTAAGGGGGAGAAGAATATTAAATTGAGCACATAGATCTGCTGACCAACACACAACTCACAAGATAGATCATACAATTTTACTCAGCAATTGAAGAATGAAACAATGCAAAATGGCTTGCAACTGTGAATGCTTTCATTAATCAAAAGTAATTAGATAATTAATTACAATGAAGTACAATGGCTAAATAGCCTCATGCAATTCGAATCCATGTGAGGAAATTTGAATTGGTTGGACTCTACTCGACTCAATGGTTAACTAACCTTGTCTAAATAATTATAAGAGTTCATCGTAGCTCAAAATAAAAACACAAGTGTCTAATTCAATGTTAACTAGTCTAACTGACTGAGGTAGGTGAGTAAATGCACCTCACCTGCATGCAATCATGCAATCCTAGCGCTAACTGACTAGAACTTAATGTAGGGGACTAGAACTGAATGTAACTGACGCCTAATTGAGCTTGATTAGTCACTAACTGAATTCAACTAATGGAGGTTGGTATTGGCACTCCCAGTGGCTCCTAATTTGTAGGGATTGATCTAGGAGGCTCCTAAACTGATGCATGCAAGTGTAATCAGTAGCAGTTGGCCTCAATTAGTGTTCCCCACACTTTAGTAACTGGTACATGTGCCCCAATTAGGCCAAGTGGACCCAATGGTGCTAGTGACTAAAAATAGACTAAAAGGACTCCCAATTTAGACATGACTCTTGATTTAGACATAAATGACCAAATTGGACAAGGGAGGATTATAATCCTAACACCCCCCCTGAATGCTAACTTGGATAATTTGTGGGCCTTGGTAACTAAGACTATAGGTCACCCATTACAACAAGTAAAGTAACTGCTCAATACAAGGAGATGGGGAAAAAACCACATGGGAAAAAATCCCCCCCTCTATCTAAGCAGATAGAATTAGGATTCAAGTTTGAAAAACTTGAAAATATGTTGCTGTAATCTCTATGATGTAGCGAAGCATCATGCATGATGTTTTGTGCACAAGTATGCTAGGGCCTAGCATGTAGACTTCTCCATCTTCTCCCAAAATGATGATGGAAGGAAGGAGGAATGTAGCCTCTTTCTGGATGAAGAGGTGTATGATCCAATCTATTCTTCTAAATGCAGTGTGACTAAGCCCTTACCATGTAGCATATTACAGGGAGTTTGTTGCATCTCTCTGAAGCAGGTAATATTGCATGGCATAGTGCAAGGTTCTTTGTCTTCTGAGTGTCAGATGGATTTCCAGTCATCTTCCTATCTTCCCGCTTGGGACTAGGGATTGGATCTAGATCTGAATCACCCTGAATCTCAATCTCATAAACTGATACAACTGGATCTGCAATACTAGTGGAAACTACAAAAGAAGTAGATGAAATGTTTTTACCTTCCCTTGTAAGTGGTTGCTGAGAGTGCATTGGTTCTGAAAATGGCATGAAGTGTGAGAAATCATATGCCTTGGAGGCATGATTTGCAACACCCTTCACTATGATGTTCCCAGTAGAGATATCTATGATCTCCACTGAGTCAGGACCAAATATCACTCGCTTTGGAGAGCTAGTATGAGTCATCTGGTATACAAATAACAGATTGGCAGCTAAGGACGACACATAAAGCAAATCTTTGAACTTTCCATGTTCAAGCTTGATAGAACCCTTCCCTTTGGCTCGAATTTAACTGTTATTGCCCATATGAATACTAGGACCATCAAAATACTGCAAGGAAGAGAATGATTCTCTGGATGCAACCATATTATTGGAATCTCCATAATCAATGAGGAAGGCATGTGCTATTGAGCAGCTAGCCTTCAGTGCATGGCATGTCTCTTCATGTTATTCAGTTTCTTATCTATGGTCATCCTTCCTTGCGCTAGCAGGTACAATAATGTTATGTTTCTTTAGAAGAAGAGCCATCTCATCAATTGTTCTTCTCATACAGGAGCTTTCTGGATGAAAGCCCCTACCATAGTAAGAACATAGTGTCTTTCCTTTGCCATTCTTATTGCTTCTCTTTGAACCTGAAGGCTCATTTGAATGCTCTTTATCCACAACAAACTCATCGTTTTAATTCCCTTGATCATTCGCTACCTTAGTTCCTCCTGCAACCAGTGCTTGATATCTGGAAGATCGAATGATCCCCATTTGGATCAACTTGTCATGCTCCTAAGTGAGAGATTCAACGAAGGAGTTAAGAGTAGGCATCCTCCAATTTGGAGTTGTGAGCTTCGCTGAATGAAATGTTGATACAAAGACCAAGTAGTTTGCACCAAGTTTTGAGAGAATGGTAAGGATGAGTTGATCATCCTCCTTCTTAACCTTTCACAGCTTCAACTAGAACACTAGATGCTTGAATTTGGTGAAGAAGTCATTTAGTGTTTCAAAATTGGCTGGATGAAGAGAAATCAACTCATTCTCTAGCTAATGATAGATCCTCAGGTCATCCTGCTTGTCAAATATGGAAGAAATATTATCCCAAACCTGCTTGGGAGTCTTCAATCCATTGATGTGGAAGAGAAGATCTCAAGAGATTGAGAGGCACAAGCATCCATATGCTTCATCAAGCCTATTTCGGTACTTTTATTTGTCAACATAATGAATTGGCTCTGCCTCTATCTCCATTGTGAGTCTGAAGAGTCTTTTGGAGCATAGCTGCATCTCCATGTCCTCCTTACACTCGTGGTACTTGAAAGGAGTGAGAAGCTCCATTGTAGGGGCCATTTAGAATGCAATGAAGGAGACTGAACTGCTGTAGCGAATGCAGTGAAGGAGACTGAGCTGCTTGTAGTGAATGTAATGAAGGAGACCGATAAACCTGTAAATTATGCAATCAAATAGACAAAGTAAGGTCAATAGTTTGCACTTTTGGAATTTCCTTCACACCCATCTTAGTTGATCAAGCAAGCTTGATCAACAATTCCTTTGCTCGGGATATTAAGTGTTAAATTCTCCACTTCTGGTGCAATACTGGAAGGAACGATTTTTCTCATTTTTTTTTTGATCCAAGTATGAATCTATAGTAGGAAAAGTGCCTTGTCCTACTGAGGCTATGATACCGTATTAAATGGAGAACACAGATATGTGGACCAACACACAACTCACAAGATATATCATACAATTTTACTCAACAATTGAAGAATGAAACAGTGCAAAATGGCTTGCAACTGTGAATGCTTTCATTAATAAAAAGTAATTAGATAATTAATTACAATGAAGTACAATGGATAAATATCCTCGTGCAATTCGAATCCATGTGAGGAATTTCGAATTGGTTGGACTCTACTTGACTGAATGGTTAACTGACCTTGTCTAAATCATTTTCGGAGTTCAAAATCCAAACTCAAGTGTCTAATTTAGTGTTAACTAGTCTAACTGACTGAGGTAGGTGAGTAAATGCACCTCACCTGTATGCAAACATGCAATCCTAGAGCTAACTAAGTAGAACTGAATTTAGGGGACTAGAACTGAATGTAACTGACTCCTATCTGAGCTTGACTAGTCACCAACTGAACTCAACTAATGGAGGTTGGTATCGGCACTCCCAGTGGCTCCTAATTTGTAGGGATTGATCTAGGAGGCTCCTAAACTGATGCATGCAAGTGCAATCAGTGCCAGTTGGCCTCAATTAGTGTTCCCCACACTTTAGTAACTAGTACATGTGCCCCAATTAGGCCAAGTGGACCCAATGGTGCTAGTGACTAAAAATAGACTAAAATGACTCCTGATTTCGACATGACTCCCGATTTAGACATAAATGACCAAATTGGACAAGGGAGGATTATAGTCCTAACAAAGAATGTAACACCCCTAGCCTGAATCCGTAGTCTGATGATGTATTATGTTATTAATTATGGATTCCCAAGCAGGTGAAACATCTTGTATTTTGTAATTATTAATAAAAAATATACAACTGGTCATGGCTGAGGTAGAAAGCTAAGAAAATTGGGACTCTTGTATTCATTAGAGATAGTAAAGGGGTTGTATATGGCCCAGGGGAAATGTTATGACATTGTTTTAACCTCAAGTACCTAAAAGAAGACCTTATATCCTTACGTGAGTTTAAACATCCTTAATTAGCCTTAAACATGACTTAAGGGTTAACTATGGATTAAAAGGTGATTAAGGGGGAGTTAATTAATCTAACACGTAGCTCATGGAAAATAAGGTTCATGCAAAAGAAGGAATCATGCTTAAGGAGCAAGGAGGATAGAGAAAGTAGAGAAGAGAAGTTGAGTATGGAGAACACAGAGAGAGGATCTTGAAATAGAGAGGAATAAGGAAAATTAGGTTTGTAGGTTAGATCATGGAAACTATGTCTAGAACCTGAGTGAACCTTACTTTTTGACTATTATGAAGTGGTTGTTGGGCAGGTTGACCCCTGATAGCTCAAACCCGAACCTGTGAGTCAAAGTGTAATGTTTTCGTTGTTGTAGTTGTGCCCATGTTTTTCCTTGGTTTCTCCAGTGAAATTGCAAATGGTGCCTACGATTAACTTGGTGGAATTATGTGCACTAATAACAATGATGTGTCTCAATGTTGTGCTGACAGAAGGAAACCAAGGGAATGAACTGCACTGTTTGACATGGAATTGGTACAAAACCAATTATCCCTACTGTGAAGTGAGAATTTTGAGAACCCTAGGATTGGTGAGTAGCCTGTCTAGTGAGTGCATGAGTCTCAAATTGGTGGTGGTGTTCTACTTTGAGATATATGAGAAAAATTACCTATGGTTGGGTGGAGCGTTCTTGCCACGAATCTAATTTCTAGATATCTTGAATTCAAATAAGTGTTGAAGTTTTGTATTGAATTTGCATTTTATTATATATCTTGTTATGTGAAAGAATAAAATGTGTAAGCTATTCGTAATTGAATTCCAGTTAATTAAATGACAAATTGCTGGAGAAACTTGGTTTTCTGATAAGGAACTGATAATAGGACCTGTTTCGTTGTGTTGGTCAATATTGTAATTGAATGAATGATTACTTGGTTGGGAATTAGTAGTTAAGACAACGGGGTTCCAAAGGATGTTAATGGAATTCTAAATAGATGAATTGTGATAATCTGACATATAAAACTAGGTTAATTGCTTACCTTATCTGAACCTTATTATCTTGGGTATTAACATTTATCTGTATGAATGAATGTGTTAGGTGTTTGATGATTTATTTCAATTTGATAGTCTTTCCATGATGAAATGATAATGGAAAACACATATAGACTATATTGTTGGGTTATAATGTCTTCTCTAAAGGTAACACAAGGTAAAGGAGGCTAATCCTTAGCTATAACCTGTACGTACTTAGTTCTTGAAGAATGTTGTTAAACTTGTTATGGAATTCTTGCTTGAATTTTACAAAGCCTTGTAAATTGTTCTTAACTGTAATAATTAATTGTTTTATATATGTTTATGATTTAAAGGTTTAATAGTAACTTTGTTCCATAGCCTTAATGTGAATGAGATTTAAGACTGAAATTCTTCTATGAAATTCCATTAGTTAGCTCTGGTCCTGAGAAACATAAGTTTACAATTTATCAGACTTGAGGTTGGTTTACTTAAATAATCTATTGATCTGTTTGAATTTTGTATGTTGAAGGCATGTAAATTACAATTTATATTAGTGGCAATGCTTTGCCTTAGTCATTCCTGTTGGACGGATTAAAGTAACTGAGAGGGGGGGGGGGTGAATCAGTTACATACCAAAGTGCTTATTTTTAAATGATGTTTCAGATTTATTATGGACATATGCTTAAACCATTCAACATATAGCAGCAAATTAAATAACAGTCAACATTCAATCACATCAACAAACACAAGACACAATGTTTTCATGAGGAAACAATAAAAACTCTTCTTCTTAAGAATGAAAGGTAAGCTCCAACTCCTCTTTACATTCTTTTATTTTTCCTGAGCTTCAACCCAGACGAGGCTGCTACCTCTGGAAGCTCCAACTTCCAATTATACAAGCACCAACTTGTTTCTATTTTCTGGCTACAACCAGAGGGATGCTACAACACCCCAGAGAACTCTGTTCTCCCTTGCTCCACCCTACCACCCAGAGAACTCTTTGAATTATAGAATGAATCAAACCCTTACAACCTCTTACTGTCTATGACTAGGCTTTATAAATCAACATTTACATTATGATTCTGAATTAGACAGTATTGCATATATTCACAACAGATGTTATAATTCTATCTCTGTACATTTTTCTCTGTTTATCATCAAGACTAAGCACATACAGAACTCACCGAGACTGTCACTGTATCATTCATATATTCTTTCTCATCTGGACTCTTCATACTCTGCAACAATCATCGTATCCAGCTCTTCAATTCTTTTCTGCAATGTGCTCAATCTCTTATATTCGAAATTACCTTACTGAACAGCACACACTTTCATTTTTTTTTTGCTTGCTACAATATATATATATATATTCCAGTCGATTCCCATTCTCTCCGTTCAAAACGGTTACGGACTCTTCATTTTCCATCTAATTGCAAATGAGACACAGTTAATAGGTCTCGAATGCTGATATGTACAAAACGATTCACATTCCACGAATATCATAGATTCTCAAAAGTCTCTAACTGACAAAAACTTTAAGTCCTTCGAATGCCCAGTTTGTCTGACTCTCTGCATTCCACGAATAGTCATCATCGAATCAATACTGTGCTAGACTCTTCAAGTTCCACTGTTTCCAGATCAAAGGACCCTGGGTTCAGCTCTGAATATGGAGACTTCCTCTATATATAACAGTGTTGTGCCGCAGCGGACACATATGTGCATTAAACTTCCGCCGTTTCGGAAGAGGGACGGGTAACTAGCTCCGATGAGCTCTGTCTCAATCGGCTGTCTTTTGGGTTTCGAGTCGGAAGTTTTATTATTTTGGCTTCCGCCGTTGCGGCTCCCGAAGACCTTTATACCTCTGCCGTTGCGGCTCCCAAAAACCTTTATACCTCCGTCATTGTGGCTCCCAAAAACCTTTATACCTCCGCCGTTGCAGCTCCCATTCCACCATTAGAGGAATTTTGGGGTCTAAAATGGGCCTCCTAAGGAAAATAATAAAATAATAGTTAAAATAATAAAATAATATTGATTAATTTTGGAGGAAGAAAGAATAAAACTACTTTTTGTGTTTGTATTTTCGACATATCTCCCTTTGCTTTTACTCAAATTTCGATCGGGAGAGCTCGTTGGATGCAGAATTTGATTCCACATCCAACGCGTACCCACACTGCATACTTTTGACGGACCCCGCTACCCCAAAAACAAGAAATACCTGAAAAATGTGATGATGATGTCATCATCACGTTTTTTGAGGTATTTCTTGTTTTTGGGGTAGCGGGGTCCTTCAAAAGTATGCAGTGTGGGTACTCGTTGGATGTGGAATCAAATTACGCATCCAACGAGCTCCCCCAATCGAAATTTGAGTAAAAACACAATGAGATATGTCGAAAATACGAAAAAAAATAGTTTTTTTTAATGACAAATATGTCAATTCAACCATTATGGTTGACTTATTTTATTGAAATTCTATTGGTTCTTGAATTCCAACTCACAAAAATTTATTTTGGCATGTTTTCTTATAAGGCCCATTTTAGACCCCAAATTTCCTCTAATGTCCGACTTTCGATGTTTTGAAACTCCGACGTTGCGGCTCCTGTTCTGCTTTTCGCTCCGACGTTGCGGCTCCCATTCTGCTTTTCTCTCCGACGTTGCAGAAGGGGATGTCCTTTCGACGTTTAGTCATTTCTCCTCTGCTCGCCGATATGTTTGTTTTCCCATTGTCACCGATCCTTGTGTTGTGGGTTTCCGCCGTTGCGGATGAAGAAGCCACTACCCTTCCGCCGTTGCAGATGAAAAATCACTATCCTTCCGGCCGCTTTGTTTCAGATCCTGCCCATTCTGTATAGTGTGATCAAATTATTCATTTAAAACTTTGTTTTATATATGTGAATCGATGTATAGATGTAACACTGTGTTTCAATGAGACTTCGTATGTTAAGCTCCATGGTATAGAATAGCGCTGAGTGTCAATATAATGCTGTTGATATATAACATGATAACTCTATGCTGATAACATATGTAACATTTGTAACATTTGATTGTTTTTATCCTTCTGTTTCATTTATTTGAATGTATAACAAAATCCTCTGTTGTAGTGAACTGTGTAATCATCCTTTTCAATATGCAGGTATTTTGTGCAACATTTAGAGCTGTGACATTATTCTCATCTGTGGCTGTAACATTAACATTTGATTTATTACTGCTGTGACTTTGCCTGTGAGTGAAACATTTAAAGTTTGGCATATGGCAACATTCAGACTGTGTAGAAAAACTGGCTAACAAACTCCCCCTTTGACATGATGACAAACTTTGAAAGCTTTCTCCCCCTTTTGACATCCATGGCAAAGATAGAAAGAGAACTCCCCCTATGAATATGTCTCCCCCTGTTACTGTGAGAAACCTAATAGCTGAAAAAATGAAACCAATCTGTACTGAATATGTTCAGAAAGCAAGAGAACACAGAAATAACCAAAATCTGGAACCATTTGCCACCAGGAAATCAGAACCTGTAATGTGAATGAAAAAAAAATATTCAGAGAGGACAAACCCCCAACTGAGCTCGAAGCATTTCAAACTGAGATTTGGGAAGGGGCTTAGTGAAAATATCAGCAATCTGGTCTTTTGTTCCAACATATTCAAGCTTAATAACTTTGGACAACACCTGCTCTCTCAGAAAATGATATTTGATGGGTATGTGTTTAGTCTTTGAATGCATCACTGGGTTCTTTGAAATTCTTATTGCATTTGTATTATCACAGAAAATGGGAATGGGATCATCATTCTGTATGTGCATATCCTTCAACATCTGCTTCATCCAAAGAATCTGGGTGCAACATCCTGCTGCTGCTATATACTCTGCTTCAGCTGTAGATAATGAAATAGATGATTGTTTCTTACTGGACCAGCTTACCAAACAACCTCCAAGAAAGAAGGCAGCACCACTGGTACTTTTCCTGTCATCAACACATCCAGCCCAGTCAGCATCAGTAAATGCATATAAGTCCAGAGAGTTATCTTTTGGATACCATAAACCATGATTTGCTGTTCCTTTTAAGTATCTGAAAATCCTCTTTATAGCCAACAAGTGACCATTCTTAGGTGAAGCCTGAAATATTCCAACCTGACAAACAACATGCATAATGTCTGGCCTAGTTGTTGTAGCATAGAGTAGACTGCCAATCATGGATCTGTACATAGTCTGGTCTACATCTCCAGAGTTATCATCTTTACTGAGTTTACATCCAATGACCATAGGTGTACCAACTGGCTTACAGTCCTCCATTTTGAATTTCTTTAACATTTCATTAATGTATTTAGTCTGAGAGATAGAGATACCTATTTCACATTGAATGATTTGTAATCCAAGAAAGAACTTCATTTCTCCTAGCATAGACATTTTGAATTCCTGCTGCATGCTTTCAGCAAACTTTGTGCTCAGTCTATCATTGTCACTCCCAAAAATTAAGTCATCAACATAAACTTCTATAATAATAAGGCTATTATTCTCTTCTTTAATGTACATGTTACTATCTGTGTGAACTTTCTTGAATCCTTGCTGCATTAAGTAGTTATCGTATGGAGTACCATGCCCTAGGTGCTTGATTTAATTCATATAATGCTTTCCTCAATCTGTAAACAAACTGTGATGCATCCTGTACATGAAATCCTTCTGGCTGCTCCATGTAGACTTCCTCTTCCAGATCACCATTCAGAAAAGTTGACTTCACATCCATTTGGTAGACTTTAATTTGTTTGGAGCTGGCATATGCTAGAATCAACCTTATTGCTTCCATTCTAACAACAGGGGCAAATGTTTCACTGTAATCAATCCCTTCTACCTGTGCATAACCTTTGCAAACTAGTCTTGCTTTATTTCTGGTTACTTTTCCTGTATCATCTAGTTTATTCCTGAAAACCCACTTAGCTCCTATTACATTTTTGTTTGTAGGTCTAGGAACTAGTTCCCAGGTGTGATTCTTTTCGATTTGGCTAAGCTCTTCCTTCATAGCATTTACCCAATGTTCATCTTTGATAGCTTCATTCACGTTTTTCGGTTCAGTTAGAGAGAGAAGTGATACCTGCTTTTCAAGGATGGGTTGATGTCTTTTACTTCTTGTCTCGACACCTGAGTTTATATCCCCAATAATCAATTCTTCAGGGTGATTTTTCTGTATTCGACTACTTGGAGATTTTGTTGAAATTGTATTTTTTGAAGGACTGAAGCATTGTTCATCATCACTTGTAGATCTGTCACTGTCATCAGCCTTAACCTCTTCTATTTCATCCTCTTCATCATCTGACCTGTGCTTGTCAAATATATCATGAGTCTCAAACTCCTTTTGCTTAGTCTTTAATTTTAAGAATGCAGATTCATCAAATGTTACATCTATTGCTTCAATGATCTTTCTTAGTTTGAAATTATAACATTTATATGCTTTTCTAGAACAGGAGTATCCAACTAATACTCCATCATCGGTTCTAGAGTCTAATTTTCCCAAATGTGGATCTACTCGTTTGATATAACACTTACAGCCAAAGATCCTGAAATGTTTAACGCTGGTTGGTCTTCCTTTCCACATTTTATATGGTGTGACAGACTGGTTATTTCTTAGCAGACATCGATTTAGAATGTGAATTGCTGTGTGAATAGCTTGAGGCCAAAGCACATTACTCAACTTTGCTTCATGGAGCATGGTTCTAGCCATCTCTACTACTGTTCTGTTTTTCCTTTCTACTACCCCATTTTGCTGAGGTGTTTCAGTCACAGAGAAGTGTCTCTTTATCCCGTTCACATCACAAAATTTGTTAAATTCATTTGACACGTACTCTCCTCCATTATCAGATCTCAGGCACTTTATTTTCTTGTCACATTCATTTTCAACAAATTCTTTAAACATTTGAAAATAGTCAAAAGCTTCAGATTTCTTTTTCAATAAGTAAAGCCAAGTCATTCTAGTGTAATCATCCACAAATAATAAGAAATACTTTTCTCCTTTCATCCCTTTTGTTCTCATGGGCCCACAAATATCGGTATGCACTATCTCAAGCGGTTTAGTTGTGGAGTATTCTTTTGTTTTAAATCTGACTCTTGTTTGTTTCCATGTTGGCATTGCTTGCACACTGAACCTGAGAGATTTTTTAAATATGGTAAATCTCTTACAGCTTCATTCTTACTCATATTGATCAGATTATCAAAATTGATGTGACCTAGTCTCTTGTGCCACAACCAGCTTTCATTCTCATTACTAAGACAACATTCATTCTTTTTCTCATCTAGAATATAGACATTGCTTGAACTTCTTGTGGCTGTACCTATTAGTTTATCTATTTTCACATCTCTGATTTGACATCCATTTGAATAAAATATCATGTAGCGTCCCTTATCACATGTTTGACTAATACTCAACAAGTTGTGTTCCATGTATTCTATCAACAAGACATTTTCAGCCAAGTTTTTCTTACTGTTTAAACATACAGTCCCTCTTCCAATTATTCTAGCTGTCTGATCATTCCCAAATGTGACAGACCCCTCTTTTCCTTTGTCTAGTTTGATAAACAAATGTTTACTTCCTGTCATATGTTTGGAGCATCCACTGTCTATTATCCATTTGATTTTATGTTTAGCTTGCAGGGCTACGTTACAATTTTCAGCCTTCAGATTTTCAGTCTTCCTTTTCCAGATTTGAGTTTGTTGATGAGTATAGATGGGTTTACTAACTTTCTGAAAGTTGGTAGGGCAATTTCTTGAAATATGGCCAAAATTTTGACACTTATAACATTCTGTTTCATGGTTTAAAATATCAAATCTTTTATGAGTATTACTATTTCTGTTTTGACTTGTCACATCCAATCTTTTTCCATATCCATGTCTAGACTTCTCATAACCATTATATTCATGTATTTTTCTTGAAAATTTAGTACAAAACGCAGCCTTGTGTCCATAATTGTAACAAAAAAAACAATAGCCATTAAACTTATTCTGATACCCGTCATGTGTCTTTTTCTGAACAATTGGTCTTGATTTTTCTTCCTGTTTCTCAACCACTGAATTCTCATCAGCTCCTTTCTCATTCTTCTTTTCTGTACCTGTTTCTTTCAAACTTGAACTAGAACCATCATTGATCATTGCTGCCTAATAACCAAGTCCATATTTATCATTTACAGATCTCTGACTTTCTATTATCTGATTTAGAATTGATGAACTGTGATTCATGTTACTTTCCTGTACCTTCTTCCTTAATAAGACAATTTCTGATTTCAGGTTTTCAATATCTTTATCCTTTACCATAATTAATTTGTTTAGAGATTCTTCAGTGATTCTAGCTTCTTCCAGTTTTAGTTTTAATTCAATCATCATTGCTTCAGTGCTTTCAAATGAATCATTTGATTTTTTCAACTCATCCTCAAGTTCTTTAACATTTCTCTTAAGATGTCTACAGTCTTTTATTTCTCTTCTTAAATCACATAGAGCACTTACCAACTCTGCTTCCAAATCCACTTCACCGTCTTCTTCCTCTTCAGACTGGTCTTTCTGATTTTCCAAAGCCATAAAGAGATTCTCATCTGATTGATCATCACTTTCATCGGAATTAGATATATCACTTTCTTCTTTAGTAAATAAACTCTTCTTCTTGAAAGTACGTTTATTGAAAGACTTCTTGTATTTATTTTTGTATTGCTTTGGCTGTTTACTGCTTTCTTCCTCATTGTTAGAGTTCTTACTATAAGGACATTTGGAAGCAAAGTGGCCTATTCTACCACATCCAAAACATTTCAAAGGAAGCTTACCTTTGTATCTACCTGTACCCTTTCTTAAGCTCTTGAAAAAATTTGCTTCTTCTTCATCTTCTTCTGATTTTTCAGAATGGTTCACTTCTTCTTCTTTCTTCTTCTTCTCCTTCTTTGCTGCTTTGAATGCTGCTTCTTTCCTGGAAGAAGTCTCACCAGAAATTCTCATTTCATATGCAGTCAGTATTCCACTAAGTGTATCCATATCTAAGGTATCTAAATCTGCTCTTTCTTCGAATGCAGAAACCTTAGGATTAAATCTAGTAGGAAGAGATCCAAGAACCTTTTATACAATATCTTCATCTTTAATCTTTTGTCCTAGCCCTCTCATGGTATTGGATGGAAACTTCATCTATTCGTAGAAAATAAGTGGCTATATCTTCAGATTCTTCCATTTTCAAACTTTCAAATTGAGATCTATATGTTTGTAATTTGGCATTTTTAACTTTAACATCCCCTTCATAGACTGTTTTTAGTTTGTCCCAAATTTCTTTTGCTGAGGAACAGTTCATTACTTTAACAAATTCTGAAGCTGCTAGGCCTCCTAGAATACCATACATAGCCTTTGAATTACTCTCATAGATATTTCTACTTATAGGATCTGTTGGAATAGTTGCTAGAGCATTATATGTATTTAAACAAGCTTGCCATACATCAAATCCTTGGGACTGTAGAAACAGTTTCAATCTTATACTCCAAAAGGCATAATTATGTCCATCAAATAGAGGCAGTCCATGTTTGGTAAATTCTGATTTCTTGTCCATTGTTTAGCATCTAGATTCCAGTGGTTAAACTGATTTGAAGCAACCTGGCTCTGATACCAATTGTTGGACGGATTAAAGTAACTGAGAGGGGGGGGGGGGGTGAATCAGTTACATACCAAAGTGCTTATTTTTAAATGATGTTTCAGATTTATTATGGACATATGTTTAAACCATTCAACATATAGCAGCAAATTAAATAACAGTCAACATTCAATCACATCAACGAACACAAGACACAATGTTTTCATGAGGAAACAATAAAAACTCTTCTTCTTAAGAATGAAAGGTAAGCTCCAACTCCTCTTTACATTCTTTTATTTTTCCTGAGCTTCAACCCAGACGAGGCTGCTACCTCTGGAAGCTCCAACTTCCAATTATACAAGCACCAACTTGTTTCTATTTTCTGGCTACAACCAGAGGGACACTACAACACCCCAGAGAACTCTGTTCTCCCTTTCTCCACCCTACCACCCAGAGAACTCTTTGAATTACAGAATGAATCAAACCCTTACAACCTATTACTGTCTATGACTAGGCTTTATAAATCATCATTTACATTATGATTCTGAATTAGACAGTATTGCAGATATTCACAACAGATGTTATAATTCTATCTCTGTACATTTTTCTCTGTTTATCATCAAGACTAAGCACATACAGAACTCACCGAGACTGTCACTGTATCATTCATATATTCTTTCTCATCTGGACTCTTCATACTCTACAACAATCATCGTATCCAACTCTTCAATTCTTTTCTGCAATGTGCTCAATCTCTTATATTCGAAATTACCTTACTGAAGAGCACACACTTTCATGTTTTTTTTGCTTGTTACAATATATATATATATATATATATATATATATTCCAGTCGATTCCCATTCTCTCCGTTCAAAACGGTTACAGACTCTTCATTTTCCATCTAATTGCAAATGATACACAATTAATAGGTCTCGAATTCTGATCTGTACAAAACGATTCACATTCCACGAATATCATAGATTCTCAAAAGTCTCTAACTGACAAAAAATTTAAGTCCTTCGAATGCCTAGTTTGTCTGACTCTCTGCATTCCATGAATAGTCATCATCGAATCAATACTGTGCTAGACTCTTCAAGTTCCACTGTTTCCAGATCAAAGGACCCTGGGTTCGGCTCTGAATATGGAGACTTCCTCTGTATATAACAGTGTTGTGCCGCAGTGGACACATATGTGAATTAAACTTCCGCCGTTTCGGAAGAGGGATGGGCAACTAGCTCTGATGAGCTCTGTCTCAATCGGCTGTATTTTGGGTTTCGAGTCGGAAGTTTTGTTATTTTGGCTTCCACCGTTGCGGTTCCTGAAAGCCTTTATACCTCCACCGTTGCGGCTCCCGTTCCGCTCCGACTTCCGATGTTTTGAAGCTCCGACGTTGCGGCTCCTGTTCCACTTTTCGCTCCGACGTTGCGGCTCCTGTTCCACTTTTTGCTCCGACGTTGCGGAAGGGGATGTCCTTTCGACGTTTAGTCGTTTCTCCTCCGCTCGCCGATATGTTTGTTTTCCCATTGTTGCCGATCCTTGTGTTGTGGGATTCCGCCGTTGCGAATGAAGAAGCCATTACCCTTCCGCCGTTGCGGATGAAAAATCACTATCCTTTCGGTCGCTTTGTTTCAGATCCTACCCATTCTGTATAGTGTGATCAAATTATTCATTTAAAACTTTGTTTTATATATTTGAATCGTTGTATAGATGTAACACTGTGTTTCAATGAGACTTCGTATGTTAAGCTCCATGGTATAGAATAGTGCCGAGTTTCAATATAATGCTGTAGATATATAAAATGATAACTCTATGCTCATAACATATGTAACATTTGTAACATTTGATCATTTTTATCCTTCTGTTTCATTTATTTGAATGTATAACAAAATCCTCTGTTGTAGTGAACTGTGTAATCATCCTTTTCAATATGCAGGTATTCTGTGCAACATTTAGAGCTATGACATTATTCTCATCTGTGGCTGTAACATTAACATTTGCTTTATTACTGCTGTGACTTTGCCTGTGAGTGAAACATTCAAAGTTTGGCATATGGAAACATTCAGACTGTGTAGAAAAACAGGCTAACAATTCCCCCCTAAATCTCACTATGATCATGTGTAAATTTGTTAAGTGAAATTGACACATGCCTAGACCTTATGGTTAACCTCTTTTCCAACCTGTTCGAATGTAATAGGCTCTATAGAGGTGTTTTTTTATGTTTCTGTAAGTTCCAATGCCGTGGGTTCCACATCAGAGTGGAAATCTGTGGTATTGATGTCGAAGTGGAGATGTCGACAACATAACCAGGGTTACCTTGTGGAGTTGTGGCTTCGTTCCGACTTTCTATTTTCTAGTTGGAGGATGATTATGTCCAATTATTATGTGAATCATTGGAGTTCAATGCTAATGTTGGTGTCGAAAAGGTAATTTGATTACTTTTGTTTAGATAGTGCTGTCTCCCAAGGTCTAATGTTCCAATGTCAAGATCAACGTGTTATTATGAATTGATCATTATACCAGTGCTGAAATTGAGTTTCCAACAGCAAGGTATCGACATCGAGATCGACATGACCGTTGAGAATGAAGTTTTGACTCATGTCTATGTTTGATGTTTGACATTGGAAGAACCAAGTTTTGAGATTGGAACGTTGGTATTGGTAAAATGATTTCAATGTGTTGCATTAGTGCTTTGATTTCCAACTCCCGATTTTGAAAATGTTGGGAAGGTGTGGTAAACTGCGGAAGGCAGAAATGATCCATCAAGACTATTAATAAATGTTAATTAATTAATTGATTAACTAAATTTAATCACTAATTAAGAATTCTTTCCTATAGTTAATACACTTTTGCACTAGTGAGTTGATTGGGGTCATTGATAATTGTTGTAATAATTTCAATTCGAATTCATGAAATTTAATCTATAATTCATAATCTTTCGTTATGGAGAGCTAGAAGAGCCTCCCTTATAATTTAAGAAAGATATTTTTTTGCACTTCTATTTTATACATTGCCTATAAGCCTTTGTAGCACTCTATGTTTGATTTTAGCTACAAATTTTAATCTTTGTAGTTGTGTATCTTGTGGGTTCGTAACAATCCTAATTTTTTTCACCCAATCAACTTATAGAATGGAAATAGCATAAAGTAAAGCCTCAGTGTCCTCTACTTTCCTTGAAAGTACATCTTCCATCGCACTCTCTTTCCCTACTTTGTGGATAATTTAAAAATCATAACCAACATCATTGTGACCCATTTTTGTTTCTCTCCTAAATATCATCATTGTTTTAAAAAGAACTCCATACTATCATGATGTGTTTTTACCTTGAAGTGTCTTCTTATTAGGTATTTACTATTTCTTAACAATGTGTAGTATAGCTAATATTTACTTCTTATAAATGGGTTTCAATAAGTTCCTTCCTTTAAACTGGTAACAATCAAAGGAAATGGGCCTTCCTTATTGCTTTAAAATTTTGCCAATTCCATGCCCCGAGGCATTAACCCTACAATAATGGTTTTTGTGAAGTAAGGTGTGGGTAAGATAGGAGTGCTACACATGGCCATATTAAGTTTCTCAAAGGCTTGGGTTGCTTCTTAAGTCCAAGAAAACCATCCTTTTAATCATTTTGCTTTATGAAATTCCATTCACTCATAACTCTTGAAAAACTTGTGGTAATAGTTGGTTAATATTAAGAATATCCTAAGATTATTCAAGGTTTTAGGAATTACCCATTCCATCATTGATTTGATTTTGTTAGGGTAAACCTTGAAACCCTCATAAGATATAATATGCCCTAGATATTTCACTTCATAAACCCCTAAGACACTCTTAGAGGGTTTCATATATGGGTGTTGCTCCTCCAATAGTTTTAAGACCATGTCAACATCTTGTACATGCTCTTCCAAAGATTTGTTGTAAACTAGTATATCTCCAAAAATTACCACACAATTTTATGAGTAAGGGCTTGAAAATAAAACCCATCAAGCTTTGAAAGGTGGAAGGTGCATTCATAACCTCAAAAGGCATCACTAAAAAATCATAATGACCTTCATGTTATCTAATGATAGTTTTGCGATGTCTTCTTCTATCATCCGTTCTAATTATATCCTAAAAATAGATCCAACTTAGTAAAGAAAACTACTCCATGTAATTAATCTAATAATTCACTAATGAAATGAATATAAAACTCATCTTTAATGTTGATATGGTTTAGTTCTCTATCATGTGGACACATACACCATAAGAATCATATTTTAAAACCATCATCACTAGTGAAGATAAAGCAATTTGGCTAGGTCTAATTATGTAAGATTTTAACATTTCTTGAACCACACATTCAATCTCACTCTTTCAGGCATAGGGATATATATAATTCATATTTTAGAAAGAAGGCTTCCTTGGATGAGTTGAATATTGTGATCATGCTCTTGAGTAAGGGAAATCCTTTTGTACATCTCAACAAATACCTTGGTATGATTGTTGATAAATATTTGGAGATCAAATGGCACAAATGGATTAGATATTTGAACATATTTGAGAACAATTGTGAAATTAATTGTGGCTATCCACTTTTAATAGTTTTGTCAAGCTTTTGGAGTTTATTCCTTTATATTATTTCCATTGCATACCTTTTGAGTTCAATTTCCTCATCTTCGGAGAAAAATATCATGAAAAATTCTTGAATATTCATCACCATTGTTTCCAATTATTTTAACCATTACACCCCGAAGATCATATGCACACCACCCATTTGGATCACAATCATTTCCCTTTCCAAGAAATAATTTCCATAATTATCTTAATACTATGGTACTTTGCTAAACAATTATTGTTATCCCCTATCTCCCATCATTATTGAAAACTTTGGTACTAGGGATATAAGGTAACTGAGAAGTTTGGATAATTTGTGGTTAATGAAATTATGAGTATAACCACAACCAATCAATACTATTACATTTGTTCTTCTTGATATATCCTTCTATCTACAAAGTTTGGGAAATGCTAACACCAGCCAAAGCATGGAAATATATGGTTGGTGTTGTCTTGTTTAGTTCTGGATCTTGATAAGGTTGTATCTCTTTTTATTCTTCCTCTTCATAATTTGTGTAGAATAATTTATTCTCACCACAATTATGCCCCTTATTGTATTTGCTGTCACATTAAAAAATGTAGTATATTTTCTCTTATTTCATCTAATTTCCAACGTGTCAATCTTGTAGGTTGAGTGAGGTTAGGAGAGGGAACATTATAGTTCATATAGGTTTTAGTGTCAACCCTTTTGGTAGCCATATTTTTACCTTCAAATCTCTTTGCCACACTATAAATCTTATCCAAAGCTTTAGGCTCAAAGAGACACACCTTATGTTGAATTCTCTCTTTTAAACTAACCATGAAGAGATCCAAATATTTATACTCTAGAAGGTTATTTACTCTAAGAATAAACTTTTGAAACCTTTGAGATATGCTACCTAAATGGACCTCCTTGCTTGATATTTTTCAATTGACTAAAGAATGTGTTTCTCATAGTATATTCATAATGTGATATCAATATTCCATAAAAATGAATCAAGAGACAAATAAAGTTTTTTTTCATTCACAAAGACAATAATGACACACATATTTATTAAGATCTAAATATCAAGATATACTTACATTTTGTAGAGTTGGCACTAAAAGAAATTCCATCTAAAATATTCATGTCATGGAATCATTACCATCAAAATTCCTCATGTCGATCTTGGAATGAATTTGTTCTTTGTTCCCTAATTGAAACCATCATGGAATGGACCTTGAAGTCATGAATGATCAGGTGACCGAGACTAAATCTTCTTATTCTCTAGATGTGTTAAAATATTCCCCATATATTTTCTAGATGTGTGGCAACCCCTTTGGTAGCCATATTTTTACCTTCAATTATCTTTTCCATAGTAGAAACCTTATCCAAACATTTAGTCTCAAAGAGACACACCTCATGTTGAATTCTCTCTTTTAAACTAACCATAAAGAGATCCAACAATTTATCCCATATAAGGTCCTTGACTCTAAGAATCAAATTTTGAAACCTTTGATATCTGCTACGTAAATGGACCTCCTTGCTTGAGATTTCTGAATTGACTAAAGAATGTGTTGCTCAAAGTAGATCCATAATGCACTATCAATCTTCTATAAAAATGAATCAAGAGACAAATAGTATTATTTTTGCATTCGCAAAGACTACATGTGTGCCACACAAATTGATTTAGGTTCTAAATATCAAGACATGGTTACCTTTTTTAGAGTAAGCACTAGGTGTAAATAAAAAAAATCCATCTAAAAAATCCATGTCATGGAGTAATTACCATTTAAATTCCTCATGTTCATCTTCTAATAAGTTGTTTTTTTGGTCCCCAATTGAAACCATGATAGAGTGGAACTTGAAGTGATGAATGATCAGGTGACTGGGACTAAATCGTCTTATTCTCTAGATGTGTAAAAATGTTCCCCTATCTTATTTGGACTTGTTATATTCTCCATATACTCTTTCCGAGGAGGATACTTTAGGATAATAAGTATTTTTATCTCTTCCATAAGGTCTTCCTTCATGTCTTTGAAATTCTCTTTGAGATCATCTTTGGTTTCCATATTTGACTTGATATCATCTTTAAATTTTTGGAATTGTATATATACATAATCAAAAGAAGATCTAAGTATGTTATACGTTATGAAAATGAGACTTCATATGTACCATATGGTACTTGGAATTTCAAACCCAAAAATAGATCATGTCTAATATGTTATTACTTACCATGTACCAATATAGGTGTACAAGGACATTCTAGAATTGCACCACATATATCTTCTATGTGTATGCTTCCCAACCCAAGTTGACTCATTGAATGAAAAACATGTATGTTTATAAACACTAATACATGTCCCTAGACTAAAATATTGATTTGCTGCAAAATATAGAAAAAATTTCTAAAATTGGGGTCTCATCAGAACCCTTGTAAAGCCCTTAATTGGGCTCTTCTTTCTCATGGATCTTCCACTTGATGTAAATTTGATTTCACTCCAATTATAATATGAAATTTCATGTTGTAATACCCTAATATTTATTCTTGAGACTCCCATAAGTCTCACTCAATTTCCAATCTTAAAGTAGAAGTTAGGCCTAAGCTACCTTGTAAGCCTATTGTTTCTGGTGTCTTTCATGTGAGCGAACTTGCATGGACTACTGGTTTTCCAATATTTCCCTAATGAATATGAAATTTGAGCCCATACAACATGGGTTCATCATATTCTATCTTCTCTCATAAGTGGAACTCAAATTGGACATCACAATGATCATATCATTCTTTTTACTAAAACCACATGTTTAAACCTAGTTTAAGGACTAAACAAAAACCATAACTTGTACAAAATATAGCTCTGAAACTATGGAAAATTGAATCCTAAAATTTTGCTCAATATACTTCACTCTTTAATTTGTCAATGTTGAAATTTTCATGCAATTTCAATTATCCAAAAAATTGTTAGAGTGAAATGGAAAGATAACTCTTTTGAAAGAGCTAAACCAAGGATTATCTGCTATGATGTCAAATGTTATGAACCAAATAACCAAAAAAGCATATAAAAGACCCAATTTAGTAATTCCATGCCAAAATTGGGTGAGAGTGAATGAATACAAATCATCTACAAGAATTCAACCTCCCATTACAAGATATCAAATGCATAAGGTGATATAACCCTTCAAATGATTCTCCTTTATTTATATATAGGAGGCAAAGAAGGTTGAAAAACAATAATACACTTACATAACTATAATTAATATAGTGATAATGAATGAGTGTTATAGTTAGGTGCTTAAAACAATTATGCTACCCATATCACATATCATATCTTGAATGGAGATGTAGAGTTTTTTTTTGTTTTTGTTTGTTTGTTTTTTTATTTTATTTTTTTATAAATTGCCCCTAAATGATAAATTTCTATTGGATTGGTTTATTAAGTCTCTTCTCCTCAACATTTCTAAAGGTGTAGCTTTGCAATTTCCTGCATTGGAAGAGGAAGTTATCCTTGAGGCCCAAAAACTTGATTTGGCTTATTCACAAATCCAGATCTTAAATATTGTCTTGCTCAATATGCCTAGAGATTCACCCGCTAATTAACCTTCAGATTTAAAGGGATTACATTTAGCTAGTGGCATTATAGGAAATACTCAATCCATATGTTTTACTACTAGACAAATTGGTCAAGTTCCATTTAACTTAGCAACCAACCCATATGGAGGAACTCATTTTTCTTCTCAATCACCTCAATTTTATACCCAAGAGCACACTTGCCTCTCCAATTACTTCTAAAGTACTGAAAATAGGTCAAGGCAATCCAAGAATACCAACCTTTTACTCACTTTTGATATACAATGTTTAATCTTCCAAACTAGTCAAAATTTTGTTCAACGATAGAAACCAAACGAAAATAGCAACCAATTGCAAGGTACATGGAAGCAAGAAAAATGGATAATAATAGTAACAAGAACTAAGGGCAGGAGGGAATGAATCCAACAACAAACATTGGGGGAAAACAAATCAAAGGCAAAACTAGAACAAAAAATCAACCTAGAAAATGGAAAGTGACACATAAACCCAAGTATCCATGCAATGTTTTTCAACATGATCATTATACTCATGCGCCTGAATTTATGACAGTTCCAATGATTATGGATCTAGTGGAAAAACCAAAATATGCCTCAACAACCTATGGTTTTCCAGAATCCTAATAATGGGACTCCTACTTAAGAGGAGCCTAATATTAAACACTATTAAGTAACAATCCAACATCTTATCATGTTTACATCATTTTCAAGAAAATCAACCTCACAACTCACAATCATTCATAAGAATCATCTAAACTCAAATTGTCAAATGTTAAAAAAATACCTTTATCAACTAGAGGTTATTGACTTGGACAAATATATGTCATCAAACTAAGGGATTTGACTTGAAGATAAATCCCAATTAGCTCCTTCTTCATTTCAAATGCCAAATTCCTTCAATTTAATGGCTTGACTACTAATAAATGGATTTTGTGTTGGATTTTATTAAAATCTAAATACTAAATGCATTGGTATGCCTAAAATAGAATGCTATCCTAAGTCTAAACATCTAGCCAGGATTTTAATAACAAAAAGTGAATATGAGGTCGATAGACATTTCAATAGTTAAAACAAAAAACAAATTAATGGATGTGAATAATAGAAATATCTAAATAACTAGTGATAAAATAAGGTTATCATGTATTAAAATCACTAATGATAACTCCACATTCGCCAGCTAGCAACCATTGAAAAACAAGAAGAAAAAAAAATCCAACTAAATGAGAAAAGTTAAAAAAAAACCTTCTTACAATCATTCCAACATTAGCAAGCAAGGGAATAGTCCCATACAATGACAAACAATAGAACAAGTCTCCAAAAGTGGTCATTTTGCTTCTTAATTAATTTTGAAAATATTTTACAATCTCAACCAAAATACCAATTCTTTCTAGCATCCACTTTTTTATACAAAAGATAAGAGGAGACAAAACACTTCATCTCCTAAAATCTAAATCACAAACAAAATTCTATCCCTAAAATAAAAAGTTATCCTAGGGCTAAATGCCTAACTAAGATTTTAATAATGAAAAGTGAAATGAATTCAACAAACATTTCAACCATTAAAACACAAAATAAATTAACATATGTAAATAATAATAAATTTAAATAATTAGTGATAAAATAATTTATCTTAATGAAAATTACTTATTACAACTCTACAACTCCACAATCACCGCTAACAACCATTGAAAAGCAACAAGAATAAATTGCAACTACGTGATAAAAATCTACAACAAAATCCAACCTTGTTACATTCATTCCAACATCACTAAGCAAAGGAATATTCCCATACAATGACAAACACCAAGATAAGTCTCCATTTGGATTCTAATTTAATCTTGAAAATATTTTATAATCTCAAGCAAAAGGACAATTCTTTCTAGCGTCCACCTTATTTATACAAAAGGAAAGGGGAGACAAAGCACTTTATCTCCCCAAAAGTTGGTATCCTCCACTTGGTTGATGCATGCTTGATCTTTTTCCTTTTTATTATTTTCAATATATATATTCCAAGCTTCAAAGGTCTTGCCAAGAAAATCATTTTGGGAAAAGTGATGTTGTTAAAAGGAGCTTAATAAGAAGATATACTTTGACTCATTCTCCTTTTCAACTTTTTTATCTTAGGAAATAATGTTTAATTAAAAGTGAGGTGTTTGGTGTGATCTTTAACATAGCTTTTTATGGATTCATGGTTGCTTTTGGATGGACCAAATGCTTTTCTTAGCCTCTTTACTATTATTTTGAATATTTTGAAGACCATGGAAAAAAAATCATCTCTTGGACCATAAGATGCGATATAAAAAAAATTCAACCATTTTCTTAGTTACTCGTCATATCGTAAAACAATCAACCATCTCATGTTGGACTCAGATAATTCTGAGATCATCCCTCCATTATCTAGAAAATCCTTCATATTGAATACATGTTTTTTTTAAAGGAATTCCTAAAGGTATGTTTGTCATTTTCTAACACTTCCAAACCATATTTGGGCATGTTTATGTGAAATCTTGTAAGCTTGAATATGAGTTTATACATTCGAAATGTCTTGACTTTGCACCTACAAGTGTTGGGCCCTTCAAATAACTCTCTTAGAACACAAATAAAATAATTTTGAATCTTGAAGGAATGCTCAACAAATGTTAAAAGATCATATTGATTACACTTGTAATAATCCACTTTATTTTCCAACAAATAAAATTTGTGTTCATATTCCTTCATTTTTCTTTCTGCATCATTTGCTTCATGAATAGTCGCTTGAGCTATTTCTAGTCTTATTAAAGGAATAAATTTGAGATATGATTCGCTAGTATATATCACAATAGATTCAACAGTGAGTACCAATCCTTTTTCAACATTAATGTTTTTACACTTATGAGTTTGTCTCCCAACTTGCTTCCTATTTATGTTGAAAGTGAACATTTCTAGGTTGGTCACCTCATTAGTAGGTGTAGGAAAATGTCCTTCTCCGGTAGTAATTGTTCATGGAGAGCATGAACTAGTGAAACTCTGAGGGGTGTACACCTTTATTGGTTTTTAATCAATCATTTTAGTATCGGATTCATCTTGTCCCTCTAACTCTTTTCTTTCCTCTGGTTTCTTCTTATTTCCAGCATTAAAATCGCTGGCTCAAAATAGAGACTAGGTTCTTGCATAGGTGCCAACAAAGGGCACTGTTGTAGTCTAGTGTGTTGGAATTTTCAATCCCCTAAAGGAGAAGGTATCATCTGAAGCACAACCAAGATCTGTGTATAACGAGGAGGGTTAAATACAAGGATAGAATGGTGAGGTTTCTTATCTATCATATCACAACATGGTTATTATTCATCTTATCACAACATATTCCCGTCAAGCACACTTATACGTAAAATAGAGATATGAAAGAGAAATTAAGTTAAAAAAAAAAACATTATAAATCATTACATAAAAAGTTTATGGGGCCCAATATTCTTCATTTGCATTAATCGATGAATCTTGGTTTCCTTACATATTCATGACTCTATAGCATCAAGCTATCATCTATGGAGTGACCCGTCGTGACATCACATGCATCACCAAAACCATATCCCAGTTACATTACCCAAAATTAATACTAGACAAAATACATAGATATGATGTTGTTCTCCGAGTCTTATTTCTTTTGTCGGTCTGTCCTCTTCCTGTATATCTCTTTCTATACTTACCTTGTGCTTCCTTAAATAGTGCAGGAGAGAACGCAAAACATTGTGGCCATTAGGGGTTTCCACAACTTCTGATTTGTAACTTGCACTTTCTTCCACAATTATGGCCGCTTCCAAAAATGGAGCCAATAGGACCTGACCATAAGCGTTGACTCACCCTCAAGTCAACTCAACTGCATTCCTAAAGCCTCCTTGTCTTATGATACCAACACTTTAAATGAAGGAGCCAACTACAAACTGCATTTTCCTTATGGGGAGATCTAAATTTGGTAGAACACAAAAGGTTCTATATTAGGAAGGTTGGTAGTACTTTCTATATAGCCTTTATTTTAGTTATAATGTTACCTTCAAGAAATGTTACTAATATCCTAGTTGTGTCGTTATAGAGAGTGGATCTAACTAGTGCAACTTTGTCTTCAAAATATTCATCTCTTATAACGCCTTTCATTGTGTCATCGTGCTTGGAAAACCAACGATTTTTTTTGAAAAAGAGACCAGACTCATTGAGAAAATACACCAGTTATCCATAGAACCAAGATGACTAAGAAAGTGAGACGCATCCCAAGTAGATTCTCCTTGCATCTATTAAATCTCCCTTATTTCTATGATTCCTTGATACTATGACTTTGGTTGCGAAAAAACATTTAAGAACAATTGCTTTATATCTGCTAGAGTAAGGGCTAGTGAATTTGCATCTCATCACTCAATCAACTTCATATACCATTGTAATGATCTTCCATGTAATGTGGTTTGAAATTCAATCAATTTTGATGTAGTTGGGGTTCCTCTAGAGATCCAAATAGATTCACAAAGGAATCAATGTTGTTAGCATCAACTTCTCCTCCTCTTCCCAAAAATTTTGGACAATTCATAGGCGGGCATGCCCGTATTCCAACCATTGTGACAACTGGAGATCCCACCAACAAAAATACTTGACGTCTTGGTTGAGTACAATATTACTGTTAACTTACTGAGAATTGCTACTACTTCCACTTACTAGATAACTATTCTACGGACTATTCAAATTACTGATCATTTGAATGTGCTGGTGTAACTATAAAAGAAGGTGTTAAGAATGTGTTACCAAATTGTGTGATGGCGCCTGGGGGTAGTCAAAGGTGTGTTGATACCCTTGCTTCCACGCCAATGGGGGGTTCACTTTCTTGGGTGTTGTCATTTTTTGTTGGTCTTGATAACTTTGATTGTTTTGCAACTTCGTCCAGGGCTGGTTTGAGTGACTGATATGAAAATATACTATTTGTTAACTGAATCTCATAGTTCTTCTTCTTACTTGTACCTTATCCCCATATTTCTCTTACTGGGTTGTCATGTACCTCTACTCTTCCTCTTAACCATGAACTGACTAGTTCCTCTCTCTGCTTCATTTGGCCTAGCTCACTTTCCATTTCCTCATTCTTCTCTCCATTCCACAACTCTGCTTCTAGTTGTGCACTTCTCTTCTTCGCCTTTCTCATTTATGTTTTCCACCATTGTTCACATATTGTCAATCTTCTTGCTTCTCACTCAGCCTTGGCATCATTAATAGATCCCCCCTCCATTGTATGTAGTTTCTACCTTTTGCAATGTAGTAGCATCCCCTCGACCATTCCCCGAGGCACAAGGGTTTTACTTCTCCATCCTAATCCAATTCAATGTAAAAAAACAAATTCAACCATCCATTTCTTAATCCATAGTGGAACGTTGTTTAGTAATATGCCTTTTTCTCCCCTCTTAGGCTCTTCTTTAGCTTTGGATACTTATTGATTGTTTTCTGGTGCGAATTTTACAATATGACCAGTGAGAGTGGTTTCTATCTAGAAATTGACAACTCTAGTTAGAGGTGAATCTAGATAGTTCAACTCTTAGGTCCCTTTGAGTCCACTATATGAACCTTCTTTATTGGTTGCAATATTTGTAGCCACTCAACTAGGGTTATAGGGAATTCAACCCACAAAATTTCACATTGATCCAATGATGGTCCCCTATAGAGGGTGTATTGTTTGAGTCTTGATGTAGCCCACCCTTTTAGATCAACTTCTTGTCTTATGAAATGTTCAAATTTCTTGTCCCACCAATCTTGAATATGGATTGTCAACACCTACATGTCCATTCAATCAACGGTGTCTTGATAGAAACTAGGTCTCGACAATGAAACTAGACATTGGTACAAAATAGAGCTCAGGTTCTTGTGCAGGGGCCAACAAAGGGCACCGTTGTAGTCTAGTGTGCTAGCTATTTCAATCCCCGGAAGGAGAAGGTCTCACCTAAAGCACACCCAAGATATGTGTAGAATGAGGAAGCTTAACTATAGGGATATACCAGTGAGGGTTCATATATGTCATATCACAAAAGGGTTCTTATTCATCTTATCAAAACGTATTTCCATCAAGCACACTTATATGTAAAACAAAGATACAAATAAATAGTAAGTGTTGAACATAATACATTATACATTATTATACACAAAATTTAGGAGGCCCAATATTATTCATTTGCATTAATTGATAAATACATGTTACATTACATATTCATGGCTCTATAACCTCAATATATCATCAACAAAATGACCTGTTGTGACATCACATACATCAACAAAACCATAACCCGATTACATTACCCAAAATCTAAACTAGACAAAAGACTTAGAATTGTTGTTATTCTCTATGCCTTCTTTCTTCTATCGATATGTTCTATTCTCGTCTCTCTCTTTCTCCTCTTGCCTTGTGATTCTCTAAATAAATATAGGAGCGGACCCAAAATAATTGCGGCCGTTGTAGGGCTTCTGAAATTTTTTCTTTGTAACCTGTGTTTTCTTCCACAATTATGGTCCTTTCCAAAAACAAAGGAGCCAACAAACATCATCCTAAACATTTTTTAAAATATTCTTCTATTTTTCTTTGTTCCTATGCTTTAACTTCAACATTCTTCCTTGACTTTTCTTCTCTTCATATTTTTTTGGCTCCATCTACAACTTCTTTCATGGAGTCTTCTTCTTTGGCTAGCCTTACAATCTTTGAATCATATTTGGATTTCTCATCAACCTCTCTTTACTTTCTTGCCTCAACTTCTTGTTTCTCCTTGGATTTGGTATCCTTTTTGTTTTTAGCTTCAACATCATATTTGGCATTTTTTTTTCTGCTTCTCTCTTTAATGTTTGTTCCTTATTTTCCGTTTTGGTTTGTGCTTTTACTTGTTTTTAGCCTTAGAGTCCATTTGCTTTTTTTCTTCTTCTAGAGATTCCAATATCTTTTTTGCTTTTCCTTTTATTTGTAGTGCTTGACTCTCTACAACAAATTTTTTTCAAAGAATGTTGCCACCTAATACAAACCTCATGTAACGTGGAAGAATTATTTAATCCACTAGTTGTGTCCTTGTGGGAAAGCCTTGAGTCAAGTTACTGCCACTCAACACTCGAATCCTCTGTTTAGGCCAACTCCTAGCGAGGGCAAGGGGTATGGTCCCTAACGAAAAGAAAACTAAGGCTAAGTAAGCTATAACAAAATAAATCTAGGAGTTAATACTGAAACAAGAGCAACGATCAAATATAATCTTGCAACATAGAAAAACAAATAAGTAGTTGAAACAAAAGACCAAACCAAAATTATTAGACTAGTGCTGAAAAATAAATTCCAAGCTACTAAAAGGAAGTGTTGTAGTGCTCTTGATAGTTTTAAATTATTATGGTGAGTTATTTAAAGTGGGTTTATTGATTTTTGTTTGGCCCACTAAACGTTATCCTCAAAGTGAGTGTAGAGAATAATGTTGGATGTCCAATTAAGAGGAGCAAATGAATCTCAATGAGTATCCCATAGGATTCTCACCAAGTTCAGTATGGGTTCTCAACTTCAATAATAACCATTCAATGGATTTCTCTAATTAGACTAGAGTCTTGATGCCCCCTTTTTTATTAAAACCAAAGATTAGGAAATGCCTGCAATGGTCACAAGAGCATACTAGATGACACGAGTCTGGGTTGATTACTCTTTAAGCAAAACAAAAATGAATGAAAAGATAATGATATACTCTAAACTAAGAAAATGTAATGTTTGTAGTGAGTTTGTGGTCCTTTATGGTATTGGGACCAGAAACGTTTAGTTATATGATTTGGTTAGTAAAATAAAAGCAAAAACAAGAAGTAAATGCAATCACAAAAAAATACGTAGACCCCCCCAAGGGAGATGGGGACTGGGAATTAGGTAGCCCATTGAATTTATTATGGATTACAAGCTTATTAGAAGTGTTTCCGGTCCTTTATAAAATAGGACCAACAAGCTTACAAGTTTTTGGTAGAATTTTACTTTAGAAGAAAGGTAGGAAGAATAGGGGATTTCTAGATGGTCCAAATATTTGAAATTTCACCAGAGCCTCCTCCTACTTGTTCATCAAAAGGTTAAAAAAACCAACAAAAAGGAAATAAAGATACCAAATAAGTCAATTTAAAGCTCAAATAAAACTCCTAACATTTAGTACTGAAAGATAAACTCTTTAACTAAGCTAAAGTTAAGGATTAAGAAGCTAGATATTCTGGAAAATATGAAATCTTTAGAGAAATTGGATCTACATTTGAAAAACAAAAATGCATACTAATATAAATATCTTTTGATATGATCCTGAAAAAAGAACTACTTATATTTAACATGCATACAATAACCAAGAAATATTTATAATAATGAAGGAGATATATAAGCGAGCTTAAGAATGGGAATTCCAGAGCAATGGAGTCTGTTGGTGGGAAGCAGAGGTACTATTTCCTTCTGAAAATGTTGAAGAAGATGGAAGAAACAACTGAACTCCACCACCTCCTCAAACTCGGAAACCTGCATAGCTTAAACATACTTAAACAACAAAAGCATTATATATGGTATTACCTACACAATGGGTCAAAACAACATGCATATAACCAAATATTACATGTAAATACTAGATATCAAAGCATAGATAAATAATAGAATGAAGGAAATAGCCAAATTTTATTCATTCTATCCTACTGATTGAAAGCATTCCTTAAAAGAACAAATTAACAACAAGAGAAGCGAATAAAAGCAACTACACTACAATTACCTCACAAACCATTGAAAATACATCCACACACTGAAGAGAAACACACCATGGACCTCCAATGTATTTCTATTCAAATGATAAACACTATTACAATCAACGCAGAGCTTTAAGCAGAAGTTCCACACTCCAACCCTCCAAATTAATAGAGATTTGCTTCCTTAAATAGGAAAAGAGGGCACACTGACCAAGGATGGGAAAATTTCCACATGTGAGGGTGAATTAAAGTGAAGAGCAAGTGAGAGGGATTTGATTGAGGGAAGAGAGGGAGGGGAGAAGCCACCTCTAAAGAGGTAGTTTTCTCCCATATTCCTCATGCGCCACATCTCCAAGGATAAATGTGCACTCACCAAGAAGATATGTGTCCCTCTCTTTGGGATCTCCAACAAAAACCATATATCCAACAAGAAATGTGCCCTGGTCTCTAAATCAATATGCCACCACTAACAATAGACTAAAACATGTCTCCGACATGTTTCCTTGAATCATGGGATGTTGACTTTTCCCATTTATTTGGCTTTTTAGTCACTTTTTCAAGAGAATGAAATTAAGTGTTTAAAAATCATTAATTTCACTCTCAAAGTGGGTACATGGATAAAGTGGGTGATTCGAGTTAAAAAATGAGCATCCCCATGGCATATTATGCCTCCTAGTACCACTTTTTCAACTTTTATAATTAAAATATCTCTTTTTTGCAGGAAATTTTTTATTAACAAAAAATTAAAAAATCCTAAGGGGTACTTAACACATGCCCATAAGACTCTAGGATAATGAATAACATGGTAATATACATTAGACACTAGGATTTGATAACCCACCAAGGCCTAACCTCCAGGACAATTTCTCCAGCTTTGAAGGATTGAGTGAAAAACTCAAAAAATTTAAGTCGTTGAAAAGTAATATATAATTAACAAGTAAAGAAAAACACTCTAGAGTAATGTACTGGTGACCAAGTTTTAGGAGGGCAAGCCTTTTACAAATATTTATCATGCCACATCATTTTATTACAACTCTCCAATGGGGGTATAAAACATGCATGAAAAAAAACATGCCATAATGGCCGACTAGACTTCTGAACTCTAAATTTGAACATATGATTGTTCAATGTTTGGTGGCTCAACTACAAGTCCATCCAAGTGAAACTTGGAGGGTAACAAACAAATTTTCTTTTCATTGTGGACTACACACTGCAATATCCTAGGATAAGTTTGAAAAACAATTTAAAAAATGAATATGTCCAAAAGATCCAAAAATGTTTCCTATTATTGTATGGCAATGTCAAAATGTTTCCTAGGCATTTTCTATGTAATTATAAGGTATTCCCATTTTAGAAAATTTTCTAGGCTGGGAAATTTCTATGTCCTTGACATCTTGTATAATTAGCACAAATAAGATACTCAAAAGCAGTAACCAATATTGTTATTCAGAAACATACTTCGAGAGTTTCAATGCTAGTGCACATATAAAGTAACTCACAATGATTGTATGTGCTCAAATATGTAAAATGTAAATCCAATTTCTTAAAGTTAGAAACCCGTGGAAGTAAAAATGGCAACCCAGTCTCACTTATGTCATTGAGTCCTATAAGTGATGACACATTTGAAGGAAATTTGAACACTTCTATATTTCTCAGTTTCTAATGCATGTTCATCATTGTTAACAAATTGAAATGACGGGCACCACCAAACTCTCCCAATTCTATAACTTTCTCCAAAACACCTCTTAATTCCAGAATATCAAATTCATTAACCCTTAAAGAATTTAATGCTTGACAGTTCATGGTTATTAACTCAAGATATCTCATGTTGGTGCTTTTCAAGTATGGGACATACAAATTAAACACTCCAAATGAAGCATTACTGAGAGAAAGCTCATGAAGCCATCCCCCGGCTTAATCTTTTATTTCACTCTCCTCTAAAATCAAGACCTTGAGATATTTGTATACAAAAAATTGCCAATGTAAACACAAATTTTAAATGAAGGATTGAAAAATTTAGAAATGCCACGACATGTAGAAGACTATTGAAGACTATAGTACATGATATAAGTTAGAAACCTGCAAAACAACATGTACAAGAGCTAAAAATTGAAATGTGCCACTTATCTGGTCATAAAAATTGAGTATACGTTGAGATATAAATAGTGAATAAAAAAAGATAGAAATTTCTAGAGATTAAACATGCCAACAAACTGGGAGTGGCTATCATGAGATGAAAACTATGTATTATTTTTGCTTTATAATATTCTTAATATGAGCATTGAAGGAAGATGCTATGGAAATGAAACATGACCCTCTTCTAAATGTAAAAGAAAATCAAATTTAGTATAATTTAAAACAACATTGTCAAATAATGCATAACTTGAGAGAAAAATTACCAAAGATAACCCATGCCAATAAATTGAGTGGCAATCGATAGAATAATACTCTGCATTATTTTAAGTATCTACCGAATCCTATCGATATGAGCATCAATGTAAGCGGTGCTATTTTGAGATACATTTTTAATAACTTTTTTTGAGAATTTCGCCAAATGCCAATATTTCTATTTAAATAAGATACCTTAGATACCTTTCCTTTTGGACATGAATACAAACCTTGTCCCCAATTGAAATGTTGTGTGATACTCCTCATATTGTATAAGGGTAATCTAGCTAATGAATGTTATGACTTCATTTAGATTCAAGATCTTGACACATCGTAATCAGTTGCACTTGGCTTAGAGTTCCTAGCAGTAATTAACATGATGTATTATTGTAAAGTAATGTTTGATGGTATGTTTGTACTATGTGGAACACACCCCTCCTTGAAAAATGGTGGGCGCACTCCATTTAGACCAATGAAACTCCTCAAACTAAGCTAGGTGCACCTCCTAGAGACACAATCCTCTTTTTTTTGGATTCTAGAGACATTATTCCATAATTTAAAGGATGCATGCCTAGAAATCCATGATTTATGGTGGGCACACCTTCTAGGGATATAATCCCTCGATTATGGGGCCCAAAATACATGATTTTTGGATGTTTTGGGGGCTTCCTCATTCTATGGGGACGCACCCTCTTGGGGACATAATCCCTTGACTCAAGATGATTTTCCCACTGCCCCCCCCTTGTGGCCTAATCTATGAGGGAACACCTCTAGTCTTCTCAAGTTATAAACAAGTGACACCCAAAGCCTATATACTTCCATGAATTCTCTAATGTGTGGCACCCTCTCTCATGCATGAAAGAAATACTTTGCTAGGTGCCCCTCTTGCTCCATGAGGCTATATATGGAGCACGACCCTTCATTGTAAATGCATGGTTGGAATTTTATATTTCCTTCTATCTTGAGCTTAATCGATATATCTTATCTCAAAGTAGATTTTGTTGTAAAGATTCCCTTCTTCCTTGTGTGTGGTGCAGTTATCTTGCTTGGATATTGATGGTTGCATGTAATGCCCCAGTTTTGACCCCGTTGCATTAGATGCATATGATGTATAAATTGTAAATGATCGGGGTGTGGAGCTAAAGGCCAAGGCCCCACCATTGATCGGTTATGTTATGTTTTGGATTTGAATTGTCACCGAGTGTATATCGGGGCATGCGGTATACGTTTTAAGTTTATCATCATGTAAATATGCATCCGTAATTAAATGAACCCGACCAGCTACGATCGCGGCAACTAAATCGAAAGGGGCATGATTTTCACAAGGATAAGGATGTGGGGGGGGGGATTTGTCAAACCTTGGCCAATGAGAGAAAAATACCCATGTGTCTTCTCCCCTTGTGTTATCCAACCACCTTCATTGAATAATGGCTGTTGGTGGTTGAGGCAGTTAATGGTTTTGGGAGTGGGGTGGCAGGACTGTCAGTCCTCACCCACACGCACACTGCACCCCTATTGACTTCACTCACACAGGAAATTCCATTCTCCCCATGATTTTGTCTGTTTCTCCTCACGCACAGGCTCTCGGCGGTTTTGGTCTCATGCAGACATTTTCTTGGCTCCACGACTGTGCTGAAGGCTCACGCACTTCCCATTCGCGTCCTTCCTATTGTTGTTCACCCACGGACAAAAACGGAGCTGTTTTTCCTCACGCAGGACCTCCATTGTCTGTTCCTTCCAATGGTCGGCTCATTGTTTTCACGCACATGAATTTTTCCTGGTTTTTACCCACGTGGTTTTTCTTCCGTGGATTGGTGAATAGTGCGGCTGTATCCCTTCCTCACGGGTTGATTCGTGGGGTCTGCATTGTTTGTTGCTCACGCACAGGTCGGGAGACGATAGTTTATCTCCCAATGTGGTCTGTGTATTTTCTCGGTGATTTTGTTGCCTAGGACGGGCTGTGATTTTCCCCCTGTGGGAATTGGGTTTGCTGTTGTGTTTGGGACTGTGTAATTTGTTGGGGAGTCTTTTCCCTGTTTAAGCTGTGATAGCTAATTGATTGCATACGTGCAATGGTTGGTCTTCGGACTGTGTAAGGAGCAGGGATGTTGGCTTAGTTTTTCTTGATAAACCTAGTGGCTGGAAACCACACAAACAGAGCTAGAGGGCTGGCCTTCTTCTCCATCACCCCTGAATAGCACTGGAAGGGAATGCAGGGCCTGAGGGACTGTGTAGCAGAGAAGGGACTGGTTCCTTGTGTTGGGTGTGTTTGGGTGTCTTAGAAGTCAGGCTAGTTCTGGTGTAGGTGTTCTTGGCTCTGTAATGAGCTCACCAGCTTAGCATTGAGCCTTACCCAACTCCTTGATGGCCTGATAAACCCAACTTTGTTGGCTTGGCTGCGTGTTTTGTATATCCTTGGCTATGTGTAAGCCTGCTAGTTCCCTTATTCCTTGGAGAATCATGCCCAGCTCGGGGGTGGTAGCGCTGCTGAGAGATTAAGGAGCACAATGGCCTATGGTTGGGTGGAACGTTGTAGCGACGTAGCTGGTTGCAGATTGAGTTCATCATAAGATAAGTGATCTTGTTCATTTTACTTCTGCAACCTTATTTTCTGTTAATAAAAATGATGAACAGGTTAAATGATTGCATGCATGTATGAGTGCTGATGGTTTCCACTGTGTGTGTGTTGATTAAATTGCATATGTGCATGATATACTGCAACGCATTTTATTTCAGCATTCTGTTATGCAAATTTTATGCCTGTACATGTTCATGGGGCTCTTAGCCCGGGTGGTTTAAGCCACAGGTCGCGTCCTCTTCGCTGGCCGGAGGCATGGGGACATGACATTGCAAGTTTATTGGTTCTTTTACATTGTCATTTCTACACTTCTTGTTTGGACCATTGGGAAAGGTGTTACCACCTCATTGGAGAGAAATGTCTCAAGTTAATCTTTATCTCATCTTTCTTGCATATTTATTTATACAGGATTTATGTGTTGTATCTTTACCTTCATTCAGATTGTGTAGACATAAACCATTATTTATAAGGTGCACCCAAGAGCTATAAAGAAAGAGGATACTTTATTCGATCCATTCCCTTGTAAACACCATTCCATCAAATAGGGTTTGGGTTAACAACTGCAATTCTTTCCTCTCGGTGACCTACATAGCAATACCCTCTTAGTTGGTCATCCTTTGACTCCATTTCCCTTGATTGGATTGGCACTAGTCCTTGGAGTGATCCATTTATACTCTTGTCACCTATTTTTTCTATGCTACATAAGACATGTTTTGTTAGAGTTAATCTTCATTTCACCTTGCACTTATTTCCTATTGATCTAGTAATCCTAGTTTAGGGAAGCACCCATTGAGTTAGACAATAACCAACCCAAATTGTGAAAGGGGATTCGTGTGGTGGCATTGGCATTTTTCTCTTGCTTCCCCTAAATTAATTTGCTTCTTCAAGACTTTAACCACACATGCTAGTATGGGAGGTAACACTAAGCTAAGATGCGATACTTATCATGTCATTGTTTATACCATAGTAGCGATACTTGAGTATGAATATGATTTAGTACATAAAAAATAGTATGTAAACTAAAATGCTAGTAGAATTAAAATATGGAAGTAGACATATCATAAATGCAATAATATCCATTTTTTAAATTTTTAAAAATTTAAAAATATACCTATCTATTCAGAAATTCTATTTATCATTCATTCTTCATAGTAAGCAACTTGCAACATGTCTCAAATTTGAAACATAACATATAATATAACAACATGAAAACAAAGTTTTAAGGTTGATTAAGTAATGTGTGTGATTTTGATGACCATTTAAAATATTACAGTTGGGAGTGTTATATTCTTTGCATATAAATAAATTGACAAAGTCAATAGTTGACTAGTATAAGTCGATTGGAGTTGGAGGCGACAAACGGTGGACGCCTGGTCAGTTGACTGACTGAAATAGTTGTTTGGTCAAAGGAAAACAATTGGTTGGTAGAAGTCGACAAAACAACTAAAGCTCAATAGGAAATCAACCAAAGTTGACCTAGTCAATTCGATTGTAACAAAATAACTGAAAATGGTTAGGAAGTTGTGGATTGTCATTAATGAGAAATTGGTTGTATTGCATCTATAATAGATGCAATGGATATGCATGGAGAATTAGTAGTGTCTATCATGATCATGTAATGAAGTGTGATTTATGATCTAGAAAGTCACTATTTTAAACACTTGTTATGAGTGTTTGATCATTAAAATTTGAGTGAAAGTTCATTGGTTTGTTGGTTTCCCCCCACAAGAGGGGTTTCTAGGGTAATTAATGTGTTGTGTGCCATTGTCTTATGTTTAATGTGTTTAACTATATGAATCAATTTGAAAACCTATTGTAATCGGTATTAAGAACCAACTGTTGCTATCAAAGATGTATTTGGCTGCAGAGGGATGCCTTTGTCACTGAGGGTTTGGCTTGGTCTTGGACCTGGAGAGTACCTATTAGAGTGGGAGGTTTATGGAAACATTGTTTTATCAATGGAATGGATAACACATCGATAATAGAAATTGAAAAGTTTAATGGGAACAATTTTGAGCTTTCGAAGCTTAAAATGGAGGATATCATGATGGATGGATAACAATGGATTACAGTTGAATCAATCCAGCTGGCGTGTCAAAAGAAGATTGGAAAAATATCGATAGGAAGGAAAGGAGGTTAATCTGAATTTTTTATATAACTTTGTTTAGCATATTATTTATTGATGAATGTCTCAGAAGAAGACACTACAAATAAGTTATGGGAAAAGTTACGGAACTTGTACGAGTCGAAATATTTTGTTAATAACTTAGTTCCTTGAAAGAAGTTATATATTCTAAGAATGGATGAAGGTGACTCGATTATAGAGAACTTGAATACACTCAACACTACGATCAATCATATTTGGTCCATGGATATTAAAATTACCGAGGAAGAAAAATGCATCAACCTCTTGAGTTATTTGCTAGATTCCTAGGATAACTTGGTTGTGGCTATTGGAAGCAATAATACCACATTGAAGATCGACAGTGTGGTCACATATCTATTGTCATAAAAGATGATACCAAAGAACATGGAAGGTGTTACCCCCCTAGGTTGCACTTGGATGTAATTGCAGTTGAGCCGCCAAAGATTAAACAATCACTTGTTCAAATTAAGAGTTCAGAAGTCCAGCCAACCATTATGGCCTTTCTTTTTCTTCACACATGTTCTATAACCCATGGGGGAATTGTAATAAAATGTCTTAGTATGATGAATTTTGTAAAAGGATTGTCCTCCTAAGACTTGGTCACTAGTAGATTACTCTAGAGTGTTTCTTTACTTGTTAATTATATCTTGCATTTTAGCAACTTATAATTTTCGAGTTTTTTCACTCAATATCCTCCAAAGTTGGAGAATTGTACTTGTGGTTAGGCATTATTGGGTGGTTAAAGCCTAGTGTCTAATGTATATTACCATGCTAGTCATTATTCTAGAGTCTTATGGACATGCGTTAAGTTTCGCTTGGGATATTTTAATGTTTTCAGCCATTAAAAAATTTCTTGCAAAACAAGATATTTTCAATGTAAATTTTGTATATAAGTTAAAAAATAGTACTAGGAGGAATCATATGACTTAATGGTGTTTGTTTTCTTGCTTAGAGTACCCGATTTACCCATTTATCCCCTTTGAGAGTTAAAATAGTGATTTTTAATCACTCAAAATCATTTTCTCTTAAAAAGGTTAATAAAAGGGAAAAATCAACATCCCTATTGTTAGGGAAACATGTTGGGACATGTTTTAGTTTGTATTTAGTCTTATGAAATGGTGGAGAATCAATTGAAATGTGAGGGTGTCTTATCCCAAGTTAACTCATTGCTTGACACTTGATTGAGATCTCAAGATAGGGGGGTGCATAAGACATGAGGGGGACACACTTCATCTTGGAGAGGTGGTGCATGAGTGGGTGAGGTGTGACCAACATTTTCAGAGGTGTTACCCACATTTCCTAGTTCACTCTCACCTTCACTCCACTCTCTCAACACTTGGAAATTCACCCCTCGCACATGTCAATGCACCCTCTCTTGGAAAATTCTCCCTCTCCCCTATTTAACCATTGTTCCCTCTCCTCAATGGAGATGGTTTGAGCCTAAAATATTTGCTTGAGTATTGTACTATTATTGTAAGCATTTGTTATTGAAATACAAGACTTTGGAGGTGTATGGTGGGGTTAATCAATGGTGTGGATGAATATTGTCATGTATGAGGTAATTGCAGAGGTAACTGTAGTTTAGTTTTGTTTGTTGCTTATCTTCTTGATCTGTACTTTGAAGGATGGCTATCAATCAACATGATATAATGAAGTAAGTTTGGTAATTTCTTTCATTCTCTTATCTGTTTATGCGTAGAGATATAGGATGTACATGTTTTATTAGTTTATATGAATGTTATCTTAATTTCTTGTGTATATGATATCAGGTGTTACCAAATGAACTAGCAGTGCTCGATTTGGCAAGCATGTAAGAGTAAGGATAGATCCAATGCCACCTCAATCTAGATCTGTTAACTACTTTGGGAAATGTATATCCATGGGAGGTCCATATTACCTGTAAATGATATCAAAATGACACACACTCTTTCTGGTATTCTACAACCAATATTAGTGCCTTTGTAAGGAGTCAATATATTAGTAATAAAATGCAAGCATATATAACTATAGGTGATTGCAATGTAACAACTGTATTCCATAGTCACCTAAGAGTTATGCCCAACCAACCTTCAAATGGAAAAATACAAGTACAAGGTCTAATGCAATAATCATTGTTAATGGTAAACTCAAGACAACCTTTGCATTTACAACTTTGAAACAAGGTTGATAATTGATCACGATGGCATTATATGTCAACCAACATACATTGGAAGACAAAATTGTAGTCAACTAGCATTGCAATAAAGAACAATACGATGTAAACTATAAATACGTGTTCATTAGATATCCAAGTCAGCAAGTATCAACAATATGTAACAGTAGGTATCAACATTTATAAAAGGTGAATATCAACCATTCACGTTAACATTTCATCTAAGTAGTTTTGTAATAGTAGATATCACTTTAAAATCAAGTTTTAAACAATGTAATTATCTATCATAAAGGCACTAAATATTAGCATTAAGCTTTGGATTTTTAGAAATGACCACCTTCAGTTGTAAAAAAGGGTATATATCAGCAATGATGAACAATACATCAACAACACCAACACTTAATCATCACCATTGTCATTTACCATTCATCAATAGGAGATTATGTACAATATAAACATTTATCATTTTCCATACACATGGATTATCTATTGTAAGAGTATTAGCAGTTGTGAGCGATGGTAGTAAACAATCAACTTAATTAGCACTTGTAACACACACACACACACACACACACACACACACACACACACACACATTAACAAAAATAATAAGGAAAACATATTAAAAAAGGTTGTGCACAACCATACAGTACAAAATGGTGCAGTCCCGATGTCCAAAGAGGTCTGAAAAAAGAGATTTACAGAAGCAGCTAAAGATGGGAGCTTTCTTCTACTATTCCTAAAATTTTTCTTGTTGTTTATAATAACATGTGAAGAGTAAATTCGAACAAACTACTGGTTCAAAAAATACAAAAAAACATTTAAAGAAAGCATGATGTACTACATTTTCTTGCTAGGATGTAGTACATGTTGGGTGACTGAAATTTCCTCCATAGGGAAATCCTCGTCGCCTAGAGATTCCTGACAGTGGATGCACGGGTTCATCTTTGCAAGCTTCAACACCTCCTCTTTGATTATATCTACATTCCCCATCAATTCCTTTAAGTCCCAGTCATGGTCATTCATGGGTAAACCGTGACAACCAATTTGATTTGAAATAAACCTGACCTCAGAAACCATTTCTAATTGTCGTTAATGCTTACATCAACAATATCTGAAACCCTACTCAGGTGACACTTAATTCCATCTTGACCAGACCTGAGGCAAGCAAAATGTGCATCAATGTCTTTCTTTGCCATTGGAAGTGAGGGACCTGAACCATACCAGGAAGGAAAGTTTGCAAGCAAGCTCTGAATCTGAGCGACTCCTTCCTCTTCATTCGAACCAAAATATAGTGAATGGGTTGGAAAATATCCATCACATTTAAACATCCTTACCAATTCATGTGTGTGAGATGCCTCTTCAGAGTTTGAGGGTACATAAGGAGAGGTAGAAAGTTTAATGCCGACCGAGAGTGGAAACCAATTGTAAAACAGGTAGCCAGGAGGCAAGTTGAGATGAGGGCACACATAATGCATGATCGTCGAGGAGGGGGAATGAAATTCCATCAGGGGAGAGTTAGGGAACGGCATTCCAAACCTTTTTTTGACCATTATTAACAACAATACCTTGGTTGCTTCTTGCACCTATATTGGATAGCTTATCAACTGGACCATTGTTCTGATCCCGGAGAATATGAAAAAAGAGACTTGAGGGGGAAGGTTTAGAAGGAGAAATATGTCATAGATTGTTTTTCATATGGTGGAGCCTTTAATGTAACCATATCTCATATTCTGGATGACTTGTCTAGTGTCTCCAAAAACCAATAAATTTGGTGTGGTTCCCCAGTCGATTAGTTTCAAACCATGGTAGAGTGTCATCCATTCAGCTTCATTATTCGATTTTGTTCCAAGACCCCATGCAAAAGACTTAACTGTATTTCATCTAGGATCAAGGATGATCCCTCCTGCACCTGCCTCCATTGGGTTTCCATTCGAAGTGTCGTCAAAGAAGAGGGAGTGACTATGTTGCTCCATTACCCAATGAAGGAAGTCATATTTTGTTTTTCTACTTTCCCATATTTGAAGAACCTGAGGAAGTTTGGTTGAGGGGAGCTCTGGTTTAGAATTTATTTGCACCATCTGGATTCCTTATCTGCGAGGTCTTCAGAAGAAGGGTAGGATATGCCTTTAGAGATCATTCTTTGAGATACCATGTTGATCACTTCATAGGCTATCATGAGGGGATCAACCTTCTTATCATCCAAGATAATTCTATTTCGTGCCAGCCAAATTCGCCAACAAAGATATTTGGGAATGATGTTCCAAACTTTATGAAGAGTAGGATTCTTTCTCAAAGTTCCTGGGAATAAGGAGTTCCAAGATTCTACCGAATCTTGAATGATTCCTGGGGGAGAGAACCATCTTCCTAGTTTCGCCAAAACGTGATCCCATGCTTGGGAAGTGAATTTGCATGACAAGAAGAGATGGGTTGTAGAATTTGGAGCAGATTTGCACAAAACACATCTGGAAGGTCCTTCAATCCCTCTTTTTATGATATTGTCAATAGTTAACAACTTATTATGAATTAACAACCAAAAGAAAAAATTGACTTTTGGGGTGCAGTATGTATTCCATACCTTGTTCCAATTTTTTTCAAAAGGATGGTTTGGTTTGATATCCAAGGTCCTATAGCCTTATTTTACGGAGTAGGTACCATTATGGCCCCATCCTCTAGCATCCCGAGTTCTAATATGAAAAGGGGATTTCACGTGTCGATGCAATAAATAAAGATCATAGTCCTGGTTTAGATGTCGTGGTGGGTGTATGGTTTTCTAGAGTTTCCATGCACCAATGTGATACCAAATTGAGATATTATACAACGTCAATAAGTTGCACTCTTGCATCCATCTAGAGATTCCTTCAATATTTGGAAAAGAGGCTATAGCTGGGTGACCTAGAATGTTGTCCATCTAAATTTTGAACTTCCTGCCATTACTAGGGATCCAATAAGAGTTGTCTTTAATTAGACCAACAAATTTTTTATATAGGTTCCAGATGGAGGATACTTTTCCATCCCAGTTATAGTCGAGGATTTTTTATCTGGGCTTGTTGATGTATTTTTTCCTGATGACCTCTTTCCATCAATCCTTGTCCCCTGTAACTAGCCTCCAGACCATTTTGGCTCCCAAGGCTTGATTCATCTACCCCGTGTCTCTCAAACCTAAACCTCCTTTAGATTTGTCTTCTTTGACTGTATCCTACTTCACAAGATTAAATTATATTCTTTGAGTTTTCCCTCCTTGCCAAAGGAATTTTCTGATTTCCAGGCTAATATTGTTCATGATGGTCTTGGGAGCTTGATCATTGAACTCATATCAATGGGATATGAGGTGAGGATGAATTTGATGACGGTAGTTTTCCTAGCCAACTTGAGCCAACGCATCCCCAAGGGTTGAAACTTATTCTTTATTTTTTGAACAATAGGTCTCCACATTAAATAATTGGTGGAATTCTTTGCAACGAGCACCCCCAGGTATATAAAGTGAGTCCAATCATAGTTGGATTTGATCTTCATTATTTGGAAAATTTCTCTAAGGTTTTTAGAGTTATTATTCCAACCATAGAAACAACATTTACCCAAATTATCTTTGCTTCCAGAGGCATGGAGGAAGAGATCAAGGGAAAAGATTAATCTTCTAGAAATTTGATGAGAGGCACTTCCCAAAAAATTGGAGTCGTCAGCGAAAAGAGCATGGTTCATAGGTTGAACTCCCCTTACGAAATATATGCCTAGGATGGTTCCAGCCATTTGGAGTCTATTAAGGCTTCCACTCGGTGAGTTTGCTACAAGAATGTAGAGGAAGGAGGGCAGAGGGAAACCTTCTCGAATTCTATGCTTGGCTTGGAAAAATTTGGTCAGTCTACCATTCACTAGAGGGGATATCCAAGGAAGGCTGATGCAAGCTTTGATGAGATTGACAAAATTGGAGGAGAATCCAAAATTTTCCAAAACCAAAAATATATAATCGTTCCTTGGCCTATTAAAAGCATTTGCTAGATCAAGTTTAATGGCCACACCTGGTTCTTTCCTGTGCAGAATGGAATGAATTACTTCTTGGACCAAAATAATGTTGTTGTTGATCTCCTGACCGACGATGAACCCACCTTGATTAGGGGATATGAGGCTAGGGATGAGTTTTTTTAACCTATTCAAGAGAAATTTAACAAGAATTTTGTAGGAAGTGTTACAGAGGGATATGGGCCTGGATCGATTGATGGAGGAGGGATCGGGGTCCTTGGGAATAAGGGAAAGAAAGGTAGATTTTATTGTGCCACCAAGTTTTTCTTTAGCTTGCGTCTAGACAAGCATTATGAGAAGGTATCTTTTGATGAGATGCCAACACCTTATGCATAAATTCATAGAGAACCCATCTGGCCTGGGGGATTTGTCTGGTTGGAGAGATCAAACGACCTGTCTAACCTCTTCTTCAAAAATGGGAAGGTCCAAAGTTTCATTTTCTTTGTTCATTATTAGAGTAGGTATATCTGCACTCATCTCTTCCATATCTTCTAAATCCCCTTCTTCATCTTCCATATAGAGATTCTTGGAGAAGCCTCTGATCTCTTTTTTTATTTCCCCTTGATCAGTTAGCTTGATTCCACTATCCTTTGTGTTCTCCATTACAATATTATTTATTTATCGGTCCTTGCACTAATTATGGAAAAAATTAGTATTCAGGTCCCCACTTTTTAACCAAAGATTCCTTGAGCGCAGACGCTAATCTTCTTCTTCCTTCCTTGCTAAAATTTGGATTTTCCTATCTAACTCTTTTCCCTAGTCTAAGAGTGCCTTTGTGATGAATTATTCTTCCATTTTGTCTTGCAGGATTTTGAGGTCCTCTAGGAGCTCTTTTTTTCTTTCCCTAGATATTGATAGTTTCGAGCCACCCACTTTTTAAGCTCAATTTTGACTTTTTTTAGCTTTTGCTCCCAAATATAGGTCGGTGACCCAAGGATGAAGGTGTTCCAAGCATTTTTAATAATACCTAGAGCACCTTCCAACTCCAACCACAAGGGGTTGAATATGAAGGGGAGAGACCCTGAATTTTCGATATGGGAAAGGAAGAAGTAAACGGTTTTGTTATCATAGACAATAGAAGCCAATAGCTTGGATTCCAGGATCGCAGGGTTGCTAAGAAAGGAGGAGCTTACTAGAATGTGATCCAACCTTGCTGTGATATGCCTTGGCCCAATCCTTTTATTCTCCATGTGAATTTCCCTCTTTTTGGATTGATATCAATTAATCCCCATAGTGATAGCATGTCCTCCAATCTTTCGCTGAATGGGTCCTGAACTTTAGAGCCTCCTCTTCTTTCTTCTGCTGAAATGATGATATTGGAGTCTGTTGCAATGATGCATGGAAGATGAATATTCCCATGCCTCTGATTCTCTAGAGTGTTCCAAAATTCTTCTTTACTTCCTTGATTCATGGGTCCATAGATGTTCCCAACCCAAAAAAAAATCTTTATTGTCGTTATCTTCTAATTCTACAAAAAGCCAATTTTGGTTTCCTAGGGAAGAGCACATGTTATAGTGTCATTTGTCCCACCATGTGAGGATCCCCCCTGAGGCTCCCAAGGTAGTAACTACTATTCCTTCGCCTCTAGACCAAGTTCATTCATTACATTCAGACAATTCTCCTCTTGCATTTTGGTCTCCTGGATAGCAAGGATTGAATTATTTTATGTACTTTTAAACCTTTTGATAACTTCTAGTTCTTTTTCTTCATAACCCTCTAAAATTCCAGGAGACGAGCTTCATTATTTCTTTTGTGTTTGGGGGAGCTTATCCTTTTTTTCTTCGGACGCTCCTGAGCATTGCTTCCCTGGATGAATGTTTTTAACCAGGAATTCTAAACTAGAATGTTTTTTGGCTGCTTTTTCTCTGTATGTATCTAATTCTCTGATGTACTTATTGGGTTTCCTTCCTTTTTTTGCTTGAGGTTCAACTTCTCCATATTTTCTTTCAGAGGTATCTTCTATTTGTGCCTTATCCCTTGATATTGTGACCGATCCTCTAGAGCTCATCGAGGCCTCGGATATTAATTCTATGTGTTGGGTAATCTTCCTGGACAGTTTCTACTATGATTACTTCTTGTTTTGAGTCTCTTTTGGGGTCATTTTCCATTTTTGCATTAGTAGTAGCTTCAACTTGATTATCCTTGTTTGCAGGAACCTGGTACCTATTTTCTGAAGTTTTCTTTTTGGCTGGAGGATGTACAGGATGAGGGGTTGTTTTGTTTCCTTTCTTCCTATTGACTTCATTCCACTCTTCTCCTGGATGCTCCTTTGCTACGTTCTTAAATATTTTAGGACAATATTTTGCAAAGTGTCAGTATTCATGGCACAATTTACATTTGAATGGAATTTGCTCATAGTCAACAGTCTATAGGTGATTTCATCCTTCCATCGAGAGGTTAATAGCTTCCGGAAACCCTCTCTCCAAGTCAATTTCAACACAAATCATGGCACATGAGAACATAGCAGGATTTGGCTCTGGTTTATATATGTATTTCCCTAGTGTAATACCTATTTCTCAGAGATCTTCATCATTCCAACAGTGGAGAGGGAGGTGGGAGAGTTTCACCCAAACTAGGACATCAATAGGGATATGTTTCTCAATTTAGAATGGCGGATCCCATTTATTAAGATACATGCCCCTAGGAACCATGAATTAAGGCCCATTTCTGAATATGAGATCGCGATCTTCCTTCTTTTCAAACAGGGAAAAAAATATCCCCTGCCACAGAATATTCGTTGCACTTCTCTTTGAATGAGAGGTCTCAATTTTTTGCTTAACCAAGTTTCAATAGCATGGGGGGACGACTAGAGCTAGGTGAAGACATCGACGAGCTCTTTCTTAGTGAGTGTGACTGCCTTGCATTTGGAGGCAGTTGAGGAAAGCTTGACGCCAGGAATTTCCACTCTCTTGACAAATATTGAGTCTGAAGCATGAGAAATGCTTGGCAGGTGGGTGAGAGGCCATGATTTTTCTGAAACAATATTACAAATGAACACGACTACCATGTGGATCCAGATCAAGGGGATCCATCGGCAAGAGTGGCTCAGAGCCTAACCCTAAGTGAAACAGAGAGAAGGAGAAACCCTAGTGGGAGGAAACCCAAGTGGAGTCAAAAAGTAATTTCTATTGCGTGCAAAGAGTTTTGACCAATTAGCACTTGTAATATTATAATTAGGTTGTGTCATTTATAAACAATGAAAAGCATACAAAGTTTTTAACCTCAAGTAATAAATGTGAGTATTTTCAAAAATAAACTCAACCAACAGTAAAAATGACTATATGTACTAGTATGGTGGTTTGTAGTAGTAAGGACAATTCATCCCAAGTTGAGTTTTTAAGTGTTTGACCAAGCTTTCCCTAGCCAAAGATAACCCTTTCAAGAAATTTGAGTTTATCTTTACCACTGAAAATCACAAAAGAATCAACCACAGTACTGTACAACTGATTTTGCAGGTTCGTGGAGCTGTTTTAGGGCACCTAGGCAAGGTTAAGTGTGATGCCCTCTCAGATCTTTGTCATAAAGGTTGTAAGGTATCTGTTTGTTGGTGATTGCAGGAATCTTGATAAGTCTCTCCCCTAGTTTTAGGAGTTACTTGAAGTCATTGAAATTCTAATTTGAGGTGACATTGTGTTTATATCTCTCCCATGCTTACCATTCACAAGCTTATTGCATCACATTGTGGTACAAACCCTAGACTACTAGTTTGAATGGTAACACCAGGTTTGACATTTTGGTTGCAAGTTTGCTAAGCTGTGTAGGTTTTTTCGCTTGAAGGAGTGGTCGATTGAGTTTGTTCCTCCCTCTTACTTCAATCTTCTTGGAAAGACACAATCTCTCATCTCTCCACCAGTAGACTCCATAGCTTTGGATTTCCAAATTCTCAAATTGATTTCTCTCTCCCTCCTTCACTTAAAATTAAAAGTTTATTCTTTGTTAGGTTATGCATGTAAGATCTAAATAGCTTATTTTCTAGACTAAAATCATAACATAGTCTCTCAGCTCTCCACCAGTTGACTCCATAGCTCTGGATTTCCAAATTCTCAAGTTGATTTCTCTCTCTCTCCTTCACTTAAAATTAAAAGTTTATTCTTGGTTAGGTTATGCATGTAAGATCTAAATAACTTATTTTCTAGACTAAAATCAAAAGGCTATTAATCAGTGTATGCTTTTTCAATATTATATATAAGATATGCTCTTAACATTCATATATTCAAAGTAGATCTAGCTTCTTAAATATTACATTTAACTAGTTTTAAAAGAATTTTTAGTATTGAAGGTTAAGACATTTTTCAAAGTACTTCCATTCTATTACTTTGGAATTTCTAGTGCCACTTTGTTGGCTCTTTTTTCTCTTTTAACGAATAGGTAGGAGGAGACTCTGCTCAAATTTTGAATATTTGGACCATCCAGGACCTCCCCGGGAGCCTCTTACCTTTCTCTTTAATAAAAATTCTAAAGCTTGTAAGTTTGTTGGTATTTATTCTATGAAGGACCACAAACATTACCAATAAAATTTATAAATTATAATAATATTAGAGGGATACCTAGCGCCCAATTCCAATCCCCCTAAGGGGGATCTGTGTCCCTTATGTGATTGCCTTTTTCTTTTTTCTTTGATTTACAAACCCATGGATAAAATGAAAAGTGCACCACAAAACATTTAAGTTTCTAGACTAGGTAGATTATTTATTTCAATTTTGTTTTAGAGTAACAAATCCATACTTTTTGTATGTCAATATGCTCTTGTGACCATTGCGGGCTTGGATGACCTGCGGTTACAATAAGAAAAGGGACATTTAGTGGTTAGTATAACAGGGAAGTCCATAATTTGTTATTTTTCTCTTGAGATCATACATTAAATTTGTGTGTGAAGTCAAGGGGATATTCATTAACATTTGTTCTCTCCCCATTGGACCTTTAGCATTGTTTTTGGTACTCCTTTGAAGGATAAATTTTAATGGGCCAAACAAATGATATTAGTTTTCCTTTTGCAACTACATGCATAGGTGTGTTCACAAACGAATCTGCTAAAGAAATCACCTCAATAATTAAATTTGTCAGGAGCACTTCACCACATTATTCAACAACATTTGTTTAATTTAATTTGGAACTAGTCTATAACTTTTACAATCATTTTTATATCAAGTATTTGTTTACTTATGAATATGCCATGATGTATTAATGATTAATTTGCTACTAGATTATATTTACTATTATTGCTCTTGTTTCATTAACTCCTAGATTTATTTCTTGCTATAGGTTATTTAGCCTTATTTCCTTTTTTAGGGACCACACCCCTTGGCTTCATTAGGAGTTGGGTTATATGAAGGGGTCGAGTATTGAGTGACAATAACTCAACTCGAGGCTTTCCACCAAGGAAAAACCTAGTGGATTGAATATTTATGACACATTACCCAAGGTGTGTATAAAGGCGACAACATTCTTTGGTGCTGTTGTCGGGGATAAATCTTTTTATTCCCGGAATACTTATTTTATTTTATTTTCTTGTTTTTTTCTTTGTTTGATGAATCTTTTAGAGTATTTTTTAATTTTTTTCCATATAATGAATCCACTAATTGTTTTTTTCAATTTTCTAACAAGTAATTTACAAAAAGAAAAAATGATTCCATTGAATTAAATAGATTATTATTGCATATTATTCTTCTCACATGATGATTCCATTGAAGGGATAAAACCATGCTCCTCGTAAATTTTGAAGATTTGTTGTGTTTAGAGATGAGCACATGCAACACCTTGAAAATACTTGAATCTCATTGTTTGATATATTCACCGTAATGGTTCAGTATAAGTTGGTATTTTCTAACAAATCCCTGTTTTAAAGATCATAAGCCTTGGGTACAACATTATTTTCCTTAGATTGACTTTAGAGGCATCCTCAGATGCCCAAATCAAGGTTTTAGTTTTTATATTTATGATTTCACTCCTGCATATCATGGGTATAGTGATCCACCCGACGTTCACATTACATCCTTCATCAAAGTTGTGAACGATTTCAATGTATTTCATGAAGATGATTTGCTCATGATATTTTATTGTATACCGGAGGATGATTCTCAATATTGGGTTGTGGACTTCATTTTTAAATAGATCTCTTCCATGGAATATTTCTTCAAAGAATTTCAACATGATTGGTCTCTTTGAGATGACAATTATAAGATTGAGGAGGTGATTAGGGATTTCCTTACCCACATCCCTAAAAGAAACATAGCACATCAAAATTTAGAAGAATAAAGAAAGAGAGAAAAGATCATTGAGCACATTGTGGAACAGAAAGAAGCCCTTGTAGAAGCTCATGAAGAAATTCAAGATGAGGTCTATGATGTGCATGTTGACACTCCTCCTTGTTCTCCACATGGTGATGAAGGTTTGGTAAGTTTTTTCCCTTGTAATACCTTTGAAACCAAGCCTTCTAAAGATGATAATTGTGAACATGAAGAGGATAGGTGTAGCTAAGGGTATGATACTACTGATGAAGACTCCTCTATGTTTGACAAGGATTTGAATGATGACTATTGGATATACAAGGAAAATATAATTTTTGATATATCCAAAGAAGGGATTGTTGATTTGAGACCTTTAGAAATCTTGGTATGGAAGAGGCACATTCAGACTATTCTAGTCATCATTCTCTTACACACACAAGTATTAATGATAAAGACTTGGGGAAGAAGTGCACTGAAATGATAGATTTGATGCAACAAATGGAGGGTCAGTCTTATCCTTAATCTTCACATAAGGAAGTTTCTTATGATTTGGAGCAACATGGGTCTTATGTTATTACATAAAATTTTGAGCCTAAAATCCTTACCCTTTTGGATGAGTGCAATGGGTTTGTTGGCTTACCTCATGATACAAATAGGTTTGTGAGTCCTATCCAAAGTTGGATAGAAGAAACTTGCAAGGAGACTTTTGATCCTTGGAAATAGTTTTATGATATTGTGCATGCCTACGATCCCCCATTTAACCCTTCCATATTGAATATGCCAACATGTTTTCATATGGTAATCAATGTATCATTGTTTTGGCTAGTAACCAAACACAAGCGGAAAAACAAACTCTAACATTGGTAAAATATTAAGGTGGCTACATTGGATTTATGATTTCACATAAAATTTTGTTTTATATCATGCTAAGAGTAGGATCAATAAACTCCTTAGAATGAGTATTTACTTTCAATGTGTTGTCGCCTTACACACACCTAGGATTTAAGCTCACCATAAATTTTAGAGCTGCTAGGTGTGTCCTTGGGGGAAAATATTGAGTCAATATTGTCACTTGATCTTGACTCCTCCGTTTAGGAGAAACTACTAACAAATACAAGGGGGGTGGTACCTAAGAAAGAGTTACTAAGGCTCTCATGTTTTAATTGTTATGGATTGAAGTAATTTTTTTAGGATTTTTTTTGAAGAAAATCGCTGAAACAAGATTATTACAAAGATAATAAACATTTCATAACCATGTAAATGATAACATCAACACATAGTGATTTAGAAACAATTGATAAACTGATAATAAGCAAATGTAAAATATTGTTGCAAATGTGTATAAGTGCCAATTGAGTCAAAGTAAAAGGGAAGTGATGCTGTTGAAAAGATGAAATGTTTTGCAATGTGTTCTTGGTCAATTTTAGTTATTAAATGATGAGTTGAGTTATGGGAAAGGTGATTCTGATATACTATGGAGCACTGAGAATATGTCTGGATTATGAGAAAGGTGGTTCCTCACTTAGAAATGTGGGATGAATCAGAGTCTCTAGGAAATGTCCAACACTATACCATCAAGAGTGTAGCCTATTGGTATCCCAAGGTCACTATCCCTTAGTTCCCGCTTCTTTTGAAGAATTTTCCCATAATGTCAAATATTGATATGATGGATTTTCGTGGGCTTTTCATAATGTATTGGGAATGAGTTTTATTTAATGACTTGTTAGATTAATGTGTGAAAATTAAGGAGTGTTTCTTTTGATTTCCCAAAGACCAGGCAAAGTCCACAGAGGGAAAGATCATACACAAAGTTTGCAAGGAAATGTTTATTCCAATTTAGAAACAAGCAACTGATATGCAAATGAAATAATATGGAACAACTGACTATGTGTCACTTTTTGATCATCCACCAATAATCGACAAGCCCTTTAATTGGTGGTGAGAGCATAATTCATGGCAACGAGTCGGGTTTGAAGTTATTTACTCTATGCTAAGCTAAAAATAAAGATTGATTAATTTATTCATCCTTTCTAGAAGATGTATTGTGTGCATGTGTTGTTTAGAGAAAGAAAACCAGCAATCAACAACTTATTCAATATTATGCATTATCATTATATCATCATCATGTCATCATCACATAAGAAACATAACTTGATACAAAATACACCAGATTTTACGTGGAAACCCAAGTCATGGGGGAATAACCATAGAAGCCTTCATAATAATAATTTTCCAGCAACAACTGGAAGGAGGAAACAACCCCCTTATTACAATGAATTCAATTCTCTAGCTACAACTGGAAGGAGGATACAACTCGAAGGAAGCTACAACTCCCTAGTTCTCTGGCTACAACCGAAAGGAGGATACAACCCCCTTTCATTTCCCCATCTTGCCACCCTGATATGAAGATAGAAACTCTTGAGCCACTACCACACTGATCCTACAGACCTTCTAACCAACACTTGTACTGCACTGCACAATCTATACCACACTGCACAACCTGTAGCACACTACACAACCACTGCCAGTACTAACCACTGCTCATCATCTTATCAGTACTCATCAATCGATCCCTGTCCACTATATCAGATTGATCATCAACTACTACAATCAACCTGCCCAATCAATTTGTACCAATCAATCCATTTCTCACGTCAACCAACTCAGTCAATCTGAGTCTGCACACCAAAACCAGTTCACCTGGGTCAAACCAACTGCTCATACAACTCATCCAATCTGAGTCAAACCAACTACACATAAGGAAACTTGTGCCAATCCTACTCAATTGAACCAACCTGTACCAAGATACTTGTGTACCTGTGCCAAATCAATCATTTACTTGTATTAATATAATCAAGTGATCTGATAGTCAACCAACCCTTCTTACTTTTCCTAGTTCATCATGTAAGAGACACATTTGAGCAACCAAGAGACTTGTCTGCAGAGCATATTGTTTGCATAGCATATCTCGATCTCATTCAAAATGCCGGCCCAATGTAGAACATCCATACCACACAGGTTAGGATCACTCCCAATTGTCTGCATAGCTATATTTTCTTCCAAGCTATAGGAGCTTGCTTCAGTCCATACATAGCCTTTTTCAACTTGCATACATGAGTCGCTCTGTTTTCGACTTCAAATCCTTGTGGTTGTTCGATGTAAACCTCTTCCTCAATCACGCCATTAAGGAAGGTTGTCTTTACATTCATCTGGTGTAATTCTCACTTCATCATGGAAGAAAGTGCCATGATAGTTTTGATGGAAGTGTATCTTTCTCCTTGAGCAAATTTCTCTTCATAATCAATTCCCTTTCTAAGAAAATCCTTTAGCCACAAATATTGCCTTCCATCAGCAACATGTTTTATCTTGAAAATCCACTTGGAAGATACCGTTCTTGCTTTCTGGTTTGGGTACTATATCCCAAACATTATTTTGATATTCCTCCATCACTGCATATACCATGAGTTCAATCTTTCAGGTCATCGACATATCCTAGTCTTCCGCATTCAACCTTGAAGGTTGGAATCCATTTTACTCTTGGTAAAGTCTCGGTCCAGCAGGGAGCTGTCCATCCTGTCGTATCATGTCGAAATCGGGGATCTTCCGCAGTCACTCCCCTTGAAGCAGAGCATTATCCTTTCTTTTCATTCTCTATTGGAGTGAGAGGTAGCATCCTATGCTACTATGTATCCATCTCAGGTTACTAGATACCAAGATCCCTTTGTCTTGAACTTTGTCAAAAAGTTCCTCTTGCACCCATCTATGAGCTTGTTGTCTTCTATAGGTTTCCATATTCAACTTTGTAGCAAAGGTTAAGATATTCATCACTCTAGGTGATCTGTCAATCTCCTGGATGTGATTATCTATGGGTGCCTTCTGAGCTCATACAAAGCATATTTTGTACAGGTGGTTATTTGCTCGATATATACCTCTACTTCACTGAAGAAGTGTGTCTGGTCAATAGAGTATGTCATGCCATAGTCTATTCTTTCTGAGACAAACCATGAACCTTGCTTTGTACACTTATTCTTGTAGATCCATATGGAAGACATTACAGACTTTGCTTCAAGTCTCAGAATCATATCCTAGACATCATTCCCCATGATCAACTATTACTCTTTTACCATAGCTACTTCCATAGATGGAAGGGTTTGCATCAATGATGTCACCCAACTGTGTCACGCAACTAGAGTGTGTTCGAGGCCTCTTACTTTGAATTGGAAGTCCCGTCATACTTTTCTTCATCTTGGAATATATCTCATGCCCAATATGGTCTTCATCCCTCGAGATGGATCTATTGCTGATCTGGATTTATGTGTGAACGAAATGAAAGAACATATACAGATTCATAGTAACAAACATTTTGCAAAAATACCATAGATACAGTAAACACATATTCTATTAAATTGTGGAAATAGAACAGGCTGTAATACAATTGCTAGAATGGTGGTATCTATCTCTGAGAAGAGATGTGGCTACTACGCTCATACGTGCCAAGCTGAATACAAAATGAGGCCAAAGGGGCCTATTTATAATAATAATGAGGGTGAGAACCCCAAAAGTCCAAAACGTAACCCTAGAAGATGAACTGTCATAAAG
>LPNX010214113.1:498604-616913 GCA_001517045.1 Pseudotsuga menziesii
GTTGTTTTTCCCGTTCACGTATACTTGCCAAGTGAATATAAGAGATATTTTCTCGAGTAGACGTAGCCATGATGTAAACATAGCTTCCATGGTGAACCACCTATTTTAAAAAGTATACATATAAAGAAAGATTCTCATATTTTCCTTCACTCAATAAATATTTATTTTAATGAATTGAAGAAAGCATTCCCTTCAAAAAGTATCAATGAGCCCCATTTACAACACTTCAAGGAAAACCCTTAGAGTGGCCAAGAGAGTCCCATTTAGACTTGAACTTGTAATATACTATCTTATATAATATAAACATTATATGAGTTTGGAATATTATTAGTTATAGGTGAATGTGATTTTGTTACAATTATGAACATATATTGTAAAGATGGTATATCCTTACTACAACTAGAGTTTGTAGATTACCGTACATATTTATTTTCTAATCTCTATTTTCCTTTTTTCAGGTTCCATTTGTCCACTTGTTTTGTTCTCAAACTATAGATAGATTATTTATCTTTGTTGTGAAATTTCATAGTTTACTTGATTCTTTAAGAAAAAGCCAAGTGATTGTGAAAGTTTTCTACCATTTAGAGAAACTAGTTTTAGATTTCTTATTTGTTCTCTTCCATATTTTAGCATTCTTTGACACTTAAAAAGAGAGTCGACATATTATGAGTTTGAAGAGGAACAACATGATAACAATGAACATATTGGTTTATGAAAGACCATTTTTCATAGCACATTATATATTGGTGAATATTAAACCTTTGACGAGTCCTAATCTCAAAGATTAGCAGGTTCATATAGACTTGGCAAATGTATAAGTGGACTCAATATTGTGACATTGTTATGATAAATATATAGTATTTGAGCTCACTATCGAATAAAAATAACTTTGAAGCTCTTAAGGAAGTATTACAATTGTCTTTATATTGTGGATGTTTCATTGAAATGTTTGCAATGAAAGGGCCTTTTAGAAGTTGAATTCCTCTTGATGTTGATATAAATGGAAGAAGAAAGTTACAACTATTGGAAAATATATAATCAAAGATAAGGAAAAATTCCAAAGGGTTGTTATTCATTTATAAATAATTGGATGAATCTATAAAAAATGATTATGGAAAGCCTACAAATCTCACACAAAAGAAATTGTCCACATATGTTCTCTATGGGAAACATCTTAGCAATATATACTTTGGTTCTTGTGATGTTGATATTGAACTTGTGCACTTTTTGAGACCATCAATGGTAAATCATATATGTAAATACCTAATGGAGGATATAAAATCTCTTCATTAGCTACAAAATATACTTTCATAATTAAGGAACGTGATCATTCTTGATAGGGAATCTAAATGGGCATGCACAACCTAGTAACTAAATTTGCTTTCTAGGAATGAAACTTCCTATCATAACATCTAAAGGTAAGTTTCCAACACATTTAAAAATTCTATTTATATGGTACTTGGGGATACATGAAGTTAACATAAATGATCTTTAGGGACTTGATTATCTTAACCTCTGTTTTGTCAGTATCAATAGTCATACCCATACTAGAGAGAAAAAACTTGAGAATTTTGAGTTGCGTATAGGGATCATAGGGACTAGCCATAAGTACAATATCATCAACATATAGAAGAAGGATGATGACTATTCCAGCCAAAGTCATGCCGACACAACCTGTTTCTTCCAAACAACCCTTTAGCTTGTTCATGAATATAACAAAAAATGTAGAGGACATGGGACAACCTTGCTTGACTCCTATATTACAATTCATTTCTTTTGATCAGCCCTTAGAGTTCTTAAACTTGGAAATTACTTTGCATGCAACCTTATCACAACAACTCTCAACTTGATAAGGAAATTTAGCTCTTCTACTCTTTTCCAAAGGTTAGTTCTAGGCATCGTGTCAAATGTTTTTTAAAGTAAAAAAAGCAAGACGAAAGATTGGTTTATTATTGCAACACTCAACAATGATCCTAAATGTAACAAAGTGGTCCACCATTGAATGATATCTCTTAAATTCTACCTAGCCTTTAACTTTTTTTCTGACTTTCTAGCCATATGTTAATCTTATTTTCCAGAATAACTCCATATAACATGGCTAAACGAGATTTAATCATAATGGTCCTATAATTAGATGTTGTTTTTATCTCTACTTTTAAAAATAAGAACAACGAGGCTTTCTATCTAGGGTTTAGGGAAACCTTGTTCGACTACTAAATTAAATACCATGTGGATGTGAGGGATGAGGATAGACCCACCAATTTTTTAAAAATTTTACATGGTAGCTTTCCCTTTTTTGAGTCATTTAATCCCAAACTCTACGTCTTCTAAGGAGAAACTTGTTCCTCTATAAAATGGGTTTGAATGTTGTCCATAGCGTTAGAGGTATCATAAAGCTTTTTAAGGTAGGAATTCTAGTCCCTTAGGGGAATCATATTGTTTTTTTTAGTTTTATGACTTAGAATTTGCATCCAAAATTTCTTTGGATCTAGCTCAGAGAGGTGTTGAAGCTTTTCTTGATTTATGTTTATACAGTATCTTTTTTCCCTTTTATTTGGAGCTTTGTACCTATATATCTTATCATATTTTAAGGACTCATTAGAAGCATCCATAATGGATTTTATATAATGCTTGCACTCTTTATCATACCAAGGGTTGGTTGTTCTGTTATATACTTAACTCCTACATGCTTTTAACTTATTACCGTAGTGACTCACCTCCCTCTTAAATTAAATCCTTTGCCACTTACTTTTTTGTTATCAAACTGTGACATTTTGGATCCATTGTCAACTAATGTGAGTTTCAAATTAATGACATCATGGCGGTAAGTATTGTAACACACCTCAAATTTCAAACATAAAAAAATTCTATAACCATATATCTTCAGACATATTAATAAAATACCTAAATGTTATGAGGCATTACAAACAAATAGAGAGTTTCAAGCATAACCTTGGCCATATGAAAAGATCATCATTTCCTTAAAAACTTAGAAACCCTTTTCCATAAAGAATAGATTTCCAAACAAAACTCAGAAAGCTAAGTTATTGTTCTTCTGCCATAACCATTCCGCAGTTTCGATTCCGTGTTCTGCATTCCGCATTATCATTTTCGCTGCGAAATCCGGGAATTGGGAACACAATGTACGACGAACTCCTTCGAACCACTTTCTGCCTTTCACCTTCTTCCCTTCCGCCTTCCGCTATGGAATCCGGAAATCGAAACTCAACGAAACGACCACCTTGTCCTTTGTCATTCCACCTTTCGACTTCTGCCTTTCCGCATTCAACGACGGACCTCGAAAGTCGGAAACTCCATGAAACGATCACTTGGTCTTTCGGTTTTCTGCCTTCCACTGCGGACCTTGGAAATCGGAAAACCCGCGGAACGAACACTTTGCCTTTCTACCTTCCTCCTTTTGATTTCCGCCTTTTCGCCTTCCGCTGCGGACCTCGGAAATCGGAAAAACAACTTTTTGCCTTAACTTTTTCCAATTTTTCACCTCCCGCCTTCTGCCTTTTGCAGGAGGATTTCGGGGTGCGGAAAACACACTTTTTCCTTGGAATTTCTTTCTCTTTCTCCGCTTCCGCCTTCCGTCTTTCCGCGGGAGGATTAGATCTAGACTATTGATTCTCTAAAAATTGATGCGGAAATCAGACTTTGGAAACTTCAAGTTCCGTAACTTAATTCTTGACTTTCCGCACCGTTAATTTCATTGTGGCTTAAGTCTCGACTGTTGATCTAATTCTTTGCGGCTTCCACGATGAAACCTTCGTGAACAACAGAAGCCGTTGATCTTCTTTGCGGATAAATCTCGACCGTCGATCTACTTCTTTGCGGATCGACGTCTAACTCACTCAAGAGGACTCAAGCTTGTAACAAATCCATTTGGATAAAAATTTTGTGCCCGCTCTCTGCTGTTTGATCAACTTGTTAGTTGAATCAGCGAAATGGCTTGTTGATCGTCAGATCAATGTTCCCACCAAATCAACGGTGGACTTCAAAAACTATGAAGTGCATTCCATAAATATTTCACCCATATCAAAAAAATTTCACAACCCGCAACTTCTCCCAGCAAAATCGATGTGGACCATCGATTTATTTGATGCGGCTTTAATCCTCACTATTGATCTGATTTCTTTTATGGATCAATCATTTAACTATGCGGATCAATGCTTAGCACTGTGGATTCAACGAGTTTTGGTTTTCCTTGGGGTTTTTGTTTTTTCTATAAATTAAGTCGAGTCTAGAGGTTAGATTAAAACCAGTAACCCTTGTTTCCTCCGCCTCCCCTATACATAATTTTAAATCTAAACTACGCTAGGTGAATTATGGATTCATACAGTGAATTAATGTTTTTCCTCATGTACGTAGATTGCATTCGTAACATCGAAATAATATAGATCAAAACCACAAACCAGCATTATTAGATTAATCGGCAATCCAAGTTCGAAATGCAGAAATAAAGGAAGATTTACATACATTGGCACATTCAGGACATACATAGTAGGATATTCGATTAGTTACAACAATAGATTATTCATTTCTTTAGATACATACACCTCAATTCCCAATCATTCAAGTATTGATTCCGAAACCATTAACAGATTTACAACAGTCACAACTAAGTAATTTTACTCGGAACAAAATATTAATTGCTACAATAATAACATTACTAAAAGTCTTTGATGTAGGTATGGATGCCCGATCTTGGATGCGTTAAGAGCAGTCGGCCCTTGTACAGATCTGGTATAATATACAACACAGGAATGATGGTTTTACAGAAAATGCATACATAATATTGCCTGGAAGTATAACTGTACATAAACATTTCACATACACATCCTAATGTAACTAGAATTAATCATGAGAAAAACAGGGTAGGAACCTGGCACCAATGTTGTGGAAACAAAAGTGGAGAAGTTGTTCCTCCCAACCAACTCGCAGAACAACCAAATTACTTACTCTAGAACCCTCGAGCCTGTTTGTTGAACCACAAGAGAAAAATATCTTAATGCCCCATCTCTTGCATTACACATATGTTAATCCACGTCCAATGCTAGCCTCATGTTGCTCATCGACTTACTATTAAATAGTATTTTTCCTAGGACTTGGTCATTTATGATCCTCCTGCTCTTTAGCAACTCAACTAGGAGTGTCGACCTGATTTTTTGAGATGATGTCTCTTGCATCTTGAGTTCTCACTCAGTGGTCTTTGCCACCTGTCATTTTCCTCTTGTGGGTAAGAAAACACTCTTGAACAACTATATCCACTTTTGTTTTCCTTCAACATATTTTATTAAATAGGGAATGTTTTATTACAAATTGTTTTATTCTTGACTTTCCTATCAAAGAATAATAAAATAATAATCAAGGCATTTTCCAACAGAATAACAAATTATTAATTTAGGGGTATTACATACACCTCCCGTTAAAAGATAACATCATCCTCGATGTTATAACTTTTATTTCATGCTTCTATGTCAGCCTCTTGGAATAAGATTGGATATGCCTCCTACATATTACTTTTCATCTCCCAAGTAGCTTATTTCGGACTAAGGTGCTTCCATTACAACTTTATCTGTTCGATAGTACGGATATGGAGTAAAAGTTATTTCCTGTCGAGAATGCGCTCTGTTCCCACTTGGAACTCTCCATCAGATTCCTCCTGGATTACATTACAATCAATCACATGAGAAACATCATTAACATATCTCTTTAATATAGAAACGTGAAACACATTATGTACTTTAATATTGGGTGGTAGGGCTAACTGGTATGCAACCGACCCCACTTTGGCTAGAATTTCAAATGGCCCACAATACCTGGGTAGCAATTTCTTATACGTTCCCAGTCTCAAGTACTTTTCTTGGGCTTTACCTTTATGTATACATGATTTCCCACCTGGAACTCTCTAGGAGTTTTTTTTAAGGAAGCATAAATTTTCTGCCTGTCTTAGACAACCTTCAAGTTTTGTTGTACCTATTTCACAGTTAGTTCCATATCTTCTAATAAATCAGGTCCTAAGATTAATCCATCAACAGGGTTGCTCCATGATATTGGAGTAGTACACTTACGCCCATGTAAAATTTCAAATGGACTCGTACCTGCAGAAACTTGGAAATTATTGTTATAAGCAAATTCAACTAAGTGTAGGTAGTCTTCCTACTTACCTGGTTTGTCCATAACATACATTCTTAGCATGTCCTCTAGAACCTGGTTTACCCTTTCAGTCAACCCATCCATTTGTGGATGATATGCAGTACTGAAATTTAACTAGGTGCCTAAGATTTTAAATAAGGATTTCCAGAAGTTACCTATAAACTTCGTGTCTCTATCCGAGACTATTACCTTTGGTACGCCATGTAACTTGAATATTTCTTTCATGAAGATGTCTGCAATATTAACAGCTTTGTAGGTAGATTTGACAGGTATAAAATGAGCCGCTTTGTTTAATTTGTCAACCACAACTATGATGGAATTATGTTGTCTAAAATTCTTGGGAAATCTGGTGATGAAATCCATATTGATGGTCTCCCACTTCCATTTTGGTATGGTAGTGGTTGCAACAATCCTGCGGGATGTTGATGGTCTACTTTAACTTGCTGACATTCAAGGCAGCGAGCTAAATATTCAGCCACTTCCTTTTTCATGTTTGGCCAAAATAAGTCTTTTCTGATCAGGGCGATCATTTTCTGATATCCTGAGTGCCCCGAGTATGGTGTTTTATGTAGTTCAACCATGACTGTCAATTTAATTTCTCTTATGTTAGGTATATACAACCTGTTTTTATACAACAACAAGCCTTGTTGGTTTAGGCTAAAGTCTGTTTTTACTTGTTCTTGTTCACTTTTAGTAGTCTTTTCTTTTAAATTATGATATTCACCATCAAAATTTCCAGTACTTAAAATCTGATTTCCCAAATTAGATTCGTAGTTGCTGCATGCACATAATAAATTCACATGCCGACTTAAAACATCTGCTACTTTATTTTATTTTCCTTTTATGTGCTTTATTTCAAAGTCATACTCGCTTAGGACAGCCATCTGACTTGTCTTCCATTCAAATTTTGTTGATCAAATAAATATTTAAGGCTTATGTTGTCCGACATAAGTAAAAAATTTCTCCCAATTAAGTAATGTTGCCACAATTTTAAGGTGTGAATTATAGCAGCAAGTTTTAGATCACGTGTCGCATAATTCTTCTCACGATCCTTTAGTTTTCTGGATTCATAAGCTACAACATAATTGTCTTGTATTAAAATTCCACCAAACCCTTCATTGCAAGTATCGATACATACGACAAAATACTTGAACGGATCAACAATTTTTAAGATCAGGGTGGTGGTTAATAAATGCTTTAATTTGTTAAAACTTTCCTGGCACTTTATAGTCCACTCAATTTTTTTGGCTTTCTTTTGTAAGGAAGTTATAGGGTAGGCAACCTTAGAAAAGCCTTCTATGAACTTCCTGTAGTATCCACTAATTCCCATAAATGATCTGATGTTGTTATATTTTTAACATTTAAACTATATGATCTGAGGATCTTATCTGAGAGAATAACAAGCATAGCAATCAAACACAAGAGACAATGAACACTAAGAATTTCCTTGGGGAAACCATAAAGGAGAAAACCCCACAAATTCCTCAGAGATAGAATCAACACCAAAAGTAAAACCCAAAGATATAAAGATGATCTCCCGACAGCAGTAATCTCTCTCTCTCTTGTCCCAACTTCTTCTCTTTCTCTTAGTTATGCGCTACAACTGAGTGCGAGTGAATGTGTGTGTGTAGAAATGATGAGAGCCTCACTTCTATTTATATTCTTCTGTTCACTTTACGTCCACTCCAACAAGTCAACCTCACTTAACAATTACTTACCAGGGCTGACTTCCCTAGGAGAGTCTAATAACCCTAGTGCCCCACAACTATGGGGACTTTACCCTCCGATCAACAAGGAGGGTTAACCTTAACTAAATTGTGGGGACTATTTCCTCGAATTACGATGGAGGGTTAACCTCATTGATTTTACATAACTTTATTATATTAATGGCTCTCTCGATAGGAACATCGGGGTCTGACATTACTCAATTACATTACTGATACTTCCCGATAGGAACATCGGGGTACAATACTTAATATATATAAGTGAATACATTCTGAAGTTACAAATACATCAACACTCCCTCTTAAATAGGAAGGTATTCTATTGACACAATTCATCAGCACAAGTCTTCTTCTCTGGATCATCATCAAAGCTAGATCATCACTGGATCATCATCAAAGTTGGATCATCATCAAGTATGGATCATCAAGTCTGGATCATCACTTGATCTGGATCATCAATTCTAGATCATCACTTGATTTAGATCATTACTGGATCATCAAGTCTGGATCATCATCACTACTTTCGTCATTTCGAGCAAATGGTGCTATCTCGCAATTCTTCTCGTCATAGGAAGTTATACAGAGCCAACCCTTTTTCATGTTGGTTGTAGGCCTAGCCTCCATGTAGGTATTCATCGTCTTCAACACATATATCTGACCATGGAATGAACCATGTCAGAAAGGCTCGCCCAGCACTTACATCTAACCATGAGAGGAACACATCCAAGAACCATGTCAGAAAGGCACGCCCAACACTCACATCTGACCATGGGAGGAACACATCCAAAACCCATGTCAGAAAGGCCCAACACTCACCTCCGACTTCATCTTGTTAGAAAGGCTCTGCACTTACATCTGACCTCATCTTGTCAGAAAGGCTCTGCACTTACATATGATCATGTGGGAACACATCCCACAATCACATCAGAATGGCTCTGCACTTATATATGATCATGTGGGAACACATCCTGCAATCACATCGGAATGGCTTTGCACTGATCATGTGGGAACACATCCCACAATCACATCAGAATGTCTCTACACTGATCATGTGGGAACACATCCCACAATCACATCAGAATGTATCTGCACTTACATCTGACCATGGAAGGAACCAATCCTTTCACCATGTCAGAAGGGCATAGCACTTACATCTGACCATGGAAGGAACCAATCCTCTCACCATGTCAGAAAGGCTCACGGAGTCATCACTTCCCCTTGGAAGGAACCTAGATCTGGAGAACACCAAGCTTATCCCTAAAGTACTCAAACTTCACTCTGGCCATTTCTAGCATAGAATCATATCAGGGCTGATTACGTCCAAGGATAACCTGCAAGCTTCGTCAGGACCGATTACATTCGAGGACAACCTACATGACTGATTACAACTGAGCAACCTACTAGCTTCGCCATGATTTATGCTTAGACAACCTGTCTCACCAGTTATGCTAGAACTCCCTCTTTCGAGAGATCTTGATCTGGATCACAAACCGTATCTTCACTGCTCCTCTCTGCATCATACACAAATGCAAGTCAAATCAATCAAATCAAATAATAGTTTTCAAAAGAAACACACTACCTCCCAAATAGCTGAGCAAGTGGCAACATATTTTGCCTCTACTGTTCTCAACGCCATGCAGGACTCCTTCCTGCAGCACCCCAAAGTGCTCTTCCTATCAATGGCATTGCCTTCTCAATCCAAATCCACATAACCCTCTAGGTTAATGTTCTGATTCGCCTCATACTTGAGCCCATAATCAACTGTACCCTTCAGGTACCTCAATGCATGCTTTGCAACCATTAGGTGACCATGTCTCAATGTGTTCACAGCAAAGAAAATATCTAGTCTCATATTTGTCAGGTACATCAAGGAACAAATCATCTGACGATACATCGTGACATCAATCATTTCTGATGAAGCATCACTCAATAGCTTCAAGTTTGATGCCATAGGTGTGGTGATGGCCTTGCAGTCCATCACCATGAACCTCTTTAGGATATCTACTGCATACTTCCCTTATCCCAGGGAGATTCCATCTGTATTCTGCCACACCTCCATGCCTAGAAAGTAGTACATCATATTCAAGTCCTTCATCTCGAACTTGGAAGCAAGTATCCTTCTTGCAAATTTAATGAGTTCCTCTTTTCTATCAGGAACAAGTCATCGACATATAACAGGAGCATTACTGGTCTTCCGCCTTCAACCTTGAAGCAAAGGTTGGAATCCGCTTTACTCTTAGTAAAGCCTAGAGTCATTAGTAAGTTGTCCATTATGTTGTACCATGTCGAATCTCAGGATCTTCTGCAGTCACTCCCTCTAAAGTGGAGCATCATTCTCCCTCTACCTTTCGTACTCTATGCATTGACACATTTTGTATTGGAGTGACAATTAGCTTCCTCTGCTACTAATATTCTATGTATCCATCTAGGGTCACTGGATTCCAAGATCCTCTATCTTGAAAACGTTCTTCTCGCACCCATTTGTGAGCTTGTCATCCTTTATAGTCTTTCATCTTCAACCTTGTAGCAAAGGTTAAGATCTTCATCACTCTAAGTGATCTTCAAGCTCCTCATGTATGTGTTGAGCTCGTACAAGGCCTTCTTTCATTTGCACACATGATTATGCCTGTAATATGCCTTTCTAGTGGCTGCAAATGTCTCTTTGTAGTCTATGCCTTCTTTCCGTGAGAAGCCTCGTGCTATGAATATTGCCTTATATCCCACAATGTTTCTATCTACTGCATGATGGAACTACGAACTTCCCTTCAGGTCTCGCTACTGCATCCTAGACATCATTCTTCTTGAACTGGTATTCTCCTTCCCTTTCTTCTTGACTACTTCTTCATAGATGGAAGGTTCTAAATCAATTATGTCGCTCAATAGTGTCACATAACTGCATTCGTCATATTATTCTTCATTCTTGGATTATTTCTCGAACTGTCATCACATGTTCTTCGAAACAAGTATCGTCCTTATTTTCTTGTAGGTGATTGTACACAATCTTTCCTACAAGTCAAATGCATTAGTTGTATGGTTAGAAACATTTCATAATGGCAAGTTATTATGCATAAATATATGATCATGCAACTATTTTAGCCAATACAACATTTATCCATATCTCACGGAAACTTTCTAGATGCCTTCCATCTCTACCAGAACAACATTGAGATTGTGCACTAATCCAATATGTCAGCAAAGAGGTTTCATTCTAGATAAGTATAAATGGAGAGTTGTATAGCACCATGAGCTACTTACCCATTGCATGCATATCAGTAGTATACTGTCATTAATGCAAACATTCTATCATGCATAATACATCAACTGAATATAAACAAATGCATAACAAAACAATATCATGAAATGACAATTGNTTCTTTATTTGTTTCATGGGTAGACTCCTTCTTTCAGCTTCATCATCTTCTTCATTCATGACAACATCATTTCTTATCCAAATGCTTAATATGGATAATAAATTCTTAAATAATTGAGTTCTTCATATTCCTCATCGCTTGAGGTATCTTCTTTGAATGGTGAGAGCTTGATATTCAGTTGCCCCCATCTTCTCCTTTCTTTTTATGAGTCGAGCTTCATCTTGTGTGTACTCTTCCCAGAGTCTGCTCAAAGTAATCACTTCCTTTCGTCACACATTCCTTGAATGAATGAATCCCATGATCCTGGGAGGCCAATCAAGGTGGTTATCACAACTTCTGCATTCTCCACTTCTTCTTCTACTTCTTCAAGTTGTTCTTTTATTTGAGAGACCCTTGTAAAGTATGACTGTATGGTCTCTGCATTCTGAATCTTCACATTCTTCAACTGGTTTCTCAAAGTCATCTTTCGATTTATATTCTTCCCTTCAAATAACTTATTCAATGAATCAAACATCTCTTTAGGTGTCTTTAGGGAAGACACTTGTGGTATAAGGTGATCCTTGATTGAATCAGTATTGATTTTCTTGTCCTTGACTAAGTTCTTCTTGTGTAAGGATTTAGCCTTATCTCCCTTTGGAACTGGAACCTCTCTACTTATGTAGGTGTCCAATTCATTTCCTTCAAGAACTACTGAGATCCTATACTTCCATGCTTGGAAGTTGTTAGCCTCACCAAGCTTGTCATTAAGATGGTGTGATTACTCATTTTGAAATGAGAACCTCAACTGTAAATAGCAAAAGATTAGATCTTACTGATTTGAGGTGTCTGTCCTAGTTCAGGAGCTAGTTGATCTAGAGTTTTTCAAAGAAACCCTAATTTTCAAAACTTGGAATCTTTCAGATCTGATTGGATAAAAATATAGACCTCTTCAAGTCGATCTATCCAATGTACTCATTTTTCTGAAAACAATGGAGGGAAGCTCTTGGAACAGGAAGCCCTAGTTTACCAATTTCTTATGCAGAAATGTCTGATACTGTTTCTGCAATATCTCCGAAATTACTACTCCCATGTGTCTGAAATTTTGTATTGAGGCAACCTCCTCTGTCCTCTTTCCAACACCATAGGTTTGACCAAAATCTGTTTCACCAATTGGGACTTATGATATTTTTCCCAAGGTGACTTATTTCAGGACTGTTCAGCATATCGAACTTATATGGACTGCCATGTGTCCATGTTTCATCATCGAGGTCTAAAACTTTTACCACAAAAATTACATTCCGTTCCCTATATGGAACATCTTGTGAAATTTCATTTGGACCTTTGTAGCCAAAGATATAACAATTCTCCCTAGGTGTCTTGTTTAGGGATGAATCCTGGAAGAGTCTAGAACCCTGATTTGGAGGAAAAATATCTCCCAGAATATAGCTAATCTGAGGCTGAAAGTTTTACACAGGGTACATCAGGATTTTATCTTCGGCCTATAAAATTTTTGGCTCTTGATACTTCTTCAATCCCGAGATATAGTGAATGTACCAAAACTACCAGTTTTAGTATTTTAAGGTTTTTCAGGCCTAGGGTCAAATTAGGGTTTGACTTTCTCGGAGTTTTACCCAACCAAAAATATCGACCTTGGTCTCTAAATTTCGATTTTGAGGAGGAGAGAAATCCTATGTTGGGCTCACTCAAAAATTCATCTTAGGTAAAAAGCCCTAATTTCCCGCAGCAAAAACTAAAAGTGCCCAGAATCAAATTCTGGTTTGACAGAAAGATGTGCCCTTCAATGGAGAGTTAGTCTAGACTCCTTTTCCTGATGGATTGTGGAGAGAGACCCAAAAAGTAAGAAGCCCTAGTTTTTGAAGCTGCACATTGTCTTCTTCTCAGGTTAGCTCTGATACCATGTTAGATTTTTAACATTTAAACTATATGATCTTAGGATCTTATCTAAGAGAATAACAAGCACAACAATCAAACACAAGAGACAATGAACACAAAGATTTTCCTTGGGAAAACCATAAAGGAGAAAACCCCACAACTTCCTCAGAGATAGAATCAACACCAAAAGTAAAACCCAAAGATATAAAGATGATCTCCCGACAGCAGTAGTCTCTCTCTCTCTTGTCCCAACTTCTTCTCTTTCTCTTAGTTATGCGCTACAACCGAGTGTGAGTGAATGTGTGTGTGTAGAAATGAGGAGAGCCTCACTTCTATTTATATTCTTTTGTTCACTTTATGTCCACTCCAACAAGTCGGCCTCACTTAACAATTACTTACCAGGGCTGACTTCTCTAGGAGAGTCTAATAACCCTAGTGCCCCACAACTGTGGGGACTTTACCCTCCGATAAACAAGGAGGGTTAAACTTAACTCAATTGTGGGGACTGTTGCCCCGACTTAAAATAGAGAGTTAACCTCATTGACTTTACATGACTTTATTATATTAATGACTCTCTCGATAGGAACATCGAGGTATGACATGACTCAATTACATTACCGATACTTCTCAATAAGAACATCGGGTACAATACATAAGATATACAAGTGAATACATTCCGAAGTTACAAATACATCAACAAATGTCAGATACATTTTTAGGAATCGGTCATTCCATGATGGATTTTACCTTATCTGGGTCGATTGAGATTCCATCCTTGGACACTACGTGTCCGAGATACTGAATCTTGTATTTGAAAAAGTCATACTTACTGAACTTTGCATAAAGTTGTTGTTCTCTTAATACTTGCAAAACTATTTTTAGATGTTATTTGTGTTCTTGTTCATTCTTAGAACAAATTAATATGTCGTAAATGAAGACAACCACAAATTTATCCAGATAGTTACTTAAGATGATGTTCATTAAACACATGAATGCACAGGTGCGTTTGTCAACCCAAAGGGCATTACGACAAACTCATAGTGACCGTAACGAGTCCTAAATGTTGTTTTAAAAATATCTTCATCTTTTATTTGCACTTGATGATAACCCGACCTTAAATCTATCTTTAAAAAGATAGTTGCTCTGCGGAACTGATCGAACAAATCATCTATCTGGGGAAGTGGGTATCAGTTTTTAATAGTCATTTTATTCAGTTTCCTGTAATCTATACATAATCTTAGCATATCGTCCTTCTTTTTCACAAACAAGCCCAGTGCTCCCCAGGGAGACACGCTTGGTCGAATGTACTTTTTATCGATTAGTTCTTGTAATTGAGATTTTAGTTCTGTGAGTTCAACTATGTTCATTCGGTATGGAGATTTTGATGCTGGTGCCGCTCCAGGTATTAGATCGATTGTGAAGTCTATATCCCTTCTTGGAGGAATTCTAGGGACTTCTTCCGAAAATATATATTCGAACTCTTTTAAAACAGGTATGTCTTCTAGTTTAGGCTTCATATCGTTTTTCTTATCATTCATTATATATACTATGAATACTTTACATCATTTTCTTACTGATCTCTTCATTTGCAAGGTAGAGATTTCTCTGATGGTTACCTTCCTAGGAATTCCTTTCACTTTTATAATATTTCCATTATTCTCAGTACATGTAAATGTTTTCTCAAAACAATTTAGCAAAACTTTATGCTCTTCGAGTCAATCCATTCCTATTAACAGATCATAACATCCTAAAGGCAATATATTTACATTCACATGGGTATGGAAATCATTCAACATTACCTTACAATCTCTAACAATACTAGTAACCTTTATTTTTGTACTTGTGGCTAACTGTACTAGCCACGACTTATCAAACGATTCAGGTACCAAATTGCATAAATCGACTACTCTAGGTGAAATATAACTCAGGCTTGCGCCTGGATCAATTAAGATAGAGATAGGTTTATTGTTTAACATACCTTCAATTTCGACCATGGAAGTCTGGTGGCCTGCTTGCCGATTTTTCAGTGTAGCTCATATTCTGGGCATGCTCATGGTCATATCCCCAACTGTAACTGCTTCTTAGATAAAATGAACATTAAACTTTTGTTTCCTTGTGGGACAACCTTTAAAGTAATGTTGCTCTCCACACTCCCAACATTTTAAGGGTTCTTTTTGTGCCGAGTTTCTATTAGGAACAATTGAGCGTACCGTAGAATCTTGAGGTTTAAAACCTTTGTAATTGTTACCCTGATACCCTTTATAATTATTTCCCATGTTATTATGGAACTTATTTTGTTTTCTTTTAGGATCAAAATTATTTGGCCTTTGATTTTTTCAAGCTGGTATACTTTCTATTTTATTCTTGTTTTGGTCATAACAAAAGTTGGCCTTCCTCATCACTTTTTCGAGTGTCCTTGATTTGTCATATTCAATCTGTTCTTTAAACATCATGGGCAGGCAGCTAAGGAACCGATGTATCTTGGGCTTCTCATCAATTATGTAGAGGACATAGCGAAGTAAGCTTAAACACTTATTATAGACTTCTTTCATTGTCATGGCCTCTAACCTTAGTTCATAAAACTCCTTGGCCTTTTCTTCATAATACTGTTCAGATAAATATTTCATTTTAAAAAATTTCTTAACAGTTTTCCAAGTTACATACATTTCTTTTATACCCTTAACTTTCTTTATGTCTTGCCACCATATATCTGCCTTTCCGGTAATATTATAAATGGTCATTTTTGCTTTCAACTTATCTGAGTAATTATATATTTGGAAGTACTTTTTCATTCCGGGCAGTTAGGCCTTTGCCTCCTCTCCCTTCTCGACTTCCCCATTAAACATGGGTGGTTTGATTTTCTTAAACTCCCCAGAGATTTCTTTATAGGGTCTATACTTTTTCTTCTTTTCTTTTCCGTCACTGGTTTCATTTAACTCTTGAGATTTTATGTGATGTTTAACTAACTCTTCACTTGAAGTGTCAAGGTCATGTTTGGAAAATTCCAACTTCCTACCCTTACGTTTATTGTACGAGGAAGTTTTAGGCAGTTCCTGATCAAAATCCTCATTTTTATCTTTTTTTTCATTATGGATTTCTGCTAACAAGATAGTGTTATGTTCTTCTTAAGCCTTTAGAATTTGCTCGTTATCTTCCTTAAACTTTCTTAATTCAGACCTTAGTTCATCCACGGTCATTTTTAATTCATATTTATTTTTCTGACTTTCATTTAGATCTACCCAGAACTCTCCATCCCTTATATTACCCTCTTCATTATTTAAAGGTTGTTCCGGGTGATGTTCCTTTTCTGCAGAGATTCCTGCATCTGCCATATTTCCTACAAAATATATTTGTACTTCTCTTTGTTGGATATAAGAGAATTTTCAAGACAAAATAAACATGAGTTAGTTTGTTGTTTTCTGAAACAATAGTGTGATTAGCCTATTCAGGCCTAGTGCTGAAACCATGCTCTAATACCATATGAAACACACCTAAAATTTCAAACATAAAAAAAACTTATATAACCATATATCTTTAGACATATTAATAAAATACCTAATTGTTATGAGGAATTACAAACAAATAGGGAGTTTTAAGCATAACCCTGGCCATATGAAAAGATCATCATTTCCTTAAAAACTTAGAAACATTTTTCCATAAAGAATACATTTCTAAACAAAACTCAAAAAGCCAAGATATTGTTCTTCCGCCAGAACCATTCTGCATTATCCTTTCCGATTGGAAATCCGAGAACCGGGAACACAATGTGTGGCAGAGTCCTTCGAACAATTTGTTAAGATTCCATATGCTAAGCTAGAGTATCAACATTCAATTCAATTCAAAACAAAATCATATAGACAAGATCACTAAAAGAAACAATATCACAAGATCAACACAGATTTACCCTAGGAAAACCCTAAAGGGAAAATCTCAGCTAGAAAAGCTTCATCAATATAAATGATCAAAAGATAAAAGATAAGACTTCAGACTTGTCCTTCTCCTCCTTGCAGATAAGACTCTCTCTCTCTCTCTCTCTCTCTCTCTCTCTCTCATGCGCTATACAAGTGTGTGATTGTGTGTTCAAATGAGGAGGGCCTCTCTCCTATTTATATTCTTTCGTTCACTTGACATTTCACTCAACCAAGTCAACCCCACTAAAATTGACTAGGCCGAATTATTTAGGAGGACTCAAACAACTTAATATTATATTAATGAGGGTGTTGATGACCCGACTTACAACGGAGGGTTTTTCCCCATGACTCTTAGTGATTCTCCCGATAAGAACATCGAGGTATAATGAAGTACAAATGATTTTCCCTATAGGAACTTTGGGGTACAATAAGTAAATACAATTCGAAGTTACAATAATTCAACACTCCCCCTTAACGAGAAGGGTATTCTAAAACAACAACAACAACAGTAGAAGAAGCAGAGAGAGCATCTTCAACATCATCAGGGTGATACATCTATAAATCATTGAAAACTTTTTCATCATCTTCGACATATAGTCTTCATCTTCAATTTCAGCAACAACAACACTTTGATCGACAACATCATCATCATACTCTGATCTTTCGATTATCATCATCATCATCATCATCGATTTTAGTCTTCTTCAATCAGCAACATCATCATCAATAATACTTTCAACCTTGTGATCATCATCATCATCATCCTCATCAACAATTCTTTGTGCAACATCATCATCATACTCTGATCTTTCGATCAACAACATCATCATCATCAGCAATAACCTACAATCCACAAGACAAAAGTCTATGGATCACTTTAGGACTTAAGTCAAGAGATGATACAATCCTACCACATTCTCGATGACCGAAGTCACTGTATACAATTACGGGATAATCACTCCCTATCACTTTAAGACTTGAGTCCAAGGATGATGTAATCCTACCACATTCTCAACGACCGAAGTCACCGGATACAATTACGGGATAATTACTCCCTATCACTTTAGGACTTACGTCCAAGGATGATGCAATCCTACCACATTCTCGACAACCGAAGTCACCGGATATAATTACAGGATAATCAGTCCCTATCACTTTAGGACTTATGTCGAAGGATGATGCAATCCTACCACATTCTCGATGATCGAAGTCACCGGATACAATTACGGGATAATCACTCTCTATCACTTTAGGACTTACGTCCAAGGATGATGCAATCCTATCGCATTCTCGAAAACCAAAGTCTCTGGATCACTTTAGGACAAGTGTCCAGGGATGGTATAATCCTGCTTCTTTCTCGGAGACATAAGTCTATGGATCACTTTAGCACAAATGTCCAGGGATGATACAATCCCACTGCTACATCATTGCTCCCCCTTTCGGGGAAGGTCTTTCCGGACAACACCAAGCTTGTCTCAAAAGTATTCAAACTTTATTCAAGACAAAGTCTTCGTCAACACATCAGCAACTTGTTCATCGGTACTCACATATTGGAGTTTTATGGCTCCCTTCTGTATCATATATCAAATGTAGAAATACTGGATTTCTATGTGCTTCGATTTATCATGGAACACTGGGTTCTCCATCATCTTTATACAGCTCTGGTTATCACATAGAATCACCGTGGTATCCAACTTCAGGTTAAATAAACCTGACATCAGCTTCCGAAGCCATATGGCTTCACAACTAGCAAAGAAAGTTGCTATATATTCTGCTTCAACCGTGCTAAGAACAACACTGGACTGTTTCCTGCTAAACCATGAAATCATAGCAGACCCCAGACAATAACATCCACCTGATGTGCTTCTTCTGTATGAGACACTTCCAACCCAATCTGCATCTGTATAGCCATACAATCTGTAGTCATGGTTTCCATCATAGTATAGACCAAAGTCTATAGTTCCTTTCAGATATCTCATCACATGTTTTGCAGCTATCAGGTGAACACGTCTAGGTTGAACTAGATACTGACTCAAGGTGTTCAAACAAATGTCTGGTATGGTATTTGTTAGATACATCAACGACCCAATAATCTGTCTATATTGAGTCACATCCACTAACTCTGATGATTCATCAGTCAGCAACTTCAGGTTGGTATCCATGGGTGTGGCCATGGCTTTACATTCCAACATATCAAATCTTTTCAAGATTTCCATTGCATACTTTCCCTAGTTGAGAAAGATTCATTCTGAGTTCTACCATATCTCTAGACCTAGGAAATAATGCATTAACCCCAAGGTCTTTCATCTCAAATTCTTCAGTGAGTTTCTTCTTGCACTCTACAATCTATTTTTTATTCCTTGTTAGAAATAGGTCATCCACATACAGTAATAGTATGACAAGTTCATCTTCTATAACCTTGAAGTAAAGGTTAGGATTGGCTTTACTCTTGGTAAAGTCCAATCTCGTCAGGAAACTATCTATTCTTCCATACCAAGCTCTAGGATCTTGCTTCAGACCGTACAGAGCCTTCTTCAACTTGCATACGTTAGTCCGTCTGTCTTCAACTTCGAATCCTTGTGGTTGTTCTATGTATACTTCTTCCCCAATCACACCATTCAGGAAGGTTGTCTTCACATCCATCTAGTGTAAGTCTCGCTTCATCATGGATGCAAGTGCCATGATGGCTCTAATCTAAGTATACCGTGCTATTGGTACAAATGTTTCTTCATAATCAATTCCCTCTTTCTGAGATAAACCTCTAGCCACAAATCGTGCCTTGTATTTCTCTATATTTCCATCAGCTGCATGTTTTATCTTGTAAATCCACTTGGAAGATACTACACTCTTGTCTTCTGGTTTGGGAACTATATCCCAGACATCATTCTTCATTATTGATCGGTATTATTCTGTCATTGCTTCTACCCATTCTTTTTTCTATACAACTTCTTCATAGGTTTTAGGTTCTTGATCCACAAGATCACACATCAAAGCTACATAGCTAGAAAATGGGTTGGGCTTCTTGCTTATCCTGGTGGAGCCTTCAAGAGCTCAATATCTTGCTGCTTCTTGTATAATTTCTCTTTCCCAAGCAAGCTTTCTCTTTCGTGATATCTCCATCGTGGGAGGTTCTTGTGGTTTTATCATATCATGATCTTCAGGTGTTTCATCGTCAGGGAGGAATGTAGCCTCTACATTTCTGGGAGGTGCATCTTCCTCATATACTTCTTCTTGTTGACATTTTCTGAATCTCTTTAGAGCTGCTTCTTCATCAAACGTTACATCTCTACTGATTTCCATGTGATGGAATCCAGGAATGTAGATTCTAAATTCCTTGGATACTTCACAATATCCAACAAATATTCCCTTCTTTCTGGAAGGGTCCAACTTGGTTCTTTTCTCTTTCGGTATGTGAACATATACTGAACAACTGGATATCTTGAGGTGACTTACCTCAGGCTTCTTTCCCGTGAACATCTCTTCTGGGGTCTTGAATCCAAGGGCACTGTGAGATATTCTATTCTATACATAAACAACAGTTCTTGCTGCTTCTTCCCATAGATGCATTAGAAGATCTTGATCATATATCATTGTCTTCACTACTTCCATGATGGTGCTGTTCTTTCTTTCCGCAAAACCATTTTGTTGAGAATTGTAGGGAGTAGTTAGTTCCCTCTTGATTCTAGCATCTTTACAAAAGGCTTCAAATTCTTTTGAAGTATATTCTCCGCCATTATCTGATCGGAGTGTGTCTTGATTCTTTTGTCTGAAAGATTCTCTATCAAGGCTTTGAATTCCTTGAATTTTTCAAACACCTCATTCTTTGCTCTCAAGAAGTATATTCATGTCTTTCTTCAATAGTCATCAATAAATGTAATATAGTATTCAAAACCACTCAAAGATGTGGAGGACATTGGACCACACACATCTAAATGAATCAATTCCAACGTACCTTTAGTTTTTGTTGTACTCTTCGGAAATGGATTCTTGATATTCTTCCCTTTTGCACATCCTTTGCAAATGCCTTCATGGTTGATCTTCAAGTCTGGTAATCCCATCACTACTTTGTTTACATGAGGTAGTGCTTTGTAATTGATGTGGGCAAGCCTCCTATGCCACAATTCACTAGGGTTAGTGGTCTCATGAACAAGGGTTGTTTCTAGATGTCCCTTGAGTTTATATAGGCCTCCTTCTTCTTCACCGATGACAACCGCATCTTCAATTGTCTTTCCTTTGGGCCACATGAGTACTTGGCCATCTATAAATGCAACTCTGTATCCTTTCTTATCTAAAGCTGAGATAGAAAGTAAATTCTTCATTAGACCTGGTACATATAAAACTTCCTTCATCTTCAGGGGATTTCCTGAATCAAGCTTGTAGCTTGCTTCACCAATTCCTTTGATTGGATATTAATAGTCATCTCCTAGAGATACTTTCTAAGGAGAGTTCATTTCTTCAATTTTTAACAGAATATTCTTTTGTCCTGACATGTGCTTTGAAGCTCCACTATCAATAAGCCATGTGTCTTCTCCAGGTGTTACAAACCCAGAGAGTGCAGAGAATAGTACATACTCCTCGACATTTTCTTCCCTTGCCTGCTTTCTCTGTGGTCCTTATTCTTCTTCTTCTTCTTCATCCTCGTCTTCAGCTAGATGTGCATGATGTCTTTTGTTATTGTTCCTCTTCTTGTATTCTTCTCTCTTCAAAGGACAATTTCTGGCAATGTGTCCTATCTTGTCACAATGAAAACACTAAAAGTTGGAGTAGTCCTTCTTTGGAAAACTTTCTCTTGTTCTTTGGAATCTTCTGGGAGGTTGAGACTCCTTGTGGTTTCCCTTCTTGAAGTTGGGTTGACTCCTTCTCTTGGTATGGGTGGCTAGGGCTTGATCATCTTCCTTCAGTAGTGCTTCTCTATTAGCCACTCTATCCTCCTCTTGAATATAGTCTTCCCATACAATATCAAACTTCATGCTTTCCTTTCTAGCACACATCATTTGGATGTATGACTCCGAGGGTTTAGTGAGACCATTGAGAGAAGTCATAACCAACTCATCTTCATCAAGGGTGTCTCCAATGGCTTCTAGTTGTTCCTTGAACTGGGAGACCCTTGTGAAATAGTCCTAGATGGATTCTCTATGACTCATCTTGGTGCTCTTCAATTGAGCTCTTAGATTCATCTTTATATTGATGTTTCTTCCTTCATACATCCTTGCTAGGGCACCATACATTTATTTCGGAGTCTTCTTGGATGACACTTGAGGGATCAAGTGATCCTTGATATAATCAGCAATAATCCTTTGTGCCCTAATCAGATCCTTCTTGTGCTTCTCCTTAGCTTCAGCCTCTTCGGGATCTGCAACTTCATCCTTGATATAGTTTTCAAGATCATTCTCCTTGAGAATGAAGCCCATTCTATATTTCCATGCTTTGTAATTATCTATGCCTTCTAGTTTGTCCTCAAGCTTGGTGCTTGGGGCCATCTTGTCAAAGGATTACAAAAAATTGAAATTCTAGAAAATGAGAAATGGATCTTATTAGGAGATGCGCTTGATTGAGGGGAGTTGACCGGTAAGCTTGGTTTCAGGAGATCTCAAGTCTTAACATTTCAAATCTGACTTGCGAGATTCTGCAGTGCAGTTTTATGGTTCACAGGATTTCTGCAGTTTTTTGGAGTGTCAAACTAGGGTTTGACTTTTTCGGAGATCTACCCACTCAAAAATATTGATCTCAGGCTCAGTAGATGCGCTCTAGGAGAGCACAACTTTCCATGAAATCGGATCTTCAAAAATCAATTTTTTTCTCGAAACCCTATTTTCTTGTCGAGTAGAGAGAGAGGGATTTTTCAACTTGTGAAAGCTATCATATTCAACCTGGATCTAATACCATGTTAATATTCCATATGATAAGCTAGATTATCAACATTCAATTCAATTTCACAATAAAATCATATAGAAAGGATTACTAAAAGAAACAGTATTAGAAGATCAACACAGATTTACCCTGGGAAAACCCTAAAGTGAAAAACCCAGCAAGAAAAGCTTCTTCAATATAGATGATTAAAAGATAAAAGATAAGACTTCAGAATTGTCCATCTCCTCCTTGCAGATAAGACACTCTCTCTCTCTCATGTGCTACACAAGTGTGTGATTGTGTGTTCAAATGAGGAGCGCCTCTCTCCTATGTATATTCTTTCGTTCACTTGAAATTTCACTCAACCAAGTCGGCCCCACTAAAATTCACTGGGCCGACTTTTCTAGGAGGACTCAAACAACTTAATATTATATTAATGAGGGTGCTAATGACTCGACTTACAAAGAAGGGTTTTTCCTCATGACTTTTAGTGATTCTCCCGATAGGAACATCAGAGAATAATAAAGAACAAATTATTTTCCCGATAGGAACATCGAGGTACAATAAGTAAATACACTTTGAAGTTACAATAATTCAACACCACTTTTTGCCTTCCACCTTCCGCTGCAGAATCCAGAAATCAGAACTCAATGAAACGACCACCTTGTCCTTTTTCTTTCGCCTTCCGACTTCCACCTTTCCACCTTCCGCGGCAGACCTCGAAAGTCGGAAACTCCATGAAATGATCACTTGGTCTTTCGAATTTCCGCCTTCCGACTTCCGCCTTTCCGCCTTCCGCTATGGATCTCGGAAATCGAAAAACCCGCGGAACGAACACTTTTCCTTTCTACCTTCTGCCTTCCGACTTCTACCTTTCCGCCTTCCGCTGCGAACCTTGGAAATCGGAAAAACAACTTTTTGCCTTAACTTTTTCCCATTTTCCACCTCCCTCCTTCCGCGGGTGGATTCCAAGGTGGGGAAAACACACTTTTGCCTTGGAAATTCTGGCTCTTTCTCCACTTCTGCCTTCCACCTTTCCACGAGCAAATTAGATCTAGACCATTGATTCTCTACAAATTGATGCAGAAATCGGACTTCGAAAACTTCAAGTTTCGTTCACTTAATTCTTGACTTTCCACACTGTTAATTTTGTTGTGGATTAAGTCTCGGTCGTTGATCTGATTCTTTGGGGATTCCACGATGAAACCTTCGTGACCAATATCAGTCATTGATCTTCTTTGCGGACAAAATCTCGACCGCTGATCTACTTCTTTGCGGATTGACATCTAAGTCACTCAGGCGAACTCAAGCTTGTAACAAATCCCTTTGGATAAAAATTATGCACCCGCTCTTTGCGGTTTAATCAACTTGCTAGTTGAATCAACGAAATGGCTTGTTGATCGCTCGATAAGTGTTCCCACAAAATCAACGGTAGACTTCAAAAACTATGAAGTGCATTCCATAAAGATTTCGCGCACATCAAAAGTTTTTCACAACCTGCAACTTCTCCCAGCGAAATCGTTGTGGATCGTCGATCTATTTGATGTGGCTTTAATCCTGACCGTTGATCTGATTTATTTTATGGATTAATCGTTTAACTGTGAGGATCAACGCTTAGCACTGTGAATTCAACGGGTTTTGGTTTGTCTTGGGGTTTTTGTTTTTTTTTTCTATAAATTAAGTCGAGTCTAGAGGTTAACTTAAAACCAATAACCCTTCTTGCCTCCTTCGCCCCTGAACATAATGTTAAATCTAGACTACGCTAGGTGAATTAAGGTTTTTCCCCATGTACATAGATTGCATTCGTAACATCGAAAGAATATAGATCGAAACCATAAACCAACATTATTAGATCAATCGACAATCCAAGTTCAAAATGCAAAAATAAAGGAAGATTTACATACATTAGCAAATTCAAGAAATACATAGTAGGATATTCGATCAGTTACAACAACAGAGGATTCAATTCGTTAGATACATACACCTCAATTCCAAATCATTCAGGTATCGATTCCGAAACCATTCTTTACAACAGTCGGAACTAAGTAATTTTACCCAAAACAAAATATTAATTGCTAAAGTAATAACATTACTAAAAGTCTTTGATGCAGGTATGGATGCCTGATCTTTGATGTGTTAATAGCAATCGGCCCTTGTATAGATCTGGTATAATATACAACACAGAAATGATGGTTCTACAGAAAATGCATACATAATACCATCTGGAAGTATAACTGTACATAAACATTTCACATACACATCCTACTAGAACTAGAATTAGTCATGAGAAAAACAGAGTAGGAACCTGGCACCAATGCTGGGAAAACAAAAGTGGAGAAGTTGTTCCTCCCAACCAACTCCCAAAGCAGCCAAATTACTTGTTCCAGAACCCCCGATCATGTTCGTTGAACCACAAGAGAAAAATATCTTAATGCGTCATCTCTTGCATTACACAGATGTTAATCTTCGTCCAATGCGAGCCTCCTCTTGCTCATGGCCATACTATTTAATAGTATTTTTCCTAGGACTTGGTTATTTATGAGCCTCCTGCTCTTTAGCAACTCAACTAGGAGTGTCGACCTAATTTTTAGAGATTATGCCTCCTGCATCTTGAGTTCTCACTCAGTGGTCTTTGCCACTTGTCATTTTCCTCTTGTGGGCCAACAAACACTCTTTAACAACTATATCTATTTTCGTTCCCCTTTAGCATATTTTATTAAATACATAATGTTTTATTCTTGACCTTCCTATCAAAGAATAATAAAATAATAATTAAGGTATTTTCCAACAAAATAACAAATTATTAATTTATGAGGTATTACAAGTATTAACATGACTTACAAGTATTAACAAGTATTAACAAGTATTACAAGTATTAACATGGACTTGCAGTGGCCCCACAAGGTCATCATTGATGCCACCAAGTCCCACCTACAGTGCCTTGGATCCCTTATAGAATGGGTTTGTGACTTGAAGCACTTTGTACCCAGTTGACAAGGTCCCTGTACCCACAAGACTGGATCTTGATGCCACCACCTTGCTGAAGAGGTTGAAGACCCTGTTGATGGTGTTGAAGACCCTGGAGATGGTCCTGAAGCCTTGATGGACGATGGAGAAACCCTAGATGTATTGGAGAAGCATTAATGACCCATAATGTGGTCATTCATGCTTAGATGGTATCATAGTAGCCCATGAGAAGACCTAGCTATCCCACGGGTAATATCATGTTGGATCTTGACCCTTGGGGGTCTACTAGTATGGTTGAGGTGTTTAAAGAAGCCTATGAAGCCCCTTTGCTTGATGAAGAAGCCCTTGAAGACTTGGAAACCCTGATGAAGACCTCGATGCCCTTGCAAAGGTCATGGAGCCCACTACTTACACTTGACATGGTTAGATGACACGCTTGAAGCCCATGATGGCACCTTGCATACGACATATAAATCTCTAGTGGCTTGATGCAAACCTATGATCATGTGGTGGATAAAATAATAAAAATACATGACACCCTAATGGTAAGAAGGTTGACAATTCAAATTCTTTGACATCTTAAACAAAGTGAAAATTTTAAGGGTATTGGATAATGAGATTGCAAATAAACCCATCATGGGGAGATAGCCCTTGTCATGCCGTTTCCAACGGTAGGTGGCACGTCACGTGGTTCCTTATGGTTGATGAGATATTAATTTTTGATGACAAGGCAAATTTACACCATCTTGTAGGGGCAGCCGACCAAACAAAATTATTTTTTTTAATTAAAAATTAAAAAAATTGACATGTCGGCTCCATAAAATTATGAGAAATGTGTATAAATAACAGCCAACACCCTCATTTTGTTGGCTTGCAAAAAAAAAAGGTGACTTAGCTCTGAATTTCGGGTATCACAATGCACACTAAGGCAGTCGCAGTCCACTATGGAAAACATAGGAGCAGGTCTGATATTTTTTTTGCAGCTGCAGTCAAGGTGTGAAAGTTGACAAGTTTCACTCTATCTCTGATTTTTGGTAATTCAAGCAGCAAGAAGACTGTTCACCCCTCAAGCAAATTCGGTGGAGGTTCTAAAGTCTGATTTTACAGGCATTTATCTCAACATACATGTAACAGTTGAAGCAGCAGAAGATGAATTTGTGGATTCCCTAAATTTGGCAGCAGTGAGAAAAGCATTAGCATCAGTGTGCCCTAACACGTGGCAGCTGAAGAGATCAATCCAAGTTTAGCAGCAGACTAACTCTTCATTGAACAGACCCAAGTTTCTTCTCCTCAGTCATCTACAACACTTGTGGATAAAGGTTGAAGGCATCCAAGATTTCCAGGGCAGCAACAAAAGCTAGCTTTTAATTTTCTTTTATTTTTATATACTCAGAAATTTGGGGTGTATAACAACTATAAGGCAGCTGCAATGGAGTTGAAGATAGGTCTGATCTTGATTTTGGCATTTGAATGTTATGTGAGATGAAACTCAGGACAACAAAGACGTAAAGTTGTTTTTACCTTTATCAAGCTACTGAGGCAACAAAGGCTTGATTGTAGCAGCACTACAGCACAAGCAATGAAGATGAAGAACATTAGTCTATACCCAAGGTTCAATGACTGAGTTGGAGCAGACTTTTGTAGCAACATATGGTAAGTTCTTCTTTGATGCTTGGGCATGAATAATTCTATGACAGCCTTAAATTCAGGCCTAGGGCAGCAGACCAGCATGTATAGTAGCATCTTCACAGTTATGAAGATATGTTAATGATCAAATGAGTAAACAATTATATTAGACAGTGAACACGGTAAGGCATACTGAACAGTGTTGTGATCTATACACTTTAATATTGAAGTATGATATGGTATATCCTATGATGATGAACATGCAATGTATGAGTGATGAAACAATGACATTCTATATGCATGTTACTCTACAATATTGAATGTATGAACAATCATAAAGATGCATGTATGATGTTGACAATTGATGTATTGGTTGATGATGCATTAAAAATGATGATGAGTATGCACAGTATGTACACAGTAACAACCTTCTACAATGATGTGTGTGAAGACTTAAACATACTCCTCTCATGACAAAGTTCTTAATGATGCATTGATTATGTATTCTGAACATATGTGATGCCCTTCTGTGCACAATAAAGTCACTTGATTGAATATGCAGTGGGTATGTTCCATACTATGATGTTGCTTTGATACTACACTTAGATGATGAAGACATGATGATGAGGGATCNATTTAGACCTTGCCTTGACAATGATGATGGTGACAGTCTTTAGAAGTGCCACCCAGAATTGCAAAATGACTAGCAGAGATTAATGAGCTATGTTGACCAAGAGAAGAAGTATTGATCAAAGGATGATTAGCAGCGTTGGTGCTGAGCAGAGATGATGAGTATGATGAGACAGTGAGTTGTAATTGTAAAAGCAAACGTGTCTTGTTTTTGAGGTTAGAATACCTCAAACCCTTCTTAGCAGGGTCTAAGAAAACCGGGTAGGGTCCTACATGAAAAGTAGGTTCTCTTTGTATCAGTAGGTGTTGATTTTAACTCACGGTTGTAGCCGTTTCAAAACAAATACAAAAATATTACAAAATCATATGGTGTTGTGTTCTCTTGTGCTATGGTTCTTGTTATGACTTCATGATTCAGATGCTTATGATTTATAGATGATGAAGTGATAGATGTTTATGAAATGATTATGCAAACGGTAGAATAATGGATTGATAAATTAGTTGTTGATTGTTAAAATTGAAAAAGTAATAAAGACTGCACTCAGATTCACCCCCCCCCCTTCTTTGTGTGCCTGGTGTGTCTAACATAAAGTGCCTCTCCATCCTTGATCCCATCAAAATCATTATTAAGATTCTAATCAAGAAACAATAGGCAATGTATACCTTAAGGTTCTCCTTAACACCAAGTCCTTTTGTGAAAATAACACACCAAGCGTAGAGTGCACCCTATACTAGTATGTTGTTTGGGGGAGGCAAGGGGTGAGGAGGTTCATGCTCTCATGAGTAAATCAATGAAAAGTTTATTTATATTATTTTGGATCATTAGTGTCTATTTGAAGCATGTTGCCATTAGCAAGTACTCCATTGGAAAGCTTAGGTAGAGGCTAGGGACTCTTGCTATCACGATTAGATCATAAAAAACTCGTATTCCATTTGTCTAAACTATTGGTGCCAACTTGCAACACACTGTCATTAGGAGGTATTCCATTGGTAAGTTCAAAGGGGGGCCTTTTTCAAACTACAAACAATTCTCTCCAAATCTAATTGATCTCGTTAGCTTTACATGAAGCTTCTCTTTTCCCTGTAAATATGCAAGAGATGGAATTCGGAGTGAGTTTCAATATTGACTTGCCAAAAAAGGTAAAGTACAAAATTTACAATTAAGAGGAATAAGTGTCAAATTTGAACATTGTCAAACTAGGCCTTTGACTTATCCCAAACCTAGGAGATCCCCAAGTACAATTTCCTATTATTTAAGTATACCACTAAAGACATCAACATCAAAGCAATCAAGAAAATAGTTCCAAACAACTCATGCACAATTACACTTCCATAAAATATGTTTAAATTTTATTTCTAACCTTAGACAAATTAAGCAAATTGAAGGACCTTTATTGTTCCAATTGATTCTACTTTTTTTCACAAAGACCTTGTCAGCTTTTAATTTAGAAAAGCATATTGAATTTTGGTTCTCTAAATGAAATGCTTACATACAACTCTCAGTGGTCTCTTTATCATGAATTGTGCATGCCTAAGGATTGTATTCTTTATAGATGAATTGTTGATGCCAGTATTTCCATCTAAGCCCTTTCATTAAAGAAGATTCAATCCATCTCTTTGAAAAGCATGCCTTATCTAATTCATTTATCAAGGAACTTGATTTTTTCTTGAAAAACCTCAATTATAAAAATCCCACCAACCAAGCCATGATAATATTGTGGTATTAAACCAATTATTAACACTAGAAATGCATTTAAATTCTAAGCCATGATAATATTGTTGCATTAAACCAATTATTAACACTAGCAATGCAAGATTCTTTAGAACTCCCTTTAAATCCAATCCATTCAACCTTATCTAGTGGTACCACATATAGTTGAAGCAATACACACACTTTTGTATCTTTTTTTATTGAATAGTTGTAATGTACTAAATTTATTTAATGTGATTTATAATTTTTATAGAGTTAAATATTTTCTTCCAAATAAAATATTTGTTTAATTTTTCACCATGTAAAATTCTTGTACATAGACATATTATATATGTTAGTTTTGATAACATTATAAATGTAATTTTTTCTTATCCAAAGTAAAAGTGGAACAACTCACCCATAAAACAACTTTAAAATGGAGATCACTGTTCCTCAAATTTTAAGTAAAAAAACATATACAAAGTATTATCTATATAAATAATATAATATTTAACTATATTATCATATCTTTAATAAAGTAATGTGTATAAATTACTTAACTAAATAATCATGTTTAAATTAATTTTGGCTATTTAACTTTGAGGTGAAGTGTTCCCAAATATTAATCTATAAATATATAGAAAGTATCAGCCATGCAAATCAATACACTATTTAATTTTGTCATCATACCTAATTAAATAATATAATATGTATAAACTACATAGTATAAAGTCATGTAAAATTTCTTTAAACGACAATGAATTGTATCCAATCAATTTAATTTTGGCTATTTAAATAGGGAAGGAAAATTTATACAAAGCTCTTTGATATAAAAATTGGAACCATCCACTACTCCAATGTGACTATTACGTCATGAATTTTGTTAGTTGCAAACATCAAGAAGATTGGAACCCTCAAATACTTCAATGTGACTATTACCTCATGAAGTTTGTTAGTTGTAAACAAGAAGAAGATTGGAACCATAAGATACTCCATGTTACTTTTACTTATGAAATTCGAGACAAGCAACAAGAAAGGGGGGTGATAGTTATATGGCCCTAGTTTCCATACCTAATTATATTAATTTTAAATTTAGCGGGGTTTTATTGAAATTTGATCATTTATTCCTTCAAAATTGTAAGCTACATGTAACTCTGGCCCTATGGAAGATTGGGTTTTAAGACAAGTATTAAAGTTTGGCAAAGCTACTTAAAAATGAGGATTTCCATAAGCAAATAATGAAAATTATAATGCCATGGAGATTCACTTATGCATACTCTTGTTTCAATATGAGGTTGTAGGTTGGACTATAATATTTTGAATGGAAAGCTTAAAACCTATAGCAGTAGATCTTCAATGGTTGAGACCTAGGGCTCAAATGTATTAGGTATCGATGTCCTTTCCATTGGTGGGGTAGAATACACTAATCATTGTTTATGATATCGATTATCCATCGCATATTTCTACAAAATATTTGAGATTATTGTATGATATTTGTAGTGGCAAAAATGTGTATAAACATTTAGAATGCAAAATGAGTGTTGATTGGGTCAAGGTTTAACAATGAAAACTGGCATGTCAAGGCGCCTAGTGAAGTTTAACTCGATAGACATGAAAAAGTAAGTGATTGAGGCCAAATGCACATCCAAGTAATTTTGACATAAAAGTTGCTACTTATCTCAACAACTTAGATCAAAAAAGGCATAGCTCACCCCTTAGAGTTGTTTCAACCAGTATTCACAAGCATGCTTGTGCTGTCCAATATCTTTGGATTAATTATAAAGCTTCTCAAGCAATTTAAATAATAATAATAATAATAACCTTCTCCATTAAGCCATTAAATCTATCTAATAATATTTGACATTCCAACAATCAATTGATTTTAAGCAATACCCATTACTAGAGACTCGCCACAATCATGACAAGGGATGAGGTCTCTTAGGATAAGTATGGTGCACACTGTACAAGGTACGAACTGAACAAAGATTCTAAATAAGGTAAGCTTTGAAATTTCATTTTAGGTGATTTCTATATAAGAAATGGACTTACTTAACCAAAAAAACCTAATGAGTAAAGCATTGGAAGTTTGAAAAGACTTGGAAACATAGCATCATACAAGTAACACGTTAATAAGTAACACTGATAAATGAATTTGATTCAACAACAAATATTTAAGTCACTAATTCACTTCATTGGCTTGTAGCTGTTAATTGGAAAAGCTTAAGAACTAAGCAACAAAACCAAAGGTATTAAACTACAATGTGAAAAATATGTATAACTCATAATACCAAGTAAGGAGTATAGAGAAATCAGATGCCATTCCAATCACAATGCTATGTAGAAAATGTGGACAACTGTGAACACGCATAAGACATTATTTCGGTTTACGATGTCTCCCAATATGTCTCCACCTATTTCTTGAGAGCTCAGGATCCATATTCAAGGAAATAACATATACTATGTTATATAATACGCTTTACAAGTTTTCGGAGTATAGGAACATCAAGAATGCAGGTACAGGTGTCTGGAACAGCTAGAAGCTTCATCCAAACTTGAAACAAAATTGATGCATTATGAAAAAAAGCATTAAAGGAAAAACATCAAATTGAAAATTGGAAAACAGAGAAACGCTTCGTAACATTTGGACAATGCCAAATAAATAGCCTAGAGCGTATGGTTCTTAAAGTGAAAACAAAGGCAATAGATAGACAATATAGCCCCATAAATAAGAAAAACAGTCAAATTGAAGTCGAGGGTGGTCGTGAATTGCAGATCACTGATACACACCGTCACTTCTGGAAGCTATTGAACTTTTAAGTTCGAGGAATAATTATTTTACCAAAGGAATACGAAGTTATCAACTACACTATAAACTTTAAAGGTATCATAAGTACATCCAATTTCACAAATAGTATATATATCCTTCCAGCATAAATGCAATGCATAAGCACTACCCTATTGAGAATAATGGCAAACATTTTTTACTCTTTTAATTAGAATCAATGATTTAAACAAGTAAATAGCTCAAGGTTTTCATGCTTTTACTACGACATGGTAACATTAACAAACAATAGAGTTAGGGGAACTTTTGACAATTTATTGTGGGTTTTCTATTTCGCCTTTTTTGTTTATGCAATTCATGTGTTTTGAAGACCATGGTCAGGCTATGGTCAACTTTTGAACCATGGACCCCAACTCGTCTGAAATTTAGCTCAAAGCTATCTAAACTTTAACATAGACTTTCCTATATGGTTCTTTTTATTTTCTTTTGCTAGAAGACCAGCTGTCGATGGGCCAAACTGAAAATTTGCTTTGAATTTAACATCAGTTTACTTTAAGCACTATAATATCTTCATTTTGCAATAACGATCAAGCTGCTTTGCATCTGAGAATGGTGTTTTTTTCACGAGGTGGGACATTGTTATAGAGTAGGAATAGGTCTTAGATTTGAATTTTTTATTATTAAATTGGTATTCTGGGGCCTTGTTGGCTATATGTGGGACCCAACAATAGTGATGTAGCACTGAAACAATGCTTAAATGTACAGGTTTCATGCTTTTTAGGGGCCTATGCAGTGAGGAACGCATAGACCTTCCCAACTTGTCGAAAGCATCTAGAAGTTTCCAACCATTGTAATGGCCTAGGAATGCCCTTGATAGTGGCTCAACCCTCAACCATTCCTGAAAGTATCCGAAGCCCTTGGAATGCTTCCATACATTTTGGACTATTTTATTCCAGCTCCCAAGTTCCCAAGAAAGGGGAAATGTCAAGTTCAAGTTTCCCAATTCCCAGGAGCAAAACCAATAAAATTAGGGTTATATATCTTTTGGAGTGGATGTGTCCTTAAATGCTTCAGGGATTGGATCTTACATACAGTTGAATGCAAACTATGGATATAACTTTCACAAGATATTTTGCTTGCAGAAAGAACACCATAAAAAGACAAAACCTTGGTTGCAAATCATGTATTTTATTCATGTATGTTTTCTTCAGCTTAGGCTACATGCAATTTTTTTCTCCATGAAATACACCCGGGGAAACCCACTGAGCACTTCCCTTCATTCTGAGGATGCTACCCAGGGTAAACTGGATTCTGCTTAAACTCAAGGCTTTGTCAACACAGGGTTCAAGGTCATTATAACAATATACTCATTAAGAGCTCAATAATTCTCTTGCAGGAACTGAACCTGGGTGGGAAGGATAACACTCCTCTCGACCGTATGGGCAAGACCCAATTGACAGGCTATATGCAATTGAAAGTGCTTCCTTGATAATTTCTATAGGGGAAACAGGGTCAGAAGAGGAGCCTTCAGTTAGTTTCCTAGGATATTTGTACCTTGGCCAAGGATGTTGGAGGGCTTGGTTTGATTGATATAGAAAATGAAGGGATTTTTGGCAGCTAATAGATTGCCTGGATCATGAGTCGGAATGCAACTTGGCATATGCTTATCTGGCTTTGCTTTCAGAGTGCTATTCATGGAAATGACATAACAAGTCCTTTCGGGATATGTGACATAGTTGGTGCAACTGAAGCTTTCAAAATACCAGGCTTAGGCATTCTCAAGAGGACCTTGCAAGCATGGAAATTAGTTTCTAAACAATTGCATTGGGACTTTGGAGATACCTAGAGCAGGTGGGATTTGACTGGAAGATCAATTAGGAGGATCTCACTGGAGACTGCAAAGCACATGGGATTTGACTGGAAGACTAATTAGGACGTCTCACTGGAGAGGGTACAAGTTGGGTTGTTTCTTTCTTCTGCAATAAAAAGGATGACAATGAAAGGTTTTAACACATGGGGAGATCTATGGCATAAAGACTCTAATGAATGTTTGTCTTAGAGAACTCTCAATAAAACTCAAAGGCAAGATATGGACAAACTAATCTTCACTGCACGTTGTCAAATAATTTCAAATGCCAACGAAATTTGGCTGCAAATGGACCAAGTTGGTAATATTGAAAAGGGCCCTACATGAAGTCCTGCATTAAAATTCCAAGGACCTCTCTTCCAGATATGACCAAATTATCCCCTTCTAATTCAACTTAAAAGGAAATGGACAATTCAAAGCAATGAAAAATGATGGCTTAAGAGGTGTCAGAGAATCTAGAAAACCCACTTTTCTTTTAAGACTGAATTACTCGGGTATATGGCCTTCCATAATAGCTTAGTGGAGTTGCAAAGTTGTCAGATCTTTTTGTGCATGGGTTGCTACAAAATACATCACTCTCTTTGTTAGCCCTCTTCATGGAAAGCTTTTTTTTTACAAATGGATGGTCCAATAAGCAGTAGAAGAGACTGGGATATCATCAAACTGTAAAGCATATCCTTTATGTAAAATGCAATGTTGTGCAACCTTTGATGGTTGACTAATCTGTTCCATTGGGAAGATGTCAGAACTTTTAAATCAGAGTTGGTTGTACATATTTGAGCCAAGATTGACATTTCCGGGAAAGATAAAGATTCTCTAAGATTGGATCCAAAGTGAACATGCTAGCACTCCTTGCCTATGCAGGGAAGGAAAACCTTTGGACTCACGCTTTGGATCCATGATGTATCACTCTTGATTTACGTAATATCAATATATAAAGGATGTGAGATATATAAACATACATAAAATTAAATATCAATATTAATTATTAATATTAATATATATCAATATTAATAATTAATAATTAATAAATAAGAAATAATTAATTATAAAATAGAAAGAGATGTGCCCTTTCATTTGAAAAGACACGATAAGGCTTATATAAAGTCCTACCAATGTAATTGTAAAATCATCATTCATATTCATTTTTTACGCTTATATAAGTATACAACATGGAACTATTTTCTATTGGACTATTCAATTGAGATTGCTTTCGAAAATATCCAAATATGGATATTAAATTGGTATCAAAGCCAGCCCTTCCTCGGGCTTCTGCTGATCTCCGGCTTGTAGCCAAACTCTCAAGGTTTCCTTGAATTCGGATCTTTGATCTAACACAGGCATTTAGCCATCTTCGTCGTGACCTGCAACCCCGCTCCTCTTCACACTCACAACTCACGTTATCCCCCCTCCAGTTACTAACGCCACCGCCTACGCCTTCCACAAGCTCCACCACCACAATAGCTCCAACCCCATCCCCCTTCATTCTCCATAGCCACGCGCCCTTCCCCACCTTTTCACCATTAAAGCTTAAAAGCTAAATTCTAAGCATTTAGAAAAAGAATTATAATAATATTATCCATATACTATCAAACTCTAATAATAATTATTATTATAGTTATTATTTTGGAAATAATAATTCTTTTGTAAATTAAAAAAAAAAGTCGGAGTAGTCAAAATTAAAAAAGAAAAAGAAAAAAAGAACAAGTCAAAGAAAATACTAAAAGAGCAGAAATCAAAACTTGGAAGATATTGAAGAAGTCATTGGAAGCCAATTACGGATTTATTGAAAAAATTATGGATTCCATATATAAATCCAAATTTTGGGCTAAGTGTCCTTATTGTGAAATGGAATTCCAATATCCGACATGTTTTAAGAACTGCAGTCGTGCCTGTCCAATATGTGGTAAATATATTATTATGAAAGATGATCAAGGTAACCCACAATTGCAATCACAAGGATTGGAAAGCGAATTAAGATACTACAAGGAAAGCAATAAAAATCTACAATTTGAGATAAGTAAACGAAGCATTCTTGATCACTTGATAGAACAAGAGAATCATCGCTTAAAAGATCAAAATCAAAAGCTAGAAAAAGCTAATGAAGATATTGAGAAAATGTTATCAACTAAGAATGAAGAAATATCTCAATTAAATAATCACAATCAAGATCTGGAAGACAAAATCAAAAAGTCAAAAAAATATCGAAGAATCACCGTATAGGAGTGATAACAATTTAGAAGAAGATATAAAGTGCTTAAACAAGCTCATCATGGACAAAGATGATGAATTGGCGCAAATCTATAGAAAGCTAAAAAGTCAAGAATCAGAGATATGTCGACATCAGCAACAGAAGGAAGAACTCCAACAAAAGTATGACAGCACTAAAAAGAAGCACAAGTTAGAAATTGCGAAAATCAATGGCAAATTAGCAATACCGAAGAAATCTTTCGACTAATAATTCATAACAAGACATTACTTACGAAAATCAAGAAACTAAAAAATAGTCGAAAGATGGAACTTGCCAATGAAAACCTCGAAGGAAGTGTAAATTTTCCTTTAAAATTCAAACTAGGGCTAAACAGTATATTTAATTGTTATTGAAACTACACATAAATTTCTTTTACTAGTATTGCAGCGAAAAGTAAATATTGAGAAACATCCACAACATCACATAAATATAGACACAGTGTTTTGGGTATGGAAACCTCCAGATAAAACCCAAGATGGGAAAACCGGTGCGGCAGTCAGATATGAAATCTATATTAAGAAGATATGGAACAATTACAACTAGCAGATAAATTCACCCAACATGGAGAAATGGAACCTTTGCTAAATCACTGAGCAAACCCAGCAACAAGGTACAACCACCCTGCGCAGCTATACAGCCCTTGCGTCAGCTATACGGAATCCATATTGTGTTATCATCAGCAGTACGTAATTCATACGGCAGTTGTATAGCCCTCCTATTGTGTACGGTCTTCCCTCTGCGTGATCTGTAGGATCCGCTGCTCATCTTGATAACCCGACGAATCCTCTGGGTGAGTGTCCCTCCGTCTTCTCAGCAAACTTCCCATTCTGACTTTTCTCTTTGTCTGTATCTCTCCTGTGTATGTGTCCTCTCCACCAAATCTCCTTTTAACTCAATGGGTAAGCGAAAACCCTGACCCTCACTATAGATCAATGGATGTGATCCTCCGGTGAGATCAATGACCAAGATTAGACTAGCCATCACTTAAATTATTTCACTTTTCACTTTATAAAAGTGATTCCATTAAGTCAAAATCAACTTAGAATAATTAATGTATTTTCCTAAGTCTAAACTTAGGAAAATCACATTAAATACATTTGGCTTCATGTTTAATGTCTTCCTAGCATGCAAGGACACATGCAATGCTAGAAGACCTTCCTTGTTGCCACTTCCTAACAAGAAGAATACTAAAATAGCAAGAAGAAAACCTTCGTTTGAGAAATCTTAATCAAGAACTAGAGGAACAAATCAAGAAGTTTAAAGAGGACAAACAGTCGCAAGACGAAAGGTTCAAGAAGATTCATAATAATAATAATCTATTAGAGAACAAATTAGTTCAAATCCAGAGTGAAGCATCCAGACACTTCGGAAATTCAAGTTGAGAAGTAAAAAACAAATACAAATTCGGTCTCCATCACAATTCAAAAGGAAGTCAATCCAGCAAAAAAACAAACAACCAGAACTCTTTATCGACACCCAAATTACAAAAAGCATTTTGACCAACGACAAAGTCAAAATGAACATAAAGAGATGAGTTATAATTTCAAAAGTGAAAGAACACAAAATTTGCAACCTAAGCAAAAAACCGGAATATTTATCCAACAAAGCGATCAACAATCATCTCCAATGAAGATAGATCTCGGATGGACCACATCACAGACGATGCAACATCTTTTCCTTGGAATTCGTAACTCATATCGTCTCTTTTCGTCAAATGTCGCAAGTACTAGAATAAAAGACCGAGAGATGACATTACAAGCAAGAAATCAGGCGTAATCCTTGTCTTCAATAAGCTTTGAGGTCAAAGCTCCCTTTAAGGGGAAGGCAATGTTATATAAAAATATATATATAAAATAATGAGATATATAAACATATATAAAAATTAAATATCAATATTAATTATTAATATTAATATTAATAAATATATATATTAATATTAATAATTAATAAATAATATATGATTAATTAAATTAATTAATTAGAAAATAGAAAGAGATGTGCCCTTTCATTTGAAAAGGCACGGTAAGACTTATATAAACCCCTACCAATGTAATTGTAAAATCATCATTCATATTCAATTTTTACTCTTATATAAGTATACAACATGGAACTATTTTCTATTGGACTATTCAATTGAGATTGCTTTCGAGAATATCCAGATACAGATATTACATACTCGGGTATATGGCCTTCCATAATAGCTTAGTGGAGTTGCAAAGTTGTCAGATATTTTGGGGCATGGTTTGCTACTAAATACATCACTCTCTTTGTTAGCCCTCTTCATGTCAACGTTTTTTTTTACAAATGGATGGTCCGATAAGCAGCAGAAGAGACTGGGATATCATCAAACTGTAAAGCATATCCTTCATGTAAAATGCAATGTTGTGCAACCTTTGATGGGTTGACTAATCTGTTCCATTGGGGAGACGCCACAACTTTTAAATCAGAGTTGGTTGTACATATTTGAGCCAAGATTGACATTTCCGAGAAAGATAAAGATTCTCTAAGATTGGATCCAAAGCGAACATGCTAGCACTCTTGCCTATGCAGGGAAGGAAAACCTGTGGACTAACGCTTTGGATCCATGATGTATCATTCTTGATTTACGTTTTATTGTTTAGTACTGACAGATAATATGCATTTTCAAAAAAATCAAAAGGAGAGTTATTGTCCCTGTGTGCAATTCTAAATCAGAGGAGTCAATTATCCAGTTTATCTTTGAAACTAATAAGCTAAAACGCAGCTAAACAATGCCAACTTATATTTAGCTTCTCGGATGAAAGCAGACTAGAAATCAGAGCTCGTTTAAGCATCATTTATCTCATAGCAACTGTTGAATAAAAGGTCAAAATGGACTTGTGCATCAAATCTCATCTCCATTATTGACCTTAGAATACATACATCTAAATATTGGTGCATATTATTATCCTTTTTACTGTAGAACTTGTAGCACCTCCTCCAGACCTACAACTGGCAGACCACTTCCCATCAAGGCCTGGAGGAGACTTTGTGCACAGCTCAGTTCAGTTGCTTGCCCCTCCACTATGTCAAGTACTTGGAGATCCATCACTATATTCTCCTTCATGATCTTGAGTGTTACAAAAGTTGCAGCAGACAGGTGGTGTCCTCCCAGGGTCATACACCCTGGTCACCTCAATCATGGATTCTTTTTGGATGAGATTATCAAACAGTTTATCAGACCCTCCTCAGTGATCACAGCGATGATGGAGGAGTCCTCTTCTTCCCCCTCTCATCCTGCTTCTAGCTTTGATGTGACTTGATATTGACATTTTATGTTCGACATGATTTCTGTTTTGTATCTGTATTATTTTTTAGTACCACTGTGTAGCTTTTGGGGAAGCTTTTTGTAGATTGGGGTTAGGAGTCCCACTATGTACTTACATTAGTTGTCCTTTTGAGTCCATTGACCTACTATTGTGGACATTAATAAAAATTATCTTATCTTATCTATCTTACAGGACCTTCCAACATTGATTTATCAATAAAAGCATGGAAAATATTTTCAATGAAGAACCTCTTTGGATCATACAGAAGCTAGGTCTAGGAGTTGACTATATCGAAGAGCTTTAGCTCACTTGCCAATGGCATCATAGAGAAGGTGCAGAAGACTAGTGCACAAAGGATCGTATAAAAAAGGTGATAGTATAACTGCATACCTCAAAACACAATACTGTGATGAGAGAATAGCCAGCAGACAACCCTTTCATGAGAGATAGTAGGAAAGCACAAAGGGAGGATTTTGTCTGCCCCAATCTCTATTCGACAAGCAGCAGGAAGGATATGGGAGCTCAATGGCAAGATTTCTCTATCCAAACTGCTAGGAAAGCATACTAGTTGAGGCAGGAAGAACTGTTCAGCCACCTCATGCTCTCCTGCTGTTTACTGTACATAATTCCAAGTCACAAACATGAAATGCATAATCCAACTAAAATTGGTGCTAATTATCAAGAATGAGGTGATAAAAGGATTACAGACTTTGGATTATCTGTTCTTCTTCCCGCAAGAGAATAGTAAGCCAAGATCTGTGCTGGTTGGTTTCCAATCAACTCTTCCTCCACAACATCAAGTTCATCCCCTGTCGCTATGAGAGGAGGGATAAACTCTATGTTCCAAAACAGTCGTGACATAGACAGAAGTTTCTCACCGGTTGCTGTTCCTATGTATCCTTGCACCCAGATATACTTTAATGATTTCAAGTTCAGCACTGCAGCTGCTATTGCAGATTCACTGAAACAACAGCCTCTCATTTCAAGTCTCTCCAGTTTTGAGCATCCTTTCGAAAATTCAAGGATACCCTGGTCGCATTCTCCAACAAAGCCCAACAGCATCCACCTTACATTTGTACCATATTTCCCAATATAACCAAGCCCTGTATCTGTCAATCCTCCAGGCCTTAAGTACAGTGCAAATCTGTCTAGCTTGCTACACCCACGCAACAAAGCCATGACTCCAATATCAAGTGGCAGATCAGTAATTTGTTCTTCTTTATCCAGCAAAACTAAACGAAAGTCCTTAAGATTTTTGCAGTATTCTCCAACAGCAGCCAATGCCAAGTTGTTTATATCTGTTACATGAACAGCAATAAACTCCAGATTGAGGCAGCCTTGAGCTATCATAGAAAGCCCAATGTGAGAGACTAAATGTTGCCCATTATCTTCGTCTTCTTCTTCCCCGGCCTCTACTCTCAGTCTCCTTAACTTTTTGCAGTGGTTTGCAACAACTTCTAGCCCAATGTCTCCAATCACGTTTCGTACCTGTTTGCAAACAACTAGTCAAGTCCAATTAAAGTGCATAAATTCCTCTATGAAAATCTAATAAGGGAACATTTGGTATTATTTGATTTTACAGTACAAAACATCTATTTGGAAAATGGAAAAGATGAGTATGAAACCACATAAACATAAGAAAAATGTCTTAAGGTCTGGAAACTCCAAAACACCGGTTCATTCCAGTAAACACTAATGACTTTGTATTAATAGATATATCTTATGACGATGGAGAGATTGAACTACACACTTTAAACTATTAGAAAGAACCCTGACAGAATGAAAGAATAATGAAAGTACAAAAAGAATTACTTTCCACAGACCTTCACTAATTGCCTACCGATTTCCTCTTGTAATGATCTGTATATATATATCATACATGGTTTTTCATATTAATAAAATAGAATCTTAGAGAATGGCAATATCTCCAGTCTAGGTGCAGGCTGTGGACCTAGACAAATTCTACTCACCATAAGTTCTCCCTGCCTTCTTCCCCTTGTCCACACTCTAATTTTGTCTCTGATTTGGCAAGCTTGGAAACAACTTTTGGTTAGAAATATTTTGCGTATGGGACCTGGGTTGAGTAAAACAAACTATACTAGGTTTGTAATCAACAATTCACTAGAATTGTTTAGGAAGCAGACGCTACAGAACTTGAGAGATTATTTTCGCTGATAGTAAATTAAACCTGCAAAAGACCGATGCAAGTTTTATAATGGAAAAAAAATACCTTTTAGTTTCAAGGTATTGGAACCAGGCAAAAGTTCAAGAGAATGCAGAATCAAAACAGCATCTTTCTATAAGATTGGAGCAAGTTTCATATAAGAAACCCATTCTTAGTTGTAATGTATGAGTTGACAACAGGTCCATAGTTTACAGTCAAACAATTACTATTTGTTGCCTACTAAGTTGTACTTAATGGATTTCAAGTAAGCCGTCAAAGTTTGAACAAGGATACTTGTTCATGATCATAGTTCAGAAGTCCCTCTGGCCTTCTAAGCCCCTTTCTTTTTTCTACCACATGTTCATACCCCCTTGGGGGAGTTGTAATAAAATGTACTAGCGTGATGAATTTTTGTAAAGGACTGGGATTTCTAAGACTTAGACATTAATCCAATCATTCCAAGGTGTTTTTCCCTTGTTAATTATGCACCGTTGAACAAGTGGTGTATAAATTTCGAGTTTTTCACCTACTCCTCCAAAGCTAGAATGGTCGTCTTGGTGGTTAGGCCTTAGGAGGTTAATACGATTCATGTGTCGATGTATATTACCATTCTAGGCATTAAAATTGAATCATATGGACATGTGCTAAGTCCACCTTAGGTTGTTTTTTATTTTTTGCAAATAAATTTTTATCCGTTAAAACGGGTTAAAAATTTTATCAGTTAATTAAAAAACTTCAAAATGTAATAAAAGTGTGGTTAGGAAGGGGATTTTGCCATGAGAGTGCTCGTTTTCTAAATAAGAGCACCCACATTACCCCTAAACCCACTTTCCTAAGTGTTTAAGGGGTTATTTTTCACTTAAATTACTTTTTGCTAGAAAAACCCCAAAAAAGGTAAAAAATTGGAAAAAATCCAAAAAATCCAATTTCTAAAATCAAAGGAGACATGTTAGGGGCATGCCAAATGTGTTGGCATCTCAACTAGTGATGAAAGCGAGTTGATTAAAGGTGAAGGCGACTTGAGTGGGACTTGTTGCCGCCTTTCACACACCTGGGGGGAACGTGGCATAAATCTTCAAGCCACTCGGTGTGTCATTGGAGGCAAGTCTCGACTCAAGGCTGTCACCTTGTTCTTGACTCCTCCGTTTAGGCCAACTCCTAATGAAGCCAAGGGGGGTAGACCCTATTTAGTTGCTAAGGTTGTTGAGGCTTGGTGATGATGATTTTAGTTGTTTAGGAGTTTTAATAGAAATAAACAATTGAACAAGATATTGCAACAGAAATAATTAAAGCACAACAGCATATAGATTAACAAGTGATATGCAAAACACACCGAAGCAGATGATTGTAAAATGTAAAACCAGTGCTAATGGAGTCCAAATAATAAAGAGTGTTGTTGTATTGCCGAAAGGAAATATGTTGCAAGTGCTCTTGGTAAATTTTAAATTAATATGGAGATGAGTTGATTAACTTAGGGGGAAGAGAACTCTAAATATACCCGAAGGTACGAAGAGTATGTCCAAAACCTTTATCCAATGCAGCTCCCCGCAAGGAATATGTGGGTTGGTTGGAGTCTTTGAGACGTGTTCAACACTACACCAACAAGGGTGTAGCCTAACGGTGTCTCGAGGTCACTACCCAGTTGTTCCCGCTTTCGTTGTGGATTTTGCCACCGCAACGGATCAAATCGAGGCATTGGATTTTTGCCTGAGGAGGTTAATTTGAGATGTGAAAACTGATTAATCTAGTCACCCACGTTGATTTTGATGCAACCAACTGTTCAGTCGAACCGCAGCGGTGCAGAGCATACACAAGAAGTAATTTTTAAGGATTTTATGAATTGTTTTGTTTGTTAAAAAAGGGAAAATGTGACCTCCAAGAGTCTCTTTCGGTTTAAGTGAACCTCAATCAAGAAAGCAAGGAGGGGCAAATTGTATTATGTTTAAAGTGAAATAAACTTTGAAATGCAAAAAAGGACAAAGCAAGTTATCTAATTAATCCTACCACACATCTCTTTCCCCTTTCGGGTGACTCGAGAAGTCGTGGGGTAAGTAGTAGTATTACTTTGATAAGTGAAATATGGAATGATATGATCAAGCTTGCAACATCTAACAAAGTATACTATCCTGCAAATAAGAACTAAACTAAAGCAAAACAAGCAAAATACAAAAAATGAAAAAAGACAAAGACTCAGATCTCCCCTGGGGGAAAGGGGAGTGGGTTTAAAAGAGCCTACTCAAGATATCTTTTATTTATCGCAGTTACAATATTACTAGAAGTGATCTTTGGTCTTTGTTATCTAGGATCCAAAGGCTTACAACTTAGTCAAAAACAATGTTATCGGAACCGGACCAAAACCAGCAAAACCGGTCGGTCTGACCGGTTTACAGGGTTGGTCGGTCTGGTCAGTAAAAAAATTTCCTCAGAGCGGATTTTTTTCCAAACCGAGTACGAAACAAGTCGGTTCCATACAGAATCAGCCGGTCCGTATTCTGTCGTACGACCGTGGACAAGGGACTCACGGAACTCAAATTATTTTTTTTTAAACACAAAATAAAACCTAGCCTATGCTTTTAACCTAACCCTAAGCCTATCCTAACACTATTTAAAGACTCCCCCACCCACTACATTACTCACATTATTCATTGCTAATAGTTTGGCAATCTTGAGTGCACGGTTTGTTGGGCAGTTTTGGAGTCTTTTTCAGCTGGGTTTTTTTGGTGGTTTCCAAGAACTTGTTGGGCATATTCAAGTGTGTTTTGCAGGGAGGATTTGGAGGAGATTAGAAGCATTTCTTTTGCAGCAAATTTGGAGCTATTACGTGGACTGTTTTGGAGGTTATTGAAGGCTTTTGTGCAGAATTTGTGGACTGTTATCACAGATCAGCTTGTTCTTTTTCTCTTAGCAGCAGCAATTCCTCGCAAGCTTTCCTTCATTTCTTGTTCTTTCTCAAAGGTATGTCAAGTCTCAAGACTTTTCTCTTTAAATTTTTTTTCTTAGTTAATAAGTTAATAATAAATTATAAGGTTTTATTTCCAGCTTTTGTTTGCCATGGCTCCAAAAGAGAGGAAGGATCCGACATGGGTTCATTGCCAATTGGATGATGGTGGGAAAAAAATATGCAATTATTGTGGGAAGAAAATAGCTGGGGGAAGTATCCATAGGTTAAAACAACACTTAGCTGGTGCTAGAGGCAATGTTGAACCTTGTAGGAAAGTCTCTGATGATCTTAGAGCAGAGATGCTAAGTAGTATTGAAGCCTACCAAGAAGAAAAAGCCAAGACAAAGAAGATTCAAGAAGACATAGGGAGAAGTTCAATGCCATTTGAAAATGAGAGTGACTATGATCCTGAGGGTGGTGATCATGAAACCCCTCAAGGTCATTTGACTAGTTTTGAAGAATCCTCCAGTTTTCCTGTTAGGAGGAGAGGTCGATGTAGAGCATCCAATTTGAACCCGGAGAGGCCATGTAGAACTCCGACTAGCAGTAGAGGGCTTGACTCTTTCTTTGTGCCCCGCACTACCCCTGGTGCTCAACCCACCATTGATGCTAAATGGAAGAAGATGGAGAAGGAGGCTACTTGAGAATGCATAGCTAGATGGTGGTAGGATGTAGACATACCCTTAAATGCAACTAATTCTTCTTATTATCAACCTATGATAGATGCTATAGCTTCATGTGGTCCAAGCTTCAAAGGCCCTAGTTTTCATGATATCAGAGGACCCCTTTTACGAAATGAAGTTCAAAGAATAGATGAATATCTGAAGGAGTTCAAGCAGTCCTAGAGTAGAACAGGGTGCACAATAATGTCTGATGGATGGACTGATGGAAAATCCCACACTATTATCAATTTCCTGATTGTTTGCCCAAAAGGAACCATGTTTCTTAAATCTGTGGATGCCTCTGATTAGGTGAAGGATGCACAATTATTATTTCATCTTTTGGATGGAGTAGTTATGGAGGTGGGGCCAAAGAATGTTGTACAGATCATCACTGATAATGCCTCAAACTATGTGGCAACGGGAAGGATGTTAAAGGAAAAACACCCCACCACTTGGTGGACACCATGTGCAGCCCATTGTTTGGACCTAATGCTGGAGGATATTGGCAAAATTGAGTGGGTGAAGAAGTGTGTGGAGCAGGCAAAAGCAATAACCAGGTACATCTACAACCACTCATGGGTTTTGAGTCTTATGAGGAAGAACACTGGGGGTAAAGAGCTTGTTAGATCAGCCATTACACGATTTGCAACAAAGTTTCTTTCGTTGCAATCCCTTGTTGATCAAAAAGCCAATTTGCGGAAGATGTTTTCCTGCGATGAGTGGAATGAATGTCAATGGAGTCAAAAGGCTGAAGGGAAAGATATTGCTGACAAAGTGTTTGAAAAAACATTTTGGAAAAAGGTAGAAGAGATAGTTTTATTCAGTGAGCCTCTTGTGAGAGTGTTGCAGATGGTAGATGGTGATAAACCCGCTATGGGTTTTATTTATGAGGCCATGGATCAGGCCAAAGAAGCAATAAAGAAAGCATATGGTGATAAAAGGCAGAAGTATTTTCCTATTCGAAATATCATTGATGACAGATGGAACAAACAACTCCATCGTCCTTTGCATGCAACTGGCTATTACATAAACCCAAGGTAAGAAATCTCAAAATTCCTATTCAAAGTTATAAGTTTTCTTTTAATTTCAAACTTTCAAAGTTATAAGTTACAATTTCAAATTCATTGATGAATTTGTTTTGTCTTTTGAACTTTGAATGAACTTTTGAAGGTACCACTGTACAAAAGACTTTGAAGCCAATGATGATGGGGAGGTAAAAGACGGATTGTATAGATGCATTGAGCGCATGGTTCCTAATGCCAGGATACAAGATGAGATACACAATAAGCTACTGCAATTCAATGAGAGTATGGGTAGCTTTGGCATGAACATGGCCATACGAGGCAGATCCAAGGATCCACCGGGTAAAAATTTTCAAAGTTTTCAAATTATATTATCCATTGTAAAGAATGAGTTAAATTTCCAAAGCCATTTGCTGAAACTTGTTTGCATTCAACTCTTATTGCAGCGTATTGGTGGGGGCAGTTTGGTGGGAGCTGCTCTGATTTGAAAAATTTTGTAGTTAGAATATTGATCCAGCCATGCAGTGCTTCTGGATGTGAACGCAATTGGAGTGTATTTGAGCGTATACACACCAAGAAACGAAATCGCTTGGAACACAAACGGTTGAATGATATGGTCTATGTCCAGTACAATCTTAGGCTGAGGCGTAACCAGTTGTTGAACAAGACACCAACATCAGGCAATATAACCTTGGATGACTTTGATCCATCATGAGAGTGGGTTGTGGAGACTCAAGCACCAGTATTTGATAATGAAGACCACTAGACTCTAGTAGTATTAGCTAGTAGGGTAGTGCCATATGATCACTTTATTGTTATTCATTAGTACTATGGTTTATTTTTGGATTGTAGGGGCCATTTAGAGCCTCTTTGTTGATGTACTTTGGTTCAGAACCTCAAAGATGTATTGCACTAGGTGCTATTTTGGATATTAGCACCCATATTTGCTATATATATGAGAAACTTTGCATATTTGTGTATTAATGGTTTGGATTCATATGTATGCACATGAATATATATGTTTTTTTACAAAATATGAATATTTTATATATTTTTTAGTCAGCCGGTTTTTTACCCGGTTTTTTGCTTATTCCAATCCAGTTTATTGTCAGGTTCACATTTTGGGCTTCGCCGGTTCGATGACTAGTCCGGTTCCGATAACATTGGTCAAAACTTGACCGAAATCGGAAAGGGAAACTATGGGAAGCTCCGAATGGCTCAAATCTCTGAAATTTGGCCAGCGTTTCCTTCTCTTTTTCGATGAACCTACAAAAATCAGCGAGCTATTAAAAGTAGAATATGCTCAGAAACACTATGAGAGTGTCTTTGAACAATTTCCAAAAAATACTAACAAATTTTTAAGTTAAAAACTTGAAAAGAAATGCTTAAAAAATAACCAAGGAAAGCTTTCTTGGCTTGCCTTTTAGGCAGCCAATATGATGTGCAGTTTATGCTAGATCTTAAATTGAAGGCATCGAAAACAAATCTTTAGACTTGGCAAGATACAAAAAAAATACTCTTTTTTGTACAAAACTTGCAAGAAAATACTTTAATGACTAAATCTAATTACGATATAACCTTTAAAATGCTTAGATCTAGATTAGAACTCAGATCTACATAAGATAATACTTTAGCAACTAGATCTGAAGACAAAGAACCAAGTAACCAGGTAAAATTTTAAATTTAGAAGGAGGAAGAGATATGGAGAGGAAAGGCATGTTGCCACAAAGAGCTAGCCCAAAGGCTTCGTTGTGGGATGCCGAGGACTATGTCATTTAGAGATGTCGAAAGCAATGTGGATTCAAACTAGATCCACGATTCTTCCCAACCAAGCAACCTATAAATCACTCAAAATACTTGCAAACACGTGAGATATGGTGATTACACATAAATCGAGATTAAAACAACATGCATATAAACTTATAAAAACATGTCAAATCTAGATCTCTAAGTACACGTATTCAAAATAGAAGAAACAAGTAAACTTACTTATAGCCTTCTATTTCTAATGATTGGGAGCAATCTTTGTTCAGCCAGATTCATAATTCAAGATGCAAGAAATTGAAACAACATATAGATTACCTCATGAAGATCAAAGAATATTGGCCCACACACAATAGCCCCACACCATTAGCCTCCAAAGCTTTCTTTATTATAGCAAAATCACAAAATATTGTATCAATTACAACTAGCAAGCACCTTCATCCAACTCTAACTAGTCTAGAATGAGAGGGTTGTGCTTTATTTATAGCCAGAGCAGGCCCCTAGGGAGCTACCTACACTGAAGATAAACCCGGAGTGTATTTGAGTTGCCTGATCTTGGATTGAGTTGAAGAGGAGTCACACTGAGTTGAACTGAGTCACACTGAAGAGTTTGAATGACACCATTCACCTACCAACCACCTAACTCCTCCATTGGCGTCCTTCATCTCCTCACGTGTGAGCTTCCAAGGTTGAAGTGAAGTAGGTGAGGGTGATGTCACCAAGTTGATATGTGCTAGCTCTCATAGTATATCCAAAGTTTATGTCTTAAACAAATAAACCAATGTTTTAAGATTGAAAAGGGTCCACCCTTTCCCACCTCACGCCTTCACATGCTAGCGTGGAGTTCACGTCACCATCTTCATGTGAGCTTTAACATATATGATAACACCTTTAAACCAAAGTTTAAGTTTAAAAAATCACAAGGAGAGGGTTGTAAGTTAAATGGGGGACCCACGCCATGTCATCCCACCCATTTAACTAATCATTTTTCACCTTTCAAACCTTTGACTTTAATGCCAATTTGTTGCAATTTTAGCATTAACTTGCCATTTTGATGCTCTGTTAGTTCAATAATGCTCCACGGGGTGTTCCGGCCACCTAAATGATATGAAAAGTGATCCCAAAGGTAAAGAGGACGCTCTGAGTGTGAAAACGAGCATCCCCACGCCAAAAACGGACTCCGCATCTGACTTTTTTTACAACTTGAAGGTTTTTACTTAAACCATTAAAAATGGCTTTAAAAACGAAAAAAAATAAAAATAATAATAATTATTATTATTATTATTTTTCTCGAAAAATGACGAAACTCTAGGGGGGCCTAGCACATGTCCATACGACTCAATTTGAATTCCTAGCATGTTGAAAAACACTGACACGAAAGCTCTAATAACCTTCTAAAGCCGAACAACCAAGACAACTACCCCAACTTTGGAGGTGTGAGTGAAAAACTCAGAAATTATTAGTCATTTGTTCAACAACCAATAATAACCAACGGAAAAAACACTCTGGGCTAGTCAGCTTGATGCTTAAATCTGGGAAGTCGATCCTTTTATAAAATTTATCATGCTAGAACATTTTTTACAGCTCCCCTAAGGGGGTATGAACAAGTGGTATAAGAAAAATTTTAAAAAAAATCCCAGAAGAAGCTTGAGTGACTTTTGAAACTTTGAAGAATGAACAATGATGTTTGTTCGTCTCATCCGGCTCACTTGATACCACCAAGTATGACTTAGTAGGTAACAGGACTTATTTGAAGAGGTGGCGAGTGTATCAGGGGAGGATTGTGCCCTCTTTCCAACGGAGGTGCATGGGCACATGTGGCACTTGTTTGTTTGATAGGTGGTGAACCCAAAGGAGGGTGCATCTCTAATGAGAGATGTGGCACCATCTCCTCTCACCAAACTTCAACATCACCCTTAAATACCTCAAGAACTCAACTCTATCTCTCAGTGAAGGATGCACCCCCCCAGGCTCCTGTGGCTATAAAAGCATGGCAATTCTCCTTCATTTTCCATTAAGTGTGAAACCTTTGCTCATGTTGTAATTATCTTTGAATATATTTGCTTAATGAAATAAGGCTTTGGAGGTCAATGTGGTGTCTTCTTTCCGGCTAGATGAGCATTGTTTCATGCGTGTATTGAGGTAACTATAGGATCTATTTTTTGCATTTGTTGTCTTTTTGTCAATATTTAGCCTAAAGAAGGATTAGGATTAATCAATAGGAATGAAGAGTGTTGCTCCATTATTCATTTAAAACATTTATGTTTAAGATTTAGGATTTTGCATGCTATTTTGTTTACGAGTATGCTCTCATTGTCTTCAATTTAGAGTTTTTCTAAAAGATTTGGCAAGTTTTGTGCAAGTGTGAAGGCTTCTATAGACATCTCACTGGATTTTATAAGAGATCTTGGTTGCTTCTCTTACTCTCCAACTCTTTGTGAGAAACATAGTCCACCTTGAAGCCACCAACGCAACTTCAATTGCCCATTTCCAAAGGAGGCTTTTCCCATCACCTTTTTCACTTTAAATTCAAACAATTCTTCTGATTACTTGGTTACTTTCTCTTGTTAATTAGATCTACCTTAAAGCTAATATCATTCTAAATCTGATTTATAAGAGTAATTTTCCATAGATCTAAAGTTTATAAATTTCTATCATTTTTTATTTAGATCTAGCTTAGAAATATACGCTTCTTGCAAGTCTTTATAAAGTATATTTTTAGCTTGCTACGTCAAAGTAGTTTTCTTGAGTTTAAAGAGTTAAATCTAGCATAATTGCTTTATTGGCAACCCCTTAAAGGTTGTCCAAGATCCTAAGAAATTGGGTCTCACAAACCTAATTTTCTTAGTTCATTGCTTTCTAGATTTGGTTTCCAACTTAGCATAATTTTTAGTATTTTTTTCTAGTTTGCACAAATCACTTTTAAAGTTCTTATCACCAACCTTGTAGTTGCCTATGTGAGATGGATCCAGGATGGACGGTAGAGAGACAAGCAACTAAGAAGGTGGAACCAAGATTGCTTCAACTTCCAAATGAATGGTTGTCACGCCAATCGAGGCAGTCTTCACTTTATGTTATCTAAGCCCAAGACAACAATGGGGGAGACCCTGATCTACTCCCGACAGGAGAGATCAAACGTAGACACCAGATCAGATCAAATGGACATGAGGTACGTAAAGTGTAAGGTGATGGAAACCCTAGATCTATGGATGACGTCACTTAGGTGAACCAAGGCTTTCCATCAGGGTTTAGGAGATATGAGATTTGATCCAAGTTGGGACACAAGTGACCTATGAGGTTAATACTAGATATGGGGTTAAGGTACTAGCAAAAGGTGAAGATATCTACTGCCTTGGGAAACATGACCAATGTAGAACAGGTGAGAATGGAGTTGGGGCTATCTAGTACCAAGGCATGGACTTGAAAAAAGGTATGACAGTGTCAAAAGTACCCGAGCCACCAAGAAAAGGTCAAAACGCAAGAGAAAGAGGCAAAAAAGGGGGGAGCGCTAGGGTTTGAAGACCAGTGTTTTTCATATCTAGGGCAATGGAGTCACTTTCAGCCCAGCGTTGAGGAAGATCCCTTTAGGGTTTGGCCTGATCTACAAAACCCAGAAACAGTTTGCCGAAAAAATCAGATCACGGGAAAAGATGGCAACATGGAGGATAGCGTTAAGGTTTGGAGGCCAATTTTTCAGATCTAGGCCAAGTGGGTCACTTGTTGCTCAGCGTTGAGGAAGATCCTATGAGGGTAGGCCCCGATCTACAAAACCCAGTAGTGGTTTTCCCCGAGATCAAGCAGTTTGATCTATACTATTTTTTGGTTTTTTATTATTTAGGGTTTTAAGAATGGAAATGGAAGTACAAATGCCAATGGATTGAGATCTTGGAAGAAAAGCACTAACCTGTAGATCTTAACTAGAAAACCTTGTAGATGCCTTGATGGTTATGTTCCCTACTATCCGGATCAATTTCAGAACATTTGAGTGAGTTCTATACCCAACATTTTGCCCCAAGAAGCCACTGCACCCTCTCTTCTGCTCAACAAATGTCAACCATATCAGATTTGCTGCATCACGAGAAAAAAGAAAAAGCTACAGAAAAATAGCAAGATGAAGTCATAGATCGCATTAATGCTAATGAAAACCCCCTGATACAAAACACATCCAAGCCAAGCGAGTTGAGGCAACCCTGCAAAAACGCCCAAGTTGAAGTCGCCCTCCTGTAGACAAGAGAATGTTTCCCAAAAAAAATATATAGATCTCACATCAAATACCCAAATGCTAGGAAGCAAAAGATTTTCCAATCACCATCTAAGAACACCAGATGCAAAGGAGATCCAAGAATTTCCACAAGAAAAGTTTTTCTATTATCTAGATCCAAGAGCCAAAGACCTCCCCTTACAAATGAGAAGCTCTCTCCTTTAAATAGGAATGAGAGAACCAAAATCCTAACCACTTTTCAAATGGGTGGCTAAGATTAAAAGATACAAATGTTCTAATCAACAGTTGAGATGAGCTCAACATACAATACATGGATCAATACCATAATATAATATAAAAGTGGACTAAATCACCCTAGGAGAGGGGATCCCACTCAACAAAAAATAAATGAAGCACATGGTGGGTCCAAGGAGTGTTAACTAACTCCCTTCGGGTGTCCCCATGGCACAATAAAAATAACATAATTTTTAATTTGTGAAATTGTGCCTCCTTGAGGAAATCGTGAGCCTCCAAAAGCTCCATAAAATAATATGATATGCCCGAAAAATAGATGTGGGCCCATACAAGTGTTGCAACTGCTGGAGAAGAAATGGAAGACATCACCCTCATCATCAACACTCATCCCCTGCCAATTCCTTGCCTCAATAGCCCAAATCGAATTTTTCAGTAGCCATTTTAATTATTCTTTATCTGCCTCAAGAAACGTGAAGTACCAAAAACTGCCTCCTAGGGTGCCTACATTATCCAACTGAGCCCACCAAGCTGTCTAGGAGAGGGGTAATATGGTACAATCAAGTGGTTGGACCCCCTATACCTCATAAAGCGCCCTAGGAGATCCAAGAAAAACATCTCCCTGCTCAGACAGGCCATCCAGTATGGCAAAACTGCACCAAAAGGGTACACTGAGCCAAATCATCTCTACAAGTGCCCAAAACTGAAAACAAGTTGTCTCACTCGACTCAAAGAGTCCAAATCCATCTAGGGTGTATACTCATACCCCCTATAGGTCTCTCCATGATCATCTACAATGTCCAATATACCCAGATAGACCAAATAATAATTTGTAAATGACCATATAATATAACTCAAACCGACATCCATCTGATGCAAGCGTTCAAAGGTCAAGACATGCTCTACAAATCATTCAAATAACATTTATAACAAGTAGTAATCATTTCACAGGCGATCTATCAAACAAATATAAAAGATTTCATTTGTTAACCATAACTCAGACCAGACTTTCAAGACCATACTCACTTCATAGTTGTAATCAATTTGCTAATGAAGGGTGAGGGCTAGAATTCACAAGGCTAGGCCAAAGGGTGACTACCATCTTGACATTGTGACACTTCGGATATGGGAAAGGGATACTCACTCTAGCATATGCCAGACAAGCAATAACACAGGGAATGGCAATGTCTCACAAATGGGTGAGTTACTTCAGAGGTGTTTATTCACCTTGACAAATGCTCACAATCCAACTCAATACAAGTAAGACCAGCAATCCTTAGATATAACTTTAGGAACCATTGCTTTTTGGGCCTTTGATTTTCAATAGCCTTGGTCCATGTTTTTATTACACGGATTTTTATTATTTAGGCTTTATGCATTCATGTATGTTGAAAAACACTACTTTTCATGAATGTTTTAAGATATTCTTTTCATTGTACTTCAAAGCCAATTTCATTAGGCTAGCCTTGCATTCACGTATGTTTAAAAACGCTACTTTTCATGAATGGGCTTTTTCATAAGATATATATTTCATTTCCAAATACATTGCATTGATGGCGGCACTACTTGTTTCAGGTTAGCCAACACAACCTAGGCAACTCAGAGCCGAGACACAAATAACAAGGACGCTTGTCCAACAAAGGCTCTAGTGGGGAAAGGTCCTCCAAGCCACAAGTCAAGTAGTAGGTTGGGTTGGAAACATAATTGGAAGGTAATGGATGAGTGGAGACAGTGAATGGTGAAACCAACACTAGCAAGCCAAAGTATGGTGGGAATGACTACCTCTATTCTCCCTAAGTGGTGTAAAACCGATGAGTATAGATCAAGAACTTCCAGGTCTAAGTAGGAACATCAATACATAATATCAATACATCCAAGTCCACATATCTATATGACCGCCAGATCATGATACTAAATGCTAATACATGTCACAAAAATGAGTATAAGAGTAATGATGACCATAACACAAAATAATATAAGCCGAGTCATAATCATATAAACAATCCATCTGAACCAACAACTGTCCAATGAGAAAACACTGATGCAAATCTGGGAACTACTACCTGCTCTGCAAAATGGCTAAAATGGCTACATCAGTCTCCAAATCTGAGTGTCCTGAGACTCAGTCATGGCATGGGAGAGTACTATAGTCCATCAATCAAATCATGATCCATCATGGATGCTCATCTCAGCATTTCATATGTAGGGGAACTGGCTGAAAAATTGTACTGGAATCTGAAAAATAGTATATGGTAGCCTAGCTACCATATTTGCAATAACAAAAGTGATTTTGAGCACTTTTTCTACTAATTTTCTTTGCTGGTTTTTGCATTGTAAGAACAGAAAAAGAGACTTTGGCAAGTTCAAGCAAACCAAGACATCCTTGAACCCTCCTCTTTATACTTAACACTTCTTCCATACTTTTGTAACCTATTTTCTCCAAGATCTATAAGGAGAAAAGGGACTTCCTCTTTTCTAATTTCACTATAAACTCATACTAAAAAGTTTGGAGTGGACTTATAAGAACCCACTCCCCATCCTCCATGGGGAGATTTGCTTAAGTGTGTTTTTTTATGCATCTTTCCTTCTTTTCTTTCATTTGGTTAAAATTAACTTAAGTAGCTTAAATTTTAACATTTATTTTTGATCCGTAGGACCTCAACTTTAGTGCATTAAAAGTTTGTTGTAGAAGAATGGGATCAACAGGTTAGTTAATGGAACAGCACTAACAGAAATTAAATGCTCAGAACAGGAATGAAAACCACAACACTGATAGACAGATACAAGGAAGAAAACACAGAAACAGAGTCACCAACAGAAGTTGATAACGGAGTTCACCCCCTCCACTGGCTACGTCTCCGGGTCCCTCTCCAATGGGAACCGATCCAATTAATGGCTTTAAAATGGTACAAATGGTTCTAGACTCTACAAATCAATTTCAGCAGTATGGACAAAGTCTGCAAGACCTCTTCTCTGGAATAATACAAATGGGCTTTCAAAAGCAAAGAAAAGCCCAATAAAACAGAGAAGACAGTCGACTCTTTACAATCACAACAACTGGACATTAACAGTAAAGTCTTCAAGACCTCCTCTCTGAAAGTTACAATACTGGACTTCAACAGACAAAAGAAGCCAAGTATAACTGAGAATAGTCGACTTCAAAAGGAACAGCATATGGATAGTTTTACTGCAAAATGCTCTCTCCAAGCTTCTCATAACAGAGAAACGTTGCACTACGCTCTCAACGAACTGAGTCCCCGCCCCTTGGAACCATCCCTGGTTCCTCTCCTTTATTACTCATCTTTGCCGTTACAAATGAGCCAAACGTTCAAAGAAATGCGACTGTTCACATCCTGAAACCATTGCCTCAAGCTGTTCATATGCCTTTCGACGTTCCCAACTGTGGCATAACTGCCAAGAAAAGCTTTGCCAAACTGTTACAAATAAGCTGTACATATTATGAAATCCTGCCACATCGTGATGTTCCACCTGCCATGCCAAGGATCTGACCTCCGGAACCATACGTGAACTAAACTTTCAGAAGTTCTAGTCATTCGTGCTTCCGCCGTTGCGAAAGAGGATCAGCAACGGGCTCCGATGGTCTCAATCGGCGGTCATTTGGTTTTCGAGTCGAAACGTATGTTACTTTGGTTTCCGCAGTTGCGGCTCTTTTATCGCTCCGACTTCCGATCCGTTCCGAACGTCTTTAAGTTTCCGTCGTTGCGAAAAAGGAACAGCTTGTAAGCCCCGACGTCGCGGAAGGGGAAAAGCTTGTAAGCCCCGACGTTGCGGAAGGGGAAAAGCTTGTAAGCCCCGACGTTGCGGAAGGGGAAATGCTTCCAACTTCCAATCCTTATATTTTTTTTTTTTGCGTCCGGTTATCCCCGCGGACAGACTAGAAGTTTGGCCGCCCACCGTTGCGGAAGAAGATGCTCTTCCGACCTCCGATGTTGCGGAAGGAGATCTCTTCCGACCTCCGATCTTGGTGTTTTCACCGTCCGTTTTTGAACCATTGTACCATATTGGATCTTTAAAGAGGAATAATCCGCCGGATCAATTTTGCAGATGGTATACTTTGAAGTTTTCATTTACAATATCATTATTTTGCGAAGTAAACGAATACTTACCCACTACGTTTGCAATGTAGTAATTATAAAACCATTTTCTTTTTATAATCTTTATTTTGGTTAAAATGAACCCCCTTGCTTTCCCAAGTACGACTCACAGATAAGGGCTTGCACGAGTACTAGATCGGAAAGAGACTCTTGGGGCATTAATCTAATCAAGAAAACCAACTCTAAAATCCTTAAAAATAACCAAGACTCATTCCTTGTATGCTATGGATCTTTGCGACTTTGACCGATCAGTTGATCACATCCACAAACGGATTGAATGACTAGTAATTAGTTCTCACATTCAATTAGACTCCGAACAACGAAAATCCAGCGTTGCGATTTTTGCTTCGTGTGGGCAAATTTCACTAAGAAGGCATGAACAACTAGAAAGTGACTGTAGGGTTCCGTAGGGCTACACCCCCGTGACTCCATCTAGCCCACATCTTCTTGAGTGGAGCCACACTAGGTGAGTCTGGACACATTCCCCATACCTTTACAGTATATTGGGAATCCCCCTCCCATTTAATCAACTCATCTTGCAATTAGTTAAAACTGACCAAGAGCATTTGCAACACATTTTCAGCACTACAACATCACTAAAATTTTGTGATTCCATTTCAGCACTGGTCTTTTACTTCTATGGTAAAATCATTTTCTTAAAGCTCATTTCATGTGTTGCTTGGTTATATGATTTCATGTTGTTGATTTCAATTGTCTATTGCAATATCTTGTTTCAATCTTTATTTCCAAAACTCCTATAAAACAACTCACTCATCCACCATCACTAAACAGCTTCGTCAGCCTTAGTAACTCTTAGGGTCTTCCCTCCTTGGCTTCGTTAGGAGTTTGCCTAAATGGAGGAGTCAAGATCAAGTAACAATACTTGACTCAAGACTTGCCCCCGAGGTGCGTGAAAGGCGGCAATGCTACTCAGCTCAGAATCTTCATTCAAGTTTCACAAATTTTCTTGTCGCAACACATCTCTTGTTATGGGTAGCATCATATGTATTCTAGCTCCCTAGATTTTCGTATTTGACCTTATGATTTTGTTTGAATTGGACTTAATCTTTTTAAGTAAATTAGCAGCTTTCAAGTCAAATGGGGGGATTGGTTGTTCGCTTGAAAGTTATCTTGCTAGAAATCGAATTTTATTCTAAGAATGATTGTGCATTATTACACGAAACAAGTTTTATTGAAATTGAAGCAGATGTAAACATTGCTGAAAATAATTTCATCAACGTCTGAAGCAGTCCATGTACATTAACTATGCCCTCTATCTTTCCCACTTAAAGAAACAAATACATTAAACCTACACACCGATGGGTGTTGTTAGGTTGAAGCTCATAATAGCACTAAATAAAATGTCTCAACCAATGAATAAGAGTTGAAAACTTTGTTCTATATTTCTTAAACAAGATAGTAGAATTGTCAACATAAAAGTATAATTACTACTAACTAGCTAACCAAACAAGGAATGGAAAAGGATTTGAGAATCCATCTTGTATGACATCCTGTCTCAGGAGAAATAAAAAAGAGAAAAGGAAGAAGAACCCTTGCCTTCAAGAAACTATTATATGGCATATGTTCATGCTAACCTACTTAATACTTGCACTCGAAAGACTATTCACACCTGGAAAAGCATGGTAGATGAATACTTAAAAAATGTTATGCCCACCTATCTCTTAGATGCACTCCTATGTTGCAGGAAACGTTGGCCATGTTACCAACTAAGTTGCACCTAGTTGGACTTTCATGCGTGCCAACAAAGTTTGAACAAGCACACTTGTTCATTCATCAGAGTTCAGAAGTCCGTCAATCCTCTTAAGCCAGGTTTCTAAAAAAAAATATAACACATATTCATACCCCCTTGGGGAAATTGTAAAAAATGTGTTAGCATGATCAATTTTGTAAAAGACTCGGCTTCCTAGACTTAAACATAAAGTCGACTAGCCCAGAGTGTTTTTTCCCTTGGTAATTATTTGTTGTTGAACAAACGACTAATAATTTCTGAGTTTTTCACTCACACCTCCAAAGTTGCGGTAGTTGTCTTGGTGGTTAGGCCTTAGGGGGTTATTCGAGCCTATGTGTCAATGTTTATAAACATGCCAGACATTAATTTTGAGTCGTATGGACATGTTCTAGATCCCCCTAGGTTTTTGTTCAATTTCGAGAAAAATATTTTTTCCTGCAAAACTAGGCCATTTTTTAATGGTTTAATTAAAAAAGTTGTAAATGGCATAAAAACTTGATTCGGAGGCAGAATTTGGCATGGGGATGTTCATTTTAATACTCAAAGCATAGTCTTTACCTTGGGACCCACTTGTCATATGTTTCGGGAGGCTAAAACATCCCATAAAACATTATTTTGTGAAAGGGGAGTAAAAACGTCATTTTAATGTTAAACATGTGACAAAATGACATAAAAGGACAAAAATCATAAGACAAAGGGGAACAAGTCAAAGTTGTTGGATGAGGTGGCGATCTTCTCTCTTGTGATGGGCAATTTAGGATAAAAATAATGCATGTGTTTTTAAGAGCCGATTTGGAGTGTAGCGAATATATCCAATGAGTACGCAAACTTCTGCAGTGTATGCGAACTTCTTTGAGTTGCTGTGTAGCTGCACTTTGCTAGAAACAGCGCACTTCACTTGTGTTGTTGCACTGTTGTTGTGTGTAATAATGAGGAGGGGCACCTCCTATTTATACTATTTTCCCACCCATAAATTAACTGGGGCCGACTTCACTTGGGGGAGCAATATAATTTTATATTTTATAATTTATATTTTATTCTTTTACTGTTGGCTTTTCACCCCAAGGATTACATTGTTCTTTCTAAGGTTTGTATGAATGATTACAACAAGTTCAACTACCAAAGGAGGACAGTAAGAATAGCTTCTAAAGTTGCACAAACTCCAACACTCCCTCTCAACAAGGAAGGTATTCTTCTATCTTCATTAACATCATGATCATCTGGGTTTCATCTGTACATCTATACTGTCTCCGTCATCTCTAAACTTACTGAAGGTTGTCTTTATGAATTTGTTCTATCGGGATGTCTGAGAGAGAATCTTCTGCTACCTATCCGTCTATACTTCCGATGAAATACTTCCATGCCTGGCTAGAGATCCTAGATGAGAACACATGCACGACTGTCTACTACATCTTCATCGCATTTGTCGATGGGGTACTCCCATACCTGGTTGAGAACCTGAATGAGTAGAGGTACCTGTGCAATCACACAGTCATCTACTACCGATCCGACTAATCTGCCGATGGGATTACTCCCATACCTGGTTGAGCACCTGGACGAGAAGAGGCACCTGTGTGAACCCGACCATCTACTACCTGTCCGTCTCATTTGCCGATGGAATTTCTCCCATACCTGGCTGAGAAACTGGACGAGCAAAGGTACCTAGGTGAACCCGACCATTGCCAATTGTCTGTCTCATTTGTCGATGGGATTTCTCCCATACCTGGTTGAGAACCTGGACGAGCAGAGGTGCCTAGGCAAGAGTATAGTGAGTGTCTCTCAGCCATCTCTCCCTCTCAAGGAGGGATATGTTCTCTTCTACTCCAAGTCTTCCACGAAAGTATTCAAATTTCACCCTGGGAAGAGGCTTGTTGAGAACATTTGCAGTGTGGTCATCTGTTGGAATATATTGTAGCTCAACCGCACCTTTCTGCACCATACCACGTATGAAGTGATACCGAATCTCTATGAGCTTTGTCTTGTCATGAAATACAGGATTCACTAACATCTGCACACAACTCTGGTTATCACAGTGAAACACGGTTGGGTCTGGAATCTGGCCAAACAATCCTGCAAGAAGTTTACGAAGCCAAACTGCTTCTCGGGTTGTTGAACTAGCAGCCATATACTCGGCCTCTGCAGTACTGAGAGCTACTGAGTTCTGCTTCCTACTGCACCAGGAGATAACTGCAGAACCCAGACTAAAGCAACATCCTGAAGTGCTCTTCCTATCTGTAGTGCATCCGGCCCAATATGAGTCTGTAAACCCTTGCAATTTCAAGTCACATTCTAAATCATATCGTAGACCATATCCCATAGTGCCACGTAAATATCTGAGTACATGTTTTGCAGCAATCCAGTGAATATACCTCGGTTCGCACATGAACTGACTGAGAGCATTCACAGCGAAACAAATGTCTGGTCTGGTGTGCATCAGATACATCAAGGACCCAATCAACTGGCGATACATAGTGGGATCAATCAAATTTGAATCTGAAGCATAATCCCTCAGCTTCTTTAAATTTGCATCCATCGAAGTGGCTATGAACTTGCAGTCCAACATTCTGAATCTCTTCAGTATATCTATGGTGTATTTTCCTTGTCTTAAGAAAATCTCTTTCTGCCTCTGTCACACTTCTAATCCCAAGAAGTAATGCATTAATCCAAGATCCTTCATTTCGAACTCAGAGGTGAGTTTCTTCTTACACCATAAGATAAGTTTCTCATTTCCAATAAGAAACAAGTCATCAACCCATAGTACCAAAATCAGTGGCTCATCATTCACAACCTTGTAGTAAAGATTGGGGTCTGCATCACTCTTGGTGAATCCCATACTCACCAGGAGTCCGTCTATCTATTCATACCAAGCACGAGGTGCTTGCTTGAGTCCATATAATGCCTTTTTCAGCTTGCATACGTGAGACTCCTTTCCATTGACAACAAACCCTTCTGGTTGTTCAATATATACTTCTTCCTCAATAATACCATTGAGAAAGGCAGTCTTGACATCCATCTGATGCAACTTCCATCCCATAGCTGAAGCAATAGCAATGATTGATCTGATGGAAGTGTATCGAGCCACAGGAGCAAATGTCTCATCATAATCGATTCCCTCTTTCTGAGAAAACCCTCTGGCAACAAATCTGGCCTTGTATTTTTCAATACTCCCATCTGCTCCATGTTTGATTTTGTATAGCCATCTGGAAGTTACAACTGACTTCTCAGGTCTTGGTACAATCTCCCACACATCATTCTTCATGATGGATTGATATTCTTACACCATGGCATCCTTCCAAACTTGGTGTCTGGATGCACCTTCATAAGTGGTGGGTTCTGAGTCAATGATATGACTCATCAAAGCAACATAACTAGAGAACCTCTGAGGTCTTTTGCTTTCTCAGAAAGTGCCATGGGGAGCTTCATGCCCCTCTGCATCCTGTAAGGTTTGTTGTGCCCATCTAGGCCTTTTTCGACTTACTGTCATGTCTTCGGGAATATCAACTGTTGCGGCTAGATCAATGGGATCGATGGGTTCATCTTTTCCTGCTAACTCGTTCTAAATTGGAGAGGGAGATCATCTCATCTCCAATTCCTCATCATCGATCTCCATGTCTGATCCTCTGCCTTTCCTGACTGCCATTTATTCAAAGGTCGCATCCATGCTAACTTCGATCTGTCTGAATCCTGGGATATAGATTCTATAGGCCTTTGAAAATTCACTGTATCCCACGAAAGTTTCCTTCTTGCCTGAAGCTTCTAACTTCGTCCTTTTCTCCTTGGGCACATATATGTAAACTTGACAGCCAAAGATTCGGAGGTGGCCCATATCTGGTTTTACTCTTGTAAAGGATTCTTCAAGAGTCATGTTCTTCACTATCTTTTGTGGGCATCTGTTTTGTACATATACAATTGTTGTGGATGCTTCTGCCCATAAGAACATGGGTAAACTCTGGTCATGAATCATGGCTTTGGCTGCCTCCACAATTGTTCTGTTCTTTCTTTCAACAACCCCGTTTTGCTGGGGATTGTAGGGAACTGTAAGCTCCCTCTTAATTCCTGCTTCTCTGCAAAAATCATTGAATTCCGTAGAGGTATATTCGCCACCATTATTTGATCTTAGAATCTTGATCCTCTTCCCTGACAAATTCTCGACTTGTGCTTTGAACTCCTTAAATTTACTAAGTACTTCCTCAGATTCCTTGGTCTTAAGAAAGTAGATCCAAGTCTTCCATGAGTAGCCATCAATGAAGGTCACATAGTAATGATATCCTCCCAATGAGGCAACTGTCATTGGGCCACACAAGTCAAAGTGCACTAGATCCAAGATTTCTTTGGATCTGCTCTCATTATCAAGGAAGGATTTCTTGGCATTCTTGCCAAGTGCACATCCTCTACATGTTCCATCATGGTCTACCTGTAACACTGGTATACTTGTAACTATGTTCTTCACTGTTGCGAGAGCTCTGTAATTTAGACGAGCTAGTCTTTTGTGCCATAGCTCACCCATACTTGTAGAGTCATGGACTAAGGATTCGACTAGTAGAGTGTTCAGTCGATACAAGCTCTCCTCTCTCATACCAATTACTTTGGTTGTATCCATGCTTGAGTTCTTATGCCAAGCAAGTACCTTTCCATCTAAAAATGCTACTTTATATCCTTTGTCTTCTAAGGATGAGATGGAAAAAGATTTCTTTTCATATCAGGTACATAAAGCACATCACTTAAGTGTCGAGTATCATTAGTCTCTAGATGAAGGGAGGTAGCCCCAGATCCCTTCACAATGTAGTTGGCATCATGTCCAAGTACAACACAGAGATGGGAGTCTTTCTCAACTAATTCTGAGATATTTTCTTTATATCCTGTCATGTGTCTAGATGCACCATTATCTATGAGCCAAGTATCACTAGTGGTGGGAATCGTACCTGATAAAGCTGATATGAAGAAAAATTTTGTATGATCTTCATTCTTCTATTTCTTGTGGTGATGATCTTCCTCTACATCAGCAATTGAAACTCATGCTTCCTTTTGTGAGAACTTCAACAGCTACTGGCATAATGGTCGTATTTCTTGCTCCTGTAGCATTGGATCTGAGATAGATCCTTCCTTTGTTTCTTCTGATCTGGGGGAGGACTTGATTTCTTATCTTGATGCTTGTGAATGTACGGCTTCCTTCCCCTTCCCTTGCCTTTCTTGGTTTGAGATACGAATGCTTGATTTTCCTCGGGTTGAATACCATGAAGTCTTTGGCGTGCTCCAATTCTAGTTTCTTCCTGAGTGCAATCTGCCCATAGTTTATCAAATTTGGGCAACTTGGTTCGACCACTTATAGTTTGGATGAAAGACTCTCAAGATGGTGGGAGACCATTTAAGGTGGTCATGACAAGATCCTTTTCTTCAAGATTGTCTCCACTGGACTTTCGCTTGTCCCGGAGCTCGGTGATCCTCATGAAATATGAGGCAATGTTCTCGGACTTCGTCATCTTCATATTCAACAGTTGATTCCTCAATGTGAGAGTCACATTGATGCTACTGTGTTCAAATAGCTTCTTTAGGGTTTTGAACATCCTTCTCGCTACCGACTTTTCTGAGATCTGTGGAACCAAGTGATCTCTAACTGAGTCCACTAAAATCCTCCTTGCTTTGTGTTGTCCGCCGATTGCACACCAACAGCAGAAATCAATTGAAAGCTGTCTCCTCACTTAGGAAAGTGGGAGAGGTGTGACCTTGGGGGCAAGCACAGAGCTAGGTATTGTCACCTACTCCTAGCTCCTCCGTTTAGGCTAACTCCTAACGAAGCCAAGGGGGGTAGTCCCTACAAAAGAGTTTCTATGGCTCTTAAGTTGTTAAAGTGTTCTTAAAGGTTGCGGATGCGGATGGGTGTTGTTTAGGAGTTATTATGATTTGAAGGTGTTATACTTGTTATAAATGTGACACAAAATCAAAGAGCAATCCACGTTGCAACAAGTGATTAAAAGATAAGTTTAAATTCTAGACTTTAATTAAGCATTCAGTGATAGCAATTATAATAAACCATAGAAAATTGATCAAATAATGTAATTATGCAAATTAAAACAAGGACTAGTGCCTTGTGGAGTCAATGAAGCTTAAATGTGCCAGAGAATTAAACACACGTCTAGAAATTAAACCAGTGAATGTTAGATTATGCGAGTGCTCTTGGTAAATTTTAAGGATTTTAAAAATGATCTTGCTTAAGGTGTCTAGGAAACCTAACCGGAAATACATTCAGTGGCTCCGTTCGAAGACATGACGGACCTGTCTGGATTCACAAGCTAGGTGTTCAGAGAATTTAACCAGCAAGTGTCCAGATTGGGTTGCCTGGCGCCCACACTTGGAATTTGCCCACTACCTGAGTATTTATCGAGACAACGCCGATGTGTTGGTTATGGGGTGAAAGTTTTATTATGTTATCACTCGCAAGATGAACAAATCTGATCACCGTTCTGAGTACGAGTCCAACTTTTTAGGGTCAACAGAGCATACTAAGTGCTGAATAGCAACGAGGTGAATTTTAAGTGGGGAAATGTGAGGTGGAAAGATTTTATTATTATGAGCACACAGTTCAACTCTCCGACAGAGAGTGCTCTTGACTTCGTCTTATGACGGAAGTTCAAGAGACTTTAACTAAACTATATGCTTGATGCAAGGAAATGCAGTGGGAATGCTCTCCGATAGAGAATGCTCTTGACTTGTGTTATGGCAAGTTCAAGAGACTTTAGTTCTTTGTTAAAAGACAAGCAGCTTGAAATAAGAACATAAAGATGATGTAGTTCAAATAAACAAAAGATGAGATGATTAAACTAACAATTAGTATCTACTTTGCAAAAAATGAAACTACTCTAAGTACTTGAAATAAATCTAAGCTAAGAACAAAGACACTCTTCCCCAAATGGGGAAGAAAAAACAAGTATGGGAGGCCTTATCCCACTTAGCCTTGTTTTATTAATGAAGTACAAATGCCTTGGGAATTTAACCCTTGTAAGGACTTTTAAGAACTAACTTAAGTAAAAATGAAAATCTCTTATGAGTTCGTACAAAGGAGAATGACTTCTTTTTTGTTTTGGATCCTTGTCTTTGGACCTAGTTCTGCTTGCTCTTTCTTGCTTGGTTTTGTTTTTAGTTCACCTGTGGATAAGAGCTCTAAACAAGGACTAGTAAGAGTGTTAGGAAACCAAATTTAACCTATGATTCGAAAAGATTAAGTGGATGAGAAGACAAGTGCCTTATGAGATGAAACAAAAAATCAAAACAAAGGAATGAGACTCAAAATCAAAACTTAGAAAGGACCAGGCAAGCTCACCGATTTTTATGTAAAATGCACGATTTTTTACGAAACGACTTGAGACTTTTTGCGAATTTAAAATTAAAGATTTTTTAACATTTTATGCTAATTTCCAGAATCTGGAAAATAGTAGAAAATCAGTAAAAAAAAAAAACAAGTACAAAATTGCACATTTTTCGAGAAAAAAAAGTCAAAAATTTTTAAAAATTGAAATATTTTATGATTTTTAGGTTAATTTCCAGAATTAAAAAATAGCAGAAAAATGTCAAAAAAATCAGCAAAAAACAGCAAGCTTAAATTTGCACGTTTTTCGAGAAAAAAGTACAAAAACTTGAAGAATTAATTTTTTGGAAAATTTTCGAAAATTTTCTGATTTTATAAAAGAAATTCCAGAATTGAAAAATAATGAAAACACATAAAAACCAGCTAGCCTAAAAGTGGAAAATTTGCACGTTTTTCGAGAACATTCGTGCACGTTTTCCAAGGCAAAAATAAGTCAAAATATTGACTTTTAAGCACTAGTCTTGAAATTTCCAACTAGCTGAAAATATGCAAGAGAGCGAGGAAAGAGAAGTGGCACGCAAAACAATGCAGCAATTGGGGACAAACCCCAAAGTACTTCTCAAGACAAAAGTCTGGCAAACAAAAGAATGATGGATTTACAAATTTGAAAGGAGACAAGGATCTTAGATCTAGTAAAAGTTAAAGATTAAAAAAGTAAATCTAAACCCAACAAGTAGATCAAAGTATGAATCTTTGATCTACTTTAGCCAATCATAATGCAGGATCTAGAAATGTGAATAAATTGAAAATACTTGCACTAATTGGAAAGCAAATCAATAGGATAAAACCTGTAAAAATGTAGATCCGCTTTGTAATAACCAATGTAACCAAGAGAATTTTTTGAAGTTTGTGGTTTGATGGATGAGGCAAGCAAGCCCTTCGTTTCTCGATTTCTTAAAGTAGAAGACTCCCTTACGGACCTGTAGAATGAATGCATAAACCAAACAAGAGCTCTTGTGTTTGGGAGAATACCTGAAAGCCACAAAACTTAAGAGAAAAGCATAGATCAAATAATATTGTGCTAGATTGTTAGCCTTCTAATCACAAGATCATATACTTAAGAATCAAAAGAAATGAGCTAAGAATGGTATCACCTTGAACAAGATGAAGCATGGCACACAAATAACTCCCACATGGACCTCCAAAGTCTTCTTGCTTTATTCAAATTCAAAAGGTATTACAAATTTTTCCAGAGTATGCTTGCACAAATTCTCCATCCGAATAGAGCTGAAGGAGCCTCTATTTATACAATGAGATCAAGCTAAAACCCTAAAACCAAATCACATAACCTAACCGGCTCGGCACATAACTGAGAGCCCAGACCTAAAAATGAAGAGCTGGGAGTGAGGGGAGGCCTCCATCTAGGCAAGGCGCACCCACTCCAACCCTAACCACTGCAAACAAGCCATAACTGAGCCCACACGGGTGGATTTCACCCTCATGTTGAAGAGGGGCGTGAAGGATGAAGGGAGGCGTGAGCTGGTAGGTGAGGCCACAATTTAGGTATGGAGGAGCCATTGCTAGGTCTGGAGAGGCCACTGCTGCTGTAATCTTCAGTCTTTACCTCAATCAAATCATCAAACCAATGTGTGCTCTCCATTTCATCCAATTCGGGAGTTTAGCTGGAGATGACAAATCCGTTAACTGAATATAACTTTATTATTCACTAAATGCTAACTGAAGCTAAGTTATGGTAACTCCAATCATCATAAATGCCCATTGAGATGTCATTTAGCCTTTTATTTCGCTGAATTTGGATTAATTTGGAGAGTTTTAATTTTCTCCAAAATAATCATTTTTTTCTCGAAAATGACTTTTTTGAGAAAATGAACGTTATGTGTCTGATTGATGATCTGAAAGTTGGATCTGACTGGCTGGCTGATCAAGAATGATTTTTGGCTTAAGGTTAGAGCCTTCAATCACTGAATTTGGGGTTCGGATGACTGACTTATTACAAACGGGATTTTTCCAATTAATTTATGGAAAAATTAATCAAAAAACTTAGGGAAATATAAATAAATTAAAAAATAATTTTTTAACCCGTCCGGTTAAAAGAAAAAGAAAAAAAATCAGAAAATTTTTAAAGGTCCTATTGACTTAGGACATGACCATGCTCTATTCTAACAATGCCTAGTAGGTTTATAAACACTTAGTTGGGCTCTAATAACCCCCCAAGGCCCAGAATTCAAAATGGGGCATTTCAGCTTTGGAGGAAGCGGGAGAAAACCTCGTCAATTATACCCAGCTATAGACAAAGCATAATTGTCAATTATACCCGGCTATAGGCAAAGCTACACCCTCGTTTGGTGTAGTGTTGGACACACCCCCGTGACTCCATCTAGCCCACATCTTCTTGCGAGGAGCCACTTTTTATCAAAATCTGAAGACATTCCCCGTACCTCTGAGTATATCGAGAATTCATATTTCCCCTTAATCCACTCATCTTTTAATACTCAAAACTGGCCAAGTACGTTTGCAAAACACTCGTCACAACAGCACTCCTTTTTTAGACTCCATTTGGCACTGGTCTACATCATACAATGATTTTGCTTAAAGTGAAGCTTATGTGGATGGATTAATTTGTATTTCATGTTGTTGAATTAATTTTATTATGCAAAGTCTTGTTTCAGTGTTTCCTTTCAAACTCCTAACCCAATTTCATCTTTTGTTTCTTAGCTTAAAAGCCTTAGATTCTTTTATAGGGACCACCCCCCTTGACTTCGCTAGGAGTTGGCCTAGACGAAGGAGTTGAGTTTTGAGTGACAGTATCTCAACTCGAGACTTGCCCACAAGAACACACCCAGTGGCTTGAAGATTTCTGCCATGCCAATCCCCCGCAAGTGCGTGAAGGTGGCAACAGGCCACAACCCCATTTCCATCGTTTCAAAACTCCAAAACGCGTACCTTACGGCATGAAAATGCGTTTCTATACTGATGAAACATGTTTTCGAGATGGAAACGTGTTTCGTCCATACAAAACACGTTACCGTGCAGTAATGTACGCTTTTCGAAATGGTGGAAACGGGGTTGGAGCCCACGTTTCCTACAACATAGAAGTGCATTTAAGAGATAGGCAATCAATGAAGTCGTGTTTCCCAAAAAATATTGCCATGGTGCAGTAGTTTTTGGTGATATTAATGGTAATGTAAAAGTGACATTCTCCTTATCTTTTATTTTCCATCATTTTACTTAAATTTTTGGCATTACCATTAATTGTTTCAGGATGTTTAAGAGTGGTTCAAACCTCATCGGACTTCATATGCAAAACGTAGAATTTTATATCACTTTCAAAATTCAATGGACTTAATAGTTTTCAGGATTTTAGGATTAAAAAGTTTCCACCAGATTCTATCATGTATGAGGGTATGGAATTGGCATTTAATCAAGCACATCAACCCTATATGTACCTTGATGTTGGTGGTGTTGATTGTTGAACTCCTCTGTCATGGCCTTAATAAAAATATACTCTGCACTCAAACAAAATCACTTATTAAGCATGGGAAGCTTTTTCTACCTTATTTTAACGATTGGATTAGGAGGTTTCATCAAAATTGTAGGGTGTTGAGTTGTTGACTAATTGCCCTTGGAGGATCAAGTTTGAAATTTGAGTTAGAGGCAAAGGCTAGAGCCTAGAACAGGGAGGCATAGGGTGCTACTGATGAGTAGGATCTCAATATAGGCAAATATTTTGCCGACATGTATGATTTATATTTCACAATAATTTTTTAAATGTTCTTGCTCATATATATATATATATATATATATATATATATATATATATCGCATTTCCCTGTTTCCAAAATTTTGGGGGGTCGTGTTCCCCTTGTCTCGAAGTTTCCCCATTTCGTGCAACTTAGATGCACTCCCTTCACATGGTTATGAATTGAGCAGGTCTAAAAGGAAATTTCAAGCAACCTAAATAGGCAAGGGAAGAGCATCCCAAATGGGCATTTCAAAATCCCCACAAAGAGGTAAACAACAAGAACAGCCTTGTTAAGATAGAATGATATATTCCAATGTATAGATTCTATTTGACCAATGGTTTTAACTTTTAACCATAATAGCAAGATTCAATTGTATTGACACTTCCTGTACGAAAATTCAGGCCATGTTTAAAATATGATGAATATTCGAGATAGTTCGGATACGATACATTCAACAAACCATTGGCCAAATTCTACAATGGACAATTTATTTATTTATTTACAATAGTGAATATGAGTTGCAATTTTTAATTAATTTATGTAACTAATCATTGTCATTTTTATGTACTTTGTCATTTAAAATTTTACGTTTTTTAATCTAGTCTGCCATTTTAAGTTTACTTTTTCGGTTTTACCATTTACCAAGTTAAGCAACTTAAAAGTTCATCAGTTGAGGTTACTTAATTTTCATTAAAAGTTGAGGTTCACATCCAAAGCCATATATACAAATTTTCATAAAAAAATATTTATATGATTATTTAAAAAAATATGGATTAAAATAAACAATGTCACAACAATGTGAAAGTAAAGCTTAGAGCAGATTTTACTATGCATTATTTGTTGCTTTTGTTATTTATATCTTTTCTTTGAAGTTCTAAATGTAGATGATGACATCATAAACATTGTTATATGATATGATATGATATGGTTCAAATTTGAGATATATTTCAAGTTGTTTTCAATGAATAATGGCTGTATAAGTTTATTTTTTTTACATTAAAAATGCATGTTTTTGTATTTATATAAGATGTCTACTCTCATATTTTAGCCATACTTGATTTTTTCCGTATCATATCTGAATTGTATTCGAATTCGTACTCGAATCTTGCTACTATGGTTTTAACTTTTAATATGTTTCCTAAACAAGCATAAGGATTAATTTTCAGATTTAAGCATTGCCATTGTTTAGTGTTTTTCTTGAGCAGATTTTCTTATCATTGTGGACCGCGCACTACAATATCCAAGGATAAGTTTAAGGTTTTAAAACAAACCTGTCCGAAAGATCGAGAAGTGTTTCCTATTTTTGTATAGCAATACCAAAATGTTTCCTAGGCATACTCGATGCAATTATGAGGTGTTCCCATTTCAAACATGTTTCCAAGATAGTAAATTCCCATAACCTGGACATCTAAGATAATAAGCATAGAAATAAGATACTCAAAAGCAGTAAACAGTATTGGATTTTTTAATCAGAAACATACCTCTAGAACTTCAAGATTAGTGCATAGACGAAGTAACGCACAGTGATCTTCTGTGCTTAAAAATGTGAATTGTAAATCCAATTTCTTCAGGTTACAAGCCCGTGGAAGCATAAAAGGCAACCCAGCATCACTCATGTAATTGAGTCCTACAAGTGATATCACCTTTGAAGGAAATTTAATGCTTTGATATTCGGTTTCTAATGCATGTCCATCAATGTTATCAAATGCCCCACCACCAAACTCTTCCAATTCTGTAGCTTTTTCCAGAACACCTCTTAAATCCAGAATATCACATTCATTAACCCTTAAAGAGGTTAATGCTGGACAGTTCGTAGCTATTAACACAAGATCTTTCATGTCGATGCTTTCTAAGCATGTGAGATAAAAATTCAACACTTCCAGTGAAGAGTTCCTCAGAGCAAGCTCATGCAGCCATTCCCCACCTTCATCTTTTATCGAACTCTCCTCTAAAAGCAAAATTTTAAGAGATCTGCATACACACACAAAACTTGTCTAAACAAATATTTTAAATAAAGGATTGATAAATTTAGAAATGCCATGACATGTAGACAGTAGAACGCTATCAAAGTAGTCACCTAGGCGAGATGTGACAAAAGACTACAAAACACAATGTAAGAGAACAACTAGGTAACATGAAATGTGCCACTTATATGGACATAAAAGGCTCTAAGAATGGTTCCATGTTGAAAAAGAATTGACAAATTATATATAACTGAACGATAGAAATTGTCAGAGATTAAACATACGAACAAAAGGGGAGTGAATATTACGAGGTGAAAACTCTGTATTATTTTTACTTTCTAATTCTTTTATATGAGCACGGAAGGAAGCTGCTACAAAAATGAAACATGAGACATGAAACTGACCTTGATGTGAAAGCAAATCGAAAATAATATAAGTTAAAAGAGAATTGTCAAATAATTTATATCGTGAGATGGTAATGGCCAAATATAACACATGCCACTAAACTAAGAATGATAGTCAAGAGAAGAAAACTCCACATTATTTTTACTATATGTCTAATCCTCTTATAGCATGAGCATTGAAGGAAGCTGTGTTATTTTGAGATACAATTGTAATGAACTTTTTGTGCATTTGGCCAAATGCCAATATCTCTATTTGAATCAGACATCCTAGAACCTACTAAAGTTTAAGCTAGGCTTCTTGGTAGGCAAACCAATTTGTACTCTAGATGAGTTAATGTAATGTTCAATGCGTAAGCCGTTGGATTCATAACCATTATGCATCCAGTGAGAACCTTGACTGCAACAGTGGACATACACAGTTGTAAGTTCACTTCCAGATAACATATTAATTGCTCAGTTGGTATACCAGCCAACCACCCTTCTTGAATACTGGGTTTCTCCCAGTTTGTTATAAATAGAGGGTTAATCTTGTATTTTCTTAGCAGCGAATTTAATAGATGCAGTGATTCTTGTTCCTTGTATTGGCTTTGAGTCTGTCAATTTTCTGTTGTTCTGTTGTCAGTGTATGGAGTTCAAGCATGTTATATTCCTGCTGTGTTTTGTTGGATTCCACGTGGCAATGCAGATTAAGTGGGTTATATTGACTCTGATTGGGCTGGTGATCCCAATGACCGCAGGTCTATCAAAAATTCCAAACAGTAGGTGATTGCTGTCCTTATATTCTCAACTAAACAAGAGTTGGAAGACTGATTGCTGTCCTTGAAATTAGTGAGCCGAATATTTATTCGCTCATACAAATAATATTACCAGAAAACTTGGTAAATGAGATAAGCCATAAGGCAAATATATATTAATGATAAGATAAGAGATGATATGTTACAATGGTGGCCCTACCTTAAATATGGCTTGGGCATTTGAAATGAGGAGACGCCCCATTTCATAACCTAACTTAGTTAACCTAATGATTTAATGATTATCTTATTTTATGTTTGTTACATTGTCACTCTCTTAGAAAGGCTTTGTCCTCAAAGCCTTATAATGTTGTCGCGTTGTTGTTTGTGATGTCGTGGCTGAAGAAACATGTCGATACGAACTACAAAGTGTAGAGCATAACTTTCGATATGTGGATGGGTCAATCCATCCTAAATTGATTTGTTGTTGACTGTTGGGATTCCCGACTGATCTGTCGTTAGGAGCTTTGATCATATTAGTATCATTATCTTTCGACATTTCCCACTTTTTAGAGTTTCGGTTTTTATGGTTGGGGTGTTGATAGGGAATTTTCACAATGTCACTTTCTTTTACGAGTGTCGTCTTTTGAGTTGGAAGTTGTATTTTCGTTCCTTGAGGTTTTAAGGTTTCCTTCTGTATCTTTTCCAACTGCACGTAATCATTTTGAAACTTCTTAATCACTTCTACTTGCGCTTTTCTGTCATCTTCAAACTTCTTAAGTTGTTCCTTAAGATCTTTGTTATGACTTCTGATGCAATCATTTTCTTCCTGCTTGTCTAGAAGTTTCCCTTCAATGTCTTCCGTAGATTGTTCTGTCTTCCGACTATTTTTCAACTTCTTAACTTTTTGTGACTAGTGTTTTGTTATGATTCCTTAATCTGAAAATTTCTTCGGAATTGTTGGATAGTGTTTTATTACTTTTTGCGATCTCCGACTTATGAGTCTTTTTAGAGTCGTCATTTTGTTGTTGAAGAACTTTTATCTGTTGTCGATATTGGTCGATCACTAACTCTTGATTTTCTAATTTATGTCGTATCTGCGTTAGTTCTTCATCCTTGTCGCTAATGATTTTGTTCAATCGTTTTATTTCCACTTCATAATCATTTATTTCTTTCTTCATATCTTGATTTTTCAATATCTGATTAAAATCATTTTCGCTTTTTAATTTCTCAATTTGGGCAGACAATTTTTCTATCTGATTTTTCTGATCAGAAATTTTTTGTTCCTTGAGCTCTTTTTGCATCTCATGTATTTTAATTATTATTTCCGAGTTCATATTTGTGTCTCGTAATTCTTCATTGTCTCTTCGATAACGCTTTAACTTGGCTTCTAATTTCTCTATTTGTAGTCGCAAACCAGCTTCCATGATCTCTGATTTCTTCGACACTAAATGGTCGTCTAGACTATAGATTTTTACTTCGATTTTCTTCGACTTTGTTTTCTTTGTATTAGGTTAAATAACCTTTTTTTTTTCTTTTTTTTTCCACAAATAATAATTATTTTAATAAAATAATTATTATTATTATTATTATTATATTTTTTTTCTTGGAGGAGGAATCACAGCAGCGGAGAAGCTGCGCGAGGGAGCCTGTGCAGGCTGCGCAGGTGGGAGGACGTGTGGATGAGTTTGGAGGAGGGTCGCGTGGTGGATGGAGGGCCGCGTGGTGGATGGAGGGCGGAGGATGGTAGAGGGAGCAGCGAGGGGGAAGGAGTGGCAGGCATGGAGTGTGAGCAGAGGAGCAGCGGAGGTGGAGGCGGACGTGGTGGAGGGAAACGATGAGAAGGAAGGTCACGCAGGTGGAGGAAAAGGGTCGCGCAGGTGGAGGAGAAGTTGACGCAGTGGAGAAGGAAGTTCATTTTTTTGGTTTTTTTTTTGTTTTTTTATTTTTATTTTATTTATATACATATATATATATATATAGTTCGTTTTTTTGTTTTTTTTTTTGTTTTTTTTTTATTTTATATATATATATATATATATATATATTTTTATTATAAGTGAAGGAAAATGTCAAAAGACCTGTAACTAGGGAAACCCTAATTTTTTCAGACAAGGTCTAGATATGTTGACCACCTGCCAGATCAAGCAATGAGTGCTCTGATACCAAATGAGTCGAATATTTATTCGCTCATACAGATAATATTACTAGAAAACTTGGTAAATGAGATAAGCCATAAGGCAAATATATATTAATGATAAGATAAGAGATGATATGTTACAATGGTGGCCCTGCCTTAAATATGGCTTGGGCATTTGAAATGAAGAGACGCCTCATTTCATAACCTAACTTAGTTAACCTAATGATTTAATGATTATCTTATTTTATGTTTGTTACAATTAGTCTAAATCACTAAAGTAAAAAACACTTTATTAGACTCAATAGCTAAATATAAGACTATCACTTTATCCATAAAGTGATTTACAAAACAAAATTAACTCATACTACTTCGACACGTTCACATTGAATCTTTGTGGAAGTTCCTTCCCGAGCTACATTCTTCAATACTCCCTCTTAGTGAGGAAGGATACACAAATCCAAGTTTGTCTTTGAATGCTTCAAACTTCCATTTTGCTAAGGGCTTGGTCAAAATATCAGCAACCTACTAATCTGTGGGTACATACTGAAGCTTTACTGCTCCATTTTGAATCTTATGTCGAATGAAATGATATATGATCTCAATGTGCTTGGACCTGTCATGAAACACTCGATTCTTAGAGAGTTTGAGACAACTCTAATTATCATCGTAAATCACCATGGGATCCAACTGCTAATCAAATAATTTTGCAAGCAACTTACAAAGCCAGATGGTCTCACAAAGTCCCAACTAGCAGTATTGACTACCATATACTCTACCTCTACTATTTTGAGTGCTACAAAAATCTGCTTCCATCTGATCCAAGATATCATCGTTGATCCCAAGATAAAGCAACACCTTGAGATGCTCTTCCTATTTAATGCACTATCTACACAATCTAGGTCTATATACCCCTGCAACTTCACCTTACCATCTCCAAGATATCTCAAACCATACTCCATTGTACCCCTCAAGTATATGTGTTAGAGTTTTATCATTTAATCAATATGATCTAGGATCTTATCTGAGAGAATAACATGCACAACAATAATCACAAGAGACAAGAGACACAAATATTTTTCCTCGGAAAAACCATTAAGGAAAAAACCCCGCAACTTCCTCAGAAATAGAATGAGCACCAATAGTAAAAGTAAAACCCAAAAGTACAAAGATGATCTCCGACAGTTGTTCCCTCTCTCACTCGTGTGAGCTACTCCTCTCTCACTCATACGCTATTGTTGAGAGAGTGTGTGTGTCAAATAGAGAGGCTCACTCTCTATCTATACTTAACTTCCACTTGACTTTCTTCCCTACAGGGCCGACTTCTCTAGGAGAGTCTAATAACCCTATTACAACTTAACTCTGGGGTCTAATGCCCCGACATACAATGGAGGGTTAACCTCAATGACTTTACATGACTTAATTATATTAATGACTCTCCCGATCGGAGGAACAAACATCTTCGTCGGGGTACAATGAAATATACAAGTGAATACATTCTGAAGTTACAAATACATCAACACTCCCTCTTAACTAGGAAGGTATTCTCTTGACACAGTTCATCAGCACAAGTCTTCGTCACTGGATCATCATCGTCACTGCTGCTGCTATCTCGAGCAAATGGTGCTATCACTCAAATCTACTCGTCATAGAAAGTTCTACAGAGCTATCCCTTTTTCATGCTAGATGTAGGCCTAGCCTCCATGTAGGTCTTCATCATCTCGGCAAGCAAGCCATCAAGTAGATACATCCCAGGACTTATTATATGCCTCTTGCAAAACCTGCAAGATCTCCCAAGACTAATTATATGCCACTGCAAAACCTGAAGGAGCATCCCAGGACTGATTACATGCCTTGCAACACCTGTGTACCCTACTATCATCTTCGTCATCTTCAAATCATCTCATCGTCACACGAAGCACAGCCCAGATACACATAACACAACACTTACATCAACGACCATGGGAGGCCCAGCCTGCCACCATGTCGAAAAGGCTGAACACTTACATCAACGACCATGGGAGGCTAGCCTGCCACCATGTCGGAAAGGCTCTCATCACTTACATCAACGACCATGGGAGGCCCATCCTGCCACCATGTCGAAAAGGCTCAGCACTTACATCAACGACAATGGGAGGCCCAACCTGCCACCATGTCGAAAAGGCTCTCAGCACTTACATCAACGACCAAGGGAGGCCCAGCCTGCCACCATGTCAAAAAGGCTCAACACTTACATCAACGACCATGGGAGGCCCAGCCTGCCACCATGTCGGAAAGGCTCATGTGTATCTGCATCTTCCGAACTCATCAATTCCCCTTAGAGGGAACCTCGATCTGAAGAACACCAAGCTTCTCTCTGAAGTACTCAAACTTCACTCTGGCTAACGGCTTGGTCAATACATCGGCTATCTGCTCGTCCGTCGCAACATCCTAGAGCTTCACTGCTCCTCTCTGCACCATATCCTTGATAGTGATACTTGATCTCGATATGCTTCAACTTGTCATGGAACACCGGGTTCTCCGACAACTTCACACAACTCTAGTTGTCGCAATATATACAAGTAGCATCCAATTGGAGATCAAACAAATCAGATAGTAGCTTCCTCAGCCACACTGCCTCAAAACTAGCCAAACAAGCTGAGACATACTCTGCTTCAGCTGTATTCGGTGCCACGCAAGACTGCTTCCTGCTAAACCAAGAGATCACACCTGATCCCATACTGAAGCAGCACCCCGAAGTGCTCTTCCTATCAATGGCACTGCCTACCCAATCTGAATCCAAATAACCCTCTAGATTAATCTTCTAATTCGCCTCGTACTTGAGCCCATAATCAACTGTACTCTTCAGGTACCTCAGAATATGCTTTGCAGCATTCAGGTGAACATGTCTCAGATCCGTCAGGAACTGGGTCAATGTGTTCACAGCAAAGCAAATATCTGGTCTTGTATTCGTCAGGTACATCAAGGATCCAGTCATCTGACGATACATCATGGCATCAACCGACTCTGATGAAGCATCACTCAATAGCTTCAGGTTCGATGGCATAGGTCTGGCCATGGCCTTGCAGTCCATCATCTTGAACCTCTTCAGGATCTCCAATGCATACTTCCCTTGTCCAAGGAAGATTCCATCTACACTCTGCCACACCTCCATGTCTAGAAAGTAGCGCATCATCCCCAAGTCCATCTCGAACTTGGCAGCAAGCTTCCTCTTCGTGTCATCAATCAACCCATCCTCACCTGTCACATACAGTAGGAGTATCACTGGGTTTCCTTCCTCAACCTTGTAGTAAAGGTTGGAATCCGCTTTACTCTTGGTAAAGCCCAAACTAGTCAGGAAGTTGTCAATCTTATCGTACTACGTCCTGGGTGCCTGTTTCAAACCGTACAATGCCTTCTTCAATTTGCACACATGAGTCTCCCTATCATGTGTCTCAAATCCGAGCGGCTGCTCCACATACACCTCTTCCACTACAGCATTCAAGAACGCGGTCTTGACATCCATTTGGTGTATCTTCCATTTCATCACTGCAGCCAGAGCAAGTACTGATATGATGGAAGTGTATCTAGCTACAAGTGCAAAATTTCTTCATAATCTATCCCTTCCTTCTGGGAGAAGCCACATGCCACCAATCTCGCTTTATATTTCTCTATGCTACCATCTGCAGCATGCTTGATCTTGTAGATCCACTTGGAAGTCACAACATACTTCCCTTCTGGTCTCGAGACCACATCCCAGACATCATTCTTCATGATCAACTGGTACTCCTCGATCACAGCATCCTTCCATTCTTTCTTTTATGTCGCTTCTTCATAGTTGGAAGGTTCTTTATCGATGACGTCACACAGCAGGGCTACATAACTGGAGTATGGCCTAGGTCTCTTCCTTTCTCTGTGTATTCCTTCTGGAGCACCATATCTTTCTGCACCTAGGATAGCCTCTCGTACCCATGCTGGTTTCCTCTTGTAAGAATTCTTCTCACGAAGTGGATCTACAGCTTCCTGAGGTTCTTCCATTTCTCGATCTTCTTCTGGAGTTGCTTCATTCATTGTTGTATCTCGGATCCTGGGTACTTTTGTTTCTTCAAGGTCTTCAACAGGTCTCTTTCTGGATTTGTTGTAAGCTAAGTCTTCGTCAAATGTCACGCCCCTGCTAATGTCGATCTTCTTGAATCCTGGGAAATATATTTTGTAAGCCTCGAGCTTTCACTATATCCCACAAATATACTCTTCTTTCTTGAAGGATCTAACTTCATCCTCTTTTCTTTCGAAATGTGTATGTACACCGGGCAGCCAAATATTATGAGATGGTTGACTTCTGGTTTCTTGCCAGAGAAGACTTCTTCTGGTGTCTTGTTCTCAAGTACTCTATGCAGAGTACGATTCTATACATACACAGCTGTCCTAGCAGCTTCTGCCCATATAGATGCATAGGAAGATCCTGATCATGAAGCATTGCCTTTGTTGCTTCCATAATCGTTCTATTCTTCCTTTCTGCAACTCCATTCTGTTGTGGATTATATGGAGTGGTCAACTCCTTCTTCATCCCTGACTCTCTGCATAATTCCCTGAATTCATCTGATGTGAATTATCTGCCATTGTCTGATCGAAAGGTCTTGATTTTCTTCTCTGCGTGGTTCTCAATCAAGGTTTTGAATTCCTTGAACTTACTGAATACATCATCCTTGCTTTTCAAGAAATATATCCATGTCTTCCTGGAAAAATCATCAATGAAAGAAACATAATATACATACCCACTTAATGAACCGGATGACATCGGACCACATACATCGAAGTGGATAATTTCCAAGATTCCTTTTGCCTTGCTCTCACTACTTGGAAATATCTTCATTGTGTTCTTTCCCTTCGCACATCCTTTGCAAACGCCTTGATGCTTTGCCGAGATTTCTGGAAGACCTTCAACAACTTTGCTTGCAAGTGGTAGTGCCCTATAGTGCACATGTGTAAGCCTTCTATGCCAAAGTTTACTTGGCTCTACTGAGTCATGGACCAAAGCTTGTTTTGGTTGGCCCTTTAATTTGTATAAGCCTCCCTCTTGCTCTCCAATCACTACTGCATCATTTATAGTCTTTCCCTTTGGCCACATAAGGACTTGGCCATCTACAAATGCAAACCTCATACCTTTTGCATCCAATGTAGATATGGAAAGAAGATTCTTCTTTAGTCCTAGTACAAACAAGACATCTTTCATCTTCATAAAATTTCCTGAGTCTAGCTTATAGGAAGCTTCACCACTTCCTTTTATTGGATACTGGTAGTCATCCCCAAGTTTCACTTTGTGGGGTGACTCATGTTCGGATAGATTCACAAAGAATTCTTTAAATCCCGACATATGCTTGGAAGCCCCACTATCTATGAGCCAATCATTGCTTCCATGTGTAACAGTTCTTGTGAGGCCAGAAATCAAAACATACTCTTCATCGCTTGAAGAATCTTCACTTTCTTCTTTGACTCTCTTCTTGGGAGGTTCATCATCTTCTGCAGTGTGACCATGATGTCTTCTTTTTTTGTCCTTCTTGTGAGAGCCACCTTTATTTCTAGGACAATCTCTGGCGAAGTGTCCTTTCTCATCACATGTATAGCATCTGACATTAGATAGATCTCTGCTAGATCTTCTAGGGTTATCTTTCTGATTCTGGTGTGGATGCTTACCTTTCTTAAGATGATAGTGCTCCCTTTTGATTTTCTTAGTGTGTGTTGTGAGAGCTTGATCTTCATTTCCCATCTTTTCTTCTCGAGCTACTATTCGAGCTTCTTCTTGTGAGCATTCCTCCCACAGCCTACTGAAAGTTATTAACTTTGTTCTTAGCAAAAATCCCTTGAATAAAGGAGTCCCATGATTTAAGGAGACCATTCAAGGTGGTCATCACAATTTCTCCATTCTCTACTTCTTCTTCCACAGCTTCAAGTTGTTCTTTGATTTGAGAGACCCTTGTAAAGTATAACTGTATGGTCTTTGCATTCTAGATCTTTACATTCTTCAACTGATTTCGCAAAGTCATCTTTCGATTTATATTCTTTCCTTCAAATAGCTTGGTCAAGGAATCAAACATCTCTTTAGGTGTCTTTAAGGAAGACACATGTGGTATAACGTGATCCTTGATAGAATCAGCAATAATCCTCTTGGCCTTGACCAAGTTCTTCTTGTGTAAGGCTTTAGCCTCATCTCCCTCTGGTACTGGAACCTCTCCACTTATGTAGGTGTCCAATTCATTTTCTTCAAGAACAAGTGAAATCCTATACTTCCATGCTCGAAAGTTATCAGCTCTTTCAAGCTTGGTGTGATGAGACATCTTTAATGAGAACCTCAAATGGAAATAGAAAAGATTTAGATCTTACCAATTTGAGATGCTCGAACTGGATCTAGAGCCGATATTTTGCAGTGTTGATTTTTGCAATGTCCCAAATTTGGCATTGGGTCACAATGGCCAAATCACATTTTCCATATTCATGAAAGTTGTCAAATGGATGCTAAAAGTCAAATAATTGCCAAGGAGGAAAATCACTAGTTTCCTAGGTTGGGGGTGGAAGCTTTGAGATTTGGAATAAGGGGCATAATAAATGATGTTTAGACATTATAAAGGGATAAATATTTAATAATTGATCTTATTAAATAAATACAAGAGAAAATGGAAGTGGCTATAGAGCATGAAGACACATGGAGACTATAGGGCCCACACTAGCTAGAATTCCTATGTTAAATGGTATCTTTCTCTTGCAAATTTGAATATATGGGAAGTCTAATGTTTTTGTATGGATTATAATGTTAATATACTTGTCCATATACTTCATAGGTGGAATTTGGAATGAATTGTAACTTACATGGGAGAGGAAGAGCCAAATGGGAGTTTCATGGACACTTGGCTAGATTCCCCTTCCATTTATGACAGCTATAACACCAATGATGGAGATTCTATGACAGTTATGACCCAAGTCAGATCTGAAGGCTGACATACTGACATACTGACATGTCAAACCTAAATAGAGCATCTTGGAGGTTGAAATTGGGAGTTGGAGAAGGCCAAGAGGCTCCTACTGAAATTTGGGAGAAGAGGGAAGGTGAAGAGAGAGGCCATATGGCATAGCATGAGCAGCCACACCAATTCGACTTGGCTTTGGTTTATGGATGGATTTGGAACCTTAGAATACCAATAATGTTTATAAAATACAGGGATCAGCCATGAGAAGAAGTTTTTTGCTCATTTGTGAATTGTGAGAGCTAGTGGATGACTAGTTTTCTTGCTTAAGCCAATTTCGAGGGTGAAAGATTCCCATCCTAGTTGGTGTTTGGAAAGGCCACTCAGGTCTTTCATGGAGCTTTAATGGAGTCTTACTTGCAGGTGTAAGCTACAGGAAAGAATGTGGATTCTTCTATTGCAGCACTCTCTCTCAACTATTTCCAGTTTTCACACCATATTCATGCCAATGGAGGGATTGCGCTTTGGGTGAGCTATTGATCTCTTTGGGGAAGATTCTAATGCTCATTATCTTATGTTCTGATGTATGTGCTCTGTATTTCATGTTTAGAAGACTCTCAGGTCGAAATACCCAAAAGAATTCATGTAAAAATGTTAAACAATGAAGAAATAGTGTCGTTTCCCCACTATCTTGTTGTGAACCATTGTAATACTGATGATTTCGAATTGGGAGAGCCTTTCATTGTCAATTTATGATTGGAATCAGTTCAATATTCTCTGTTCTTCATTCTCGAAAAGTTTCAAGTCGAAATTCCCAAGAGTTGTATGTCAAAATGACTTTTAATGAGCAAACAATGACCATTTCCACTCCATTTTGATATATGCCATGGCAATGCTTATTATTTCGAATGGAGGAATGTGTCTCTGATAAATGTATGATGGATGGACTGTAATTAATGTGTATTTCAAGTCTCATGTTCAGTACTTAAGCATTGGAATCCATTTTACTCATTTTTATTGCATTGGGAGAAGATTTGGTGCATTTTCCCTAAGGGTCGAAATTGTGACTTGGGGGTTGTTTTGGAAAGAGTCATAACAGACTGTATAAACTGAACCATGATGCATATGAGACTTTGAAAAGGTCCCTTACACATACCCAGCCTCTGTTCAGAAATTCAAGTGACTTTGGGATCATTTGTGAAGCCATATCCGGCAATTACCCAGGGGGAATCGAAGCCCCAATTTGCTAGTAGAGACTCCTACTTTGAACAGAACATTAAACAAGTTTGCAGAAGTAATTGGGAGGTCACAAAACATACATGAGCATTATATTTAAGTTATATTATCAGTCATGTACCTTCAGAGAAAATTTGGAAGCATTTGGGTCAATTTGGAGGTCTAGACATCAAAACTAGTCAAGAGCCAAAAAAGTGAAAAAATTGGAAAATTGGGCATTTTAATAAAATTCCAAAAAAAGGGACATTACAATTTTCTAGTCCGAGGTCAAATTAGGGTTTGACTTTCCCGGACTTTTACCCAACCAAAAATTTCGATCTTGGTCTCTAAATTTCAATTTTGAGGAGGAGAGCAATCCTATGTTGGGCTCACTCAAAAATTCCACTTCTGTGAAAAGCCCTAATTTCTCGCAACAGTGACAGGTCAAAAACTGAAAATGCCCAGAATCAAATTCTGCTTCGACAAGAAAATGCACCCTTCAAAGGAGAGTTAGCCTAGCCTCCTTTTGTTGATGATCTGTGGAGAGAAACCCAAAAATTAAGAAGCCCTAGCTTCTGCAGTTGCACAATGTCCTCTTCTCAGGTTAGCTCTGATACCATGTTAGTTTTTTATCGTTTAATCAATATGATCTAGGATCTTATCTGAGAGAATAACATGCACGGCAATAATCACAAGAGACAAGAGAGACAGATTTTTCCTCGGGGAACCCATAAAGGAGAAAACTCCACAACTTCCTCAAAGATAGAATGAGCACCAATAGCAAAAGTAAAACCCAAAGTACAAAGATGATCTCTGACGGTCGTTCCCTCTCTCATTTGTGCGAGCTACTCCTCTCTCACTCATGCACTATTGTTGAGTGAGTGTGTGTGTCAAATAGAGAGGCTCACTCTCTATTTATACTTAACTTCCACTGGACTTTCTTCCCTACAGGACCGACTTCACTAGGAGAGTCTAATAACCCTATTACAACTTAACTTTGGGGTCTAATGCCCGACATACAATGGAGGGTTAACCTCAGTGACTTTACATGACTTAATTATATTAATGACTCTCCCGATCGGAGGAACAAACATCTTCGTCGGGGTACAATGAAATACAATACGAAATATACAAGTGAATACATTCCAAAGTTACAAATACATCAACAATATGAGCACATGTTTTGTTTCTACCTGATGTTCCTACCTCGACTCCACTATGAACTAAATCAAGGTATCATTGCAAAACATATATTTGGCCTAGTGTTGACCAAATACATCAAAGAACCTATCAACTACCTATACAACATGGGATCCAATATATTTGAATATGAAGTTGTTACCTTCTTCATATTGGTGATCATAGGCGTGGCCATAGATTTATAGTTCTCCATCTGAAATCTTTTCAAGATCTCGACTGCACACTTACATTGCCTAAGAAAAATCTTCATCGGTCTTTGCTAAACCTCCAACCCCATGAAGTAATGCATCATGCCAATGACCTTCATCTTGAACTCAGCTACCATATATGCCTTGCACCCTACAATGAACTTGTAAGAAACAATTCATCTACATACAACACCAAAACTAACAAATCAGCCTCAACAAATATGAAGTATAAATTGGGATATGTTTCACTTTTGGTGAAGCCCATAATCTGCAAGTATCCATTGATCTTGGAATACCATGCTCTCAGTTCCTACTTGAATCCATACAAGGCCCTTTTCACCCTATAAACATAGGACTCCTTCCCACTGATCTCAAATCCCTAAGTTTGCTCTATGTACAATTCTTCCTCAATTATCCTATTGCCGCTTAATACGCATCTCGTCTAACGTGGCAAAGATCTTCAAGCCACTGGGAGAGTCCTTGGCAGCAAGTCACGAGTCAAGCACTGTCACTTAACACTTGACTCCTTCGGCTAGACCAACTCCTAGCAAAGCCAAGAGGGATGGTCCCTAAACCAACATAGATCCAAATCCTAGGCTCTATCAAGTGCCGAGAGGGATCAAATCTTTGCAGGTGCAAACCTCTTATTAAGTATTGCACTCAACTATAAGCTTTAATGTGATTCAAACCAAAAAGCACATCTTTTTATTTAAGATTCACATATAATATTTTTATTATTAATATTTAATACTATTTATACCTGACATATAATATTTTTTATTATTTTTTATTTTGTTAGGAAATAACATTGAAACATCTCCCCCATACATAGTTTTAAAACCATGTGCAAGGCCCTCCTAAAATCAAGGGTTGTTTAAGAGGCCTTGCACATGGTATTAAAACCATTTGCAACTACCTCTTAAACCATGTACAATAAAACCATGGGTTGTTTAGGAGGCCTTGCACATAGCTTTAAAACCATTTGTAAGGCCCTCCTAAACCATGTACAATAAAACCATGGGTTGTTTAGGAGGCCTTGCACATGGTTTTAAAACCATGTGCACGACCAACATTTTTTTTTGCCCATAATTCAATTTTTTATTTTTTATTATTTTGTTAAGTAAAAACATTATAACATCTCCCCCATATTGTGTTGTTTTCTCATGAACATTTTTTTTGGCCGATAATTAAATTTTTTATTTTTTAATGTTTTGTTAGGTAGGAACATTACAACATCTCCCCCATATTAGGTTATTTTTGTGGCCGACATTTATTTTGAAAGATAATTAAAATTTTTATTTTTTATGGTCGACATCTATGTAACGTTATGTAACGTTACAATATCTCCCCCATACTGGGCTATAGAGCACCTCTTGGCACAAAAATAACTAAGGTTGAGTAAGCTAAGTTACAAAAAGTAAATCTAGGAGTTTATTAATTAACACAAGTGATATGAAAGCAAATCTAAACTAGCAACATATCAAATCATATATATAAGTAGAAGACTCAATCACTAATAGACCAGTGCCGAAAGATAAAGACAGTTGCTAAAAAGTAAATGTTTGCTTTCTCTTGGTAAATTTTAAGTTATTAATGGTGAGTTGCTTAAAGTGGGTTTGATTCTTGGTTTGGCCCTCTCAGAATTTATCCTCTTAAAATGAGCACAAAGCAACCAACATGAGACATAATCTGCTTAAGGCATCCCTTTGACTCCATGGTATGTTCAATGTAACCTCTCACCTTTTAAAGATAAACCTCAAATGGATTTCCCTATTAAGCTACTGCTAAGTATCTCATTTATGATTGTTGACCAGTGACTCAGGCAAGCCCGCAGTGGTTACAAGAGCATAATCGAGGACAAGTAGCACAAGGTTAAATTACTCTTTAAGCTAAAATGGAAATGAAATAATTGAAAGAAAACTAAACTAATCTAGTGAAGTGAGTGCAAAGTGCGACTAAACATAAACTACGATATTGAAAGTCTTGAGTGAGTTTGTGGTCCAATGTTGAATTGGAACCAACAAACATTTAATTTTGATTTTTTGCAACTAACTTACTTTAGGAAATTGAAACTAATCTATTGGTTAGTAAATCAAAGCAAAGCAAAAGGGGAAAAAAAAGGAAAAAAATCACACGAGAAAAATGACGTAGATCCCCCTAGCAGGGATGGAGTGCGGGTGTTGGGTAGACCACTTGCTTTTATTATGATTTTCTACAAATAGGAAATGCTTGTGGTCTTTTATAAACTAGGACCAACAAACTTACAAGTTTGTGGAAGAAAAATTGCAATTTGAGAAAGGTAGAAGAGAGGAGGGGATCCCATATGGCCCAAATCTTTGAATTTTCAGCAACACTTCCCTCTACCTATTTGTCAAATGGCAAAAAACAACCACCAACTTTGCACCAAATGTGCTAGATAAGTCGTTAAAAGCATAAAAAATTACAATCCTACTTAAGTACTTTGAAAGATATAATTTTTCAAATGAACTAAGTACTTAATTAGGAGATAGATCTACTAAATATAAATCCATTGAATAACTAGATCTAGTCTTTAAAAAGCATACTAAGCAAAATGATATTTGATAGTCTTTAATCTAAATCTACTTTTTCTTAAGCATGTAACGAAACCATAACCAAGAAAATTTTGATTTTGAAAATGGAGAAGAAGAAGAGCCTGGCATAATCGAGGACAAATAGCACAAGGTTAAATTACTGTTTAAGCAAAAAAGGAAATGAAATAACTAAAATAAAACTAAACTAATCTAGTGAAGTGAGTGCAAAGTGGGACTAAATTGAACTACGATATTGAAAGTCCTGAGTGAGTTTGTGGTCCAATGTTGAATTGGAACCAACAAACATTTAATTTTGATTTTTTGCAACTAACTTACGTTAGGAAATTGAAACTAATCTATTGGTTAGTAAATCAAAGAAAAGCAAAAGGGGAAAAACGGAAAAAAATCACGCTAGAAAAATGACGTAGATCCCCCCAGCGGGGATGGAGTGTGGGTGTTGGGTAGCCCACTTGCTTTTATTATGATTTTCGACAATTAGGAAATGCTTGTGGTCTTTTATAAACAAGGACCAACAAACTTACAAGTTTATGGAAGAAAATTGCAGTTTGAGAAAGGTAGAAGGGAGGAGGGGGTCCCAGATGGCCTGAATCTTCGAATTTTCAGCAACACTTTCCTCTACCTGTTTATCAAATGGCAAAAAACAACCACCAACTTTGCACAAAATGTGCTAGATAAGTTGTTAAAAGCATAAAAAATTAAAATCCTACTTAAGTACTTTTAAAGATATAATTTTTCAAATGAACTAAGCACTTAATTAGGAGCTAGATCTACTAAATATAAATCCATTGAGTAACTAGATCTAGACTTTAAAAAGCATACTAAGCAAAATGATATTTGATAGTCTGTAATCTAAATCTACTTTTGCTTAAGCATGTAACGAAACCGTAACCAAGAAAATTTTGATTTTGAAAATGGAGAAGAAGAAGAGCCCTTGGAACTTGGGCGATTGAATCTTGTAGTGGAACTTAGAGAGACTGTGTCTTTCCAAGAGGATTCAGAGAAATGAAAGAGTCAAACTAAATCAACCCACTCCTTTAAATGGAAGCACCTGCACAACTTAGAAAACTTGTCAAATCTAGTATTATCTACAACCAGAGATTGGATAACATGCATATAAACAAATAAGAAATGTAAATCCTAAATCTATGTGCGTACATAAATAAGAGAATGAAAGAAACAACTATTTAATTCATTCACTCCTACTGATTAAGAACAATCCTTCAAAGGCTAGCTTGACAAGAAAAACAACAAATGAACTAATCTACAGTTACCTCCTCATGCACACATGACAATGTTCATCCACGCAATGAGAGAGATACACCACATATGACCTCCAAACCCTTTATTCCATCAACAAAAGTATTACAACAATTACAAAGAGCTCAAGCAAAGGTTTGATCTTCTATCTTAAATGAGGATGAGGTGCCTTGCTTAAATAGCCAAAGAGGGCACACTTCATGAGGATAGGTGAATGACAATTGGAGAGGGTGAGATGAGTTAGCGAGAGTGAGCTAGGGGTGAGTGGGAGTTAATCGAAAGAGATGGGCGCCACCTCTCAAGAGGTTGGCACCCATTGATCCATCTCTTGCCACCTTTGTCTTGAAGAATGCGCCCCCCTTCATGGAGAATGTGCCCCCCTCTTGATATGATCCCAATCACCAGATTCAGCTCTCTCTAACTCGCCTTCCATCTTTACTTTGGGTTGCCACCACTGCAGAAGACTGACAAAGGACTAAAACATGTCCCCGACATTCTCCCTAAATTATGGGATGTTGATTTTTTCCCATTTATTTGACTTTTTATTCACTTTTCGAGAGAAAATCAGATTAAGTGATTAAAAATCACTAATTTACTCTCAAAGTGGATACACAAGTAAAGTGGGTGCTCTAAGTTAGAAAATGAGCACCCCCATGGCAGATTACGCCTCCTAGTACCACTTTTATGACTTAGTGAATTTTTACAATTAAAATATACCATTTTACGGGAATTTTTTTAAGTGACGGAAAATTAAAAATCCTACAGGGGACTTAACGCATGTCCATAAGATTCTAGGATAATGACTAGCAAGGTAATATACATTGACACTAAAATTTAATTACCCCCTAAGGCCTAACCACCAAGACAATTACTCCAACTTTGGAGGATTAAGTGAAAAACTCAAAAATTATAAGTTGTTGAAAAGCGATATATAATTAACAAGGAAAAACAATCTACAGTTATTGGACTAATGACCAAGTCCTAGGAAGGCCGAGCCTTTTACGAAATATTGTCATGCTACATCATTTTATCACAATTCCCCCACAGGGGTATGGACATGCGTGAAAAAATAAAACGAGCCATAATGGCTAGCTGAACTTCTAAACTTTTGAACTTGAACAATTGACTTGTTCAATCTTTGGCAGCTCAACAGCAACTCCATCCAAGTGCAACTTGGGGGGTAACATATCCCATTGAGGAAAGTTGTCATCACATATGATGTATCCACCATCCCATAACAAAAACTAAAGACATCATTGCTCTAATAGAAGTGTATGGTGATTGTGAAAACTTTTGTAATCCCAACCTGGTTTCAAATCAGTTCACTGTATATGGTTTAATGCCCAAACCCCAGTATGCATGTTCATTTAAAAATTAAAATTTTAACTTGAAACTTGAAACACATGAGATAAATTCAACTTTTGCAAACTCAGAAGTTTTTCTAACAGCTTAACTTTTCAATCTCAAAACAAATATTTCAGCCACACACACAATAAAATGACTCAGTATTTTTGACCTAAATGGTCCAGGTTAAAACCCCGAAGGTAAAACCTGTATCAAAGAGAATTTTATTATTTCTTCAGGCAAAAATATAAATCATAACAGCAGCATTTATCTCCCTTATTTCTTCTTGAAAAACATGTGGCCAGAATCACTTTGAACCTGTTGTACGGCTTGCCTGACAGTCTGAAAATTAATGCCTCGATTTTCGTGTTGTACAGTCCACACTTGTGGCTATACGAACCATTTTTCCAACTCAAAATTCGTGCTCATTGTACGGCTTGTTAACAGCATTAAATGTTGTCTAAATCACCTCAAAAATTGTGCCAAAACTGTCTTGATTTGCATGTTGTATGGACTGTACGGATTTGTTGTTGCACGGCCTTGCCTCGAAATTTGTGCCTGCTGTACGGTACTGTACAGTCCTCCCTCAAAATTTGTGCCTGTTGTACGGTGTTGTACAGTCCTGCCTTGATTTATGTGCCTGTTGTACGATTTTGCCTTGGGAAATGTGCCAAACACCTGCTCTTTCTTCTACTTGGAACTTGTGCAAGGGTTTCACTCTCTCTTCTCTCCTCCTCTTCTTCTCTCCAAAAACTCTCTTCGGAATGTGAACAATGAATTCTCTCATGTCTTTCCATAGCATTTTTGTTTGAGTAACCACCATAAGAAAATCAACGGCCTATATTAAAACATAACTAGATGAGATATAGGGCCAAGATCAAATCTCACTTTTCTCATTAAAAAATATTTAATTACTTTTTAAATAATAAATGAGACATATAATGCTCACCCACTTTTAATTCTCATTAAAGTCACATTTAAACTTTTATAACTCTACTTCATTTTATAAAGTAACTTTATAATCATAAAGTCAATCTCACTTTATAAAAATGTTAGGGACCACATTTAAAATGTCATTGTCCACCCCAAGGCACCAATGAATGGACAAACACTTCCTAGGTAAAATTTCAACACTCCCTTTTACCGAGGAAAGTGTTCTTCACCACCCCCACCTTGTCTCTAAAATGAATATGCTTCCCTCTTCCCAAAGACTTCATGAGAATGTCTGCTACCTACTCATCAGTGGAAATGTATTGTAACTCCACAACGCCTCTCTGAACATAGTCTCTAATGAAGTGATATTTGATCTCAATATGCTTTGACCTATCATGAAACACCGGATTCTCAGAGAGCCTGATGCAACTCTGATTATCACAATGTATAATAGTAGGCCTCAGCTCCTAACCAAATAAGTCTACCATCAACTTGCAAAAGCCAAAATGCCTCGCAACTAGCCTGACTGGCTACCATGTATTCAACCTCTGCATAACTCAAAGCAACGGACTTTTGCTTCCAACTAAACCACGACATAACTGTCAAGCCCAAACTGAAACAACAACCTGAAGTGCTCTTCCAGTCCGAAGTACTTCCTGCCAAATCTGCATATGTAAAACCAACCAGTCCCACTCCATCCAACCTCATGTAGTCCAGACCATAGTCCATTGTCCCAGCAAGGTATCTCAAAATGTGTTTTGCAGCTGTCCAGTGCACTTTATAATCATAAAGTCAATCTCACTTTATAAAAATGCTAGGGACCACATTTAAAGTGTTCTTGTCCACCCCAAGGCACCAATGAATGGGCAAACACTTCCTAGGTAAAACTTCAACACTCCCTTTTACCGAGGAAAGTGTTCTTCACCACCCCCATCTTGTCTCTAAAATGAATATGCTTCCCTCTTCCCAAATACTTCGTGAGAATGTCTGCTACCTGCTCATTGGTAGAAATGTACTATAACTCCACAGCTCCTCTCTGAACATAGTCTCTAATGAAGTGATATCTGATCTCAATATGCTTTAACCTATCATGAAACACTAGATTCTCAAAGAGCCTAATGCAACTTTGATTATCGCAATGTATAATAGTAGGCCTCAACTCCTGACCAAATAAGTCTACCATCAACTTGCGAAGCCACAATGCCTCGCAACTGGCCCCACTAGCTACAATGTATTCAGCCTCTACAGAACTCAAAGAAACGGACTTTTGCTTCCGACTGAACCACGACACAACCGTCAAGCCCAAACTGAAACAACAACCTGAAGTGCTCTTCCGATCCCAAGCACTGCCTGCCCAGTCTACATGTGTGAAACCAACCAGTCCCACTCCATCCGGCCTCCTGTAGTCCAAACCATAGTCCATTGTCCCAGCAAGGTATCTCAAAATGTGTTTTGTGGTTGTCTATTGCACTCTCCTAGGCTCCACCATGAACTGACTGAGAATGTTCACCGCAAAACTCATATCTGGTCTGGTGTTGAACTTCAAAAATTTTATCAATGAAATATTGAACGCATGAATCACTCAATCATTCAATCATGCAAACCATTCATCCACAACACAAGATGTACCCTAGGAAAACCCTCAAAATAATGAGGATAAAAAAACCAGCAATTCTTCAGAGTATAATTTTGATAGATTGGAGAGAATGGATTTTACACAATAGCAGATTGCTCGATAAGAGAGAATACGGAGCAATAGATAATAGAGATCAACTATATGATCTTGCCATGTGCCCAACAAATTAAAAACAAGTCATAAACACTGCCATGCAAACAATAGCGAATGGCAGCATGACAAATATGCACTCATTCACTACAACTGCGAACTGCCTTTATGGAATAATAATTTTTTGCATTGAAATCTTCATCATGCACAACATATGTGCCATGCCTTTCATCTTTGACATTAACTGATGATTAACTGACTCCAGAGTGAACTCAACATCTAACTAGATGTTTGATCACTTAGTTAACAATCTGACATAAGTGTCATGGTGCTTTAACTCAAGTTTCGTCATGCAAACACTTTATAACCGAAGTGTCATGTTTTGATTAACTAAAGTGTCATCTTTTAGTTTAACTAAAGTATAAATATTTTAGTTAACTAGTCCATCTTTCTTAAAACTTAGTTTACGATTATTAACTAAATCATGTTGATTGATCTACTTTGGAGTGATCACCGTGAGTTCTTTAATTAACTGAAGCACACATTGAGGCTTTAACTGAAGCTCAATAATTCAAGTTCACTTAGTCATCTTTAGGCAAAAAGCAATTCTCTATGCATTATCTCTTTATTGCTTATCTCTTTATCTTTATTGCATGGTCTATATGTGTTAACTTTATTTATCTATCATATCACATTATACTCGGAAGAATTGTCACATGCTATGATCATATTATATTACTCTCGAACTATATAGTCATATGCTAAAGTAATTCACTCTAAAGGTGGCCAGACTATAGAGGAGACTTAATAGCTTTATCCATCTCGAATGGCCATGGTTAGCAATATATCCCATAACATTAATGCTTCAACATGCAAAGCACTTCACCTCTAAAACTAGAGGCCTACCCCAAGGGTACCCACTATAACTAGGGTCTGCATGAGAATCATGACTTGATATACACACAAGTCCGGAGCCTTGTTCACCAAGACTTGACAGCATCATCACTTTGATAAATCAAAGCATTCACCTCAACACATGAGGAATAACCTTTAGAATTGAAGGCTTAGTCATCCTTGGGTTCAACCCTAAGAATCTACTCCAAGTACCTGAGTCCAACCCAGACTTCCCTACCTCAACACATGAGGCCCAATCATGGTTGCACAAAATTGGCTTGGGGAATGACTCGTGATGTTGTACATTTAACAAAAACATCAACAATACATTGGCAGCTCGATCTATATTTACAACTTAGAGATATGGCGGTTGTGTAAAAATCATGGGCGGCTAAGTAATATCGCAGTGACTTCAGATGGCAACAACATCTGAAATGGGGGCTTTGGATGGCAGCGATTTCGACGGTTCGATTATGTTGCAGCAACAACAAGTAAAGACTACTCCAACTATTTTGATGGTTGAGTAGTTTATCATGGACCAATTTCTTGGCGATAAATGAGTTCAAGCAAGTCAATTATTTGGTTGGCAACTCAACAATTAAATGACTCCATCGATGGCGAGATCTTGCATATTTTCTACGACAAGGAGTTGTGATTGTCATATAGCTTTAACAAAAAGATGTTCATGTATATGGAGGGTTGAATCCATGAGCTTTTGAGATATGTCAAAGTTCCTCTAGTGAATCAACTCAGTGGTTAGAGTGGCCATAGTCTTAAGAAAGGGAGTACCACCACTATAAAGATTGAAAGGGAACATGTCCCTATTATCTTGGCTACAAATGTCATATAGAGAGGAGGTTGGCTCCTCTGCTTGCCTCGATTGCAAAAGCTAAGAACGCAAGAAAAAAATTAAAAATATGGTTATAGATAGAAGGAGTTTATTGTGGATGATTGTTAAATGAGTCAAGTGAGTGGATCCCTATAATGGCTATGGAAGCCTAAAGAAGAAGGGAAAAAATTTCTTGTGGCAGTTGTGGAAGCTAGGACCAAATGCTCTAAGATACCGTTTGATACAAAATAAAATAGAAATTTAATAGAACAAAACTTGTATTCTAATATTCATGCATATGTTGATGTAGAGGTGGGTAGTAATGAAAATCCTTCCCAAGAGTGTTTCAGTAAAAAGTTATAAATTGTTGCATTAGGGTTGGGGATTAACTGCAAGGCTTTCCCCATTCTTGTGGGATGTCAATGATTTCTAAAGAGTTTGCTAGGAATGATTGTTACAATGGTGGGGAAATAGCCATAGGGTTGAGTGTGCCTATCTCATATTGCAAAAAGGGGTGCATTGGTGTTAGATCGTGTATGGCAGTGTGGATAAGGCAAGACAAAAGGACATGGAGAGCATAATATTTAGGAAAAAAATTCAAATTGGAAGTCGATATTCAAGAAGTGGTCACATACAAAATCCTACATCTTTTCCAAGGCAAGAAGTTGTGATGGTCGTAGAGATTTAACACAACGAATCAGGTATCTAGAGGGCTAAGTACATGAGCTTTTGATATATGTCAAAGTTCCTCTAGTGAATCTACTTGGTGGTTAAAGGGCCATAGTGCTAGGAAAGGGAGTGCCACCATTGTAAACATTGTAAGGAGGCGTGTCCCTATTATCTGGCTATGAATGTCAAATAGAGAGGAGGATGGCTCCTTTGTTTGCCTTGGATGCAAAAGCCAAGAACACAAGAAAAAAAATTGTTGCAAATGGAAGGAGTTGATTGCTAATGATTGACAAATGAGGTGAAGGAGCAGATCTCAATAATGGCCACGAAGACCTGAAGAAGAAGGAAAGAAAACTCTTGTGGCAGTCGTGGAAGCTAGGAGCAAACAACTCTAATACCATTTGATACAAAATGAGATAGAAATTTAATAGAACAAAAACTTGTATTCAAATATTCAAGTATATGATTTACATAGAGTAGCTTGTTTTGTATAGGCTTGCCGAATACAAAACATGGTAATAATTTACTTTGTCTACGTCTCCCTCTTTTATTTAGCATCTATATGTATATATATTAGTCTAAGAGATTAGTTCATGCTTATATGTATGGCTTATATACAAGTTCACAAGGATTTTACTAGAGATGTCATTCATAAATGTGAAGTAACATCCCTTGGGTTTCCCTATCATCACACACATATACATGTACATATAATATCTACAAATGACATGTTGAATTTTTTTTATAAAATATATGTTCATGACGCATACCATAGTTGAAAAAGTAGGCAAAAAAACAGCAAGAGTCCGGAATACAACTTCTCTGCAACATTGGAAAAAAAAAAAAAAAAGGGCAAACCGCCTCAAGCATTAAAAAATACAAAATTTGTACTTTAATAGGTTTAATAGGGTCAAATTTTGCTTGCCCATTTTTTCCTATTTGCTGATATTTCCCAATTATTGTCGATTTTTTACTGATTTTTCCTTTGCCTGAGTTTTTCAAAAATCACAATTTTTTCGGCCCAAAAAATCAATAGCCAGAAAAAATCGTGATTTTTTTGGGACATCGTCGATTTTTTCAACTATGATGCATACGCAGGAACTTTATTTCATCCAGAGGAAAACTGCGTTTGTCAGGTTTATGATCTCGACGTTTCGAGCCTCTTTGTTGGGTTCGTCTTCAGGAGAAAAGTGTCTCCATTATATGTTATGATAATATAGAAAACTGTCTCAATAATATGTTATGACAATGTTTACTGAGAACAAACACACACACCCCTTTTAAAGGCTTAAAAATTTGTATTTCAATTTATTTTTTATGCATTAAAATAGAGCCCAACAGATGTTTAAATAAAAAGACCTGCGTCTGTTTCAGTTTCAGCACTTGGTATGATGGGTTCTTAAAGCTTAGAAGGTCTCCATTAGTGCCAAATAGAGCTAAAAAGTAAATGGAAATGGGCTTTAGAATTAACCTGCAAGAGCGAGCGATTTCCAGAAGTCCAAGAGTGGAGAACCCACTGCACTTCTCGAGCTTGAGGGCCTGGAGCATATGGCCGTGGCTCCCTACGAGCGTAGCAATGTCGCTGTCCTTGACGACGATTCTCCTCAAGTGGAGGGACTTAAGGCAGAGGCAGGAGGAGGAGATCTCTTGAATCCAAGGGTGGGCATAGGCGCCCCAGTCCTCTGGGATGAGGTTGAACATAGCAGCCCTGGGCTTCCCCTTCAGCTTCAGCGACTCCAGGCGCTTGAAGCGCCTCGTGAGATCGGCAGGCCTGATTGAGTAGCAAAAGGCCACGGTCACGTGCTTCCGTGTCAGGGCATCAACCCTGTACCACTGCTTGCACACCTGAGAGACCACGCTTCGATCCCGGGGGTCGTTCACGTAGTTCATGACGCACTCCAGGGCTTCTTCCGCCATTCCGTTGCCCATCATCAGCGCCCGTTGGTTCCCCATACTCGATCTGGAGCTCAACTTCTTCTGCAAGTCAGAAATCGATACCTCACTCCCCTATTTCCTCGAGACGTAAACTCCCACTCCCATTTCCATCATCAGACAATATGTAGTCCAAACAATATTATATGCACTTCAGTTGCATAACAAAGTGGTGACGTGGATTCTACTCCACCTGTTTCGAATCTTCTATCATTGACTAATTGTCCCAATATGGAAATGCTGCAATCATGCCTCTGTCTGTATTGCTATCGTCTCATTCCACTCTCCACTTATCGTTAATCTCCGTCTAATCAATCACAATAATGATAATTAGGTGTAAGCTAAGCAATTCATTGTATTTTGGTGATTTTTTTCATAGAATTGGAAGCTAAGTAATTCATTGTATTTTTGTGATTTTTTTCATAGAAATTTATGAAAAGTCTAATTTTAAGTTGTTGGAATTGTATATTTAAAATAATTAAATATTAAAATAACAGAATAATTTCTCGGATGTGGGTGTTAGTGTGATTAATAGTTGTCATGCAATGCCTCGGTTCGAGCACCTTTCGTATGGCAGCTCACATGCAACTGGAACGTCTATCAAATCCACCACCTTGCCTTCTCGACCTTCTTCTTGCGTGCGGAAGAAGCAATATGTCATTTCCAGGCCCGCGACGTAGAGTGGCGACACCCTGTCCTCCTCTTGTGCTTTCATGGCAGAGCAGTGGAATTCAATACGAGCCGGTACTGGGACAAGGATGGGTCGGGGTGGTGATTTGAAGCACTTTGCCATGGATTTTTGGTTCATTGTCTTCATTGGGTTCGGCACTTCTCTGTCTCAGCGTGTGTCTTCCGTGCGATTTGAAGCCTGGTTTTAGCCTAAGGGTGGCTCTCTTTCTATTTTGTTTGGCATTCCTCCCCGATCTGTTAGTCTGCAAGTCGGTGATCTTTTCATAGGTTCCAACGACACGGGAAGCTCATACCACCCCTCTCTCTTTATGTGCACAGTTTGGCCCTCTCTGTCGCGCCTCTGGCTGAACATGTCCAGGCAACGGGGAACACCTCGACGTGCCAGCACAGGTAGGGGAAAAGCCCAGAGAGGCTTTAGTCAGCAGACTGAAGAGGGGTATGAAAACCACATTTCCAAAACGGTCTACATCCTTATAGAAGACTGGGAAGGAAGGGTCCTCAACCAGCGGCTCGCTTCTAGGTAGGGCGGTAGCCAAATTAATCATTATTGGCTTGTTAAAAATATGTTGGGCAATCTCGTGGAAGACATGCTAAGTAATTGGTCGGTTGCTCGCGATATTGTTCTTGCTGTGAAAGCTAAAATGATGAAAATGGACACTGAGCTCACAGCCCTGGACAACACATTTGCATGGAATTGCATGGTAGGTAAAGCAGGGCATGTTGGCCTCGGGGACAGTGGTAGTGGGAGTGCTACTGGGGGCAGGTCGCAGGACGCTAGCACGGTTCCGACTCCACTAGCCCCTCCTTTCCCCATTCCTTCGACCATGCAGCCTCTGTTCAAACGAATGAAGGACATCGACGGCTAGAACACTAAGCCGCATCAAACTACTTTGGCTACTACTACCAACACGACCAGCATTTCGCAGGAAGAAGGATGGGGATGCCCCATCATTGAGGAAAACCCCCCCTCTTGAAGCATGCTCAGAACGTCTGCAGAAACGAACTATTGTTTCAGGTTTTTTTGTCATCGTTGTCTAGTTTGGTTATCTCTCTGTGTATTTTTGAAAATGAACCGTGTAATTATGTCAAACACTGGTTACTATGATAGTCCTACAGTCTTAAACAGTTTCAGTTCTTTTTTTCTCAGATGGCCCTCCGTTTTTCAGAGGCTTGGGTGGTGGCTTCACCACCTGAGACCTCCTCTCATAAGGGTTTTTTTTGTATATCTTGTTTTCGTAAATTAATAGAACTTTGCAGCATTACAAAAAATAAAAATATCAGAATAATTAAGAATAATCAAGACTTTGAATCTATTTTTAAAACCAAAATATAATTTAAACAATAAGCAATATAGATCCATCTAAAGGGGATCTACCAAGTATCTAGAGGGATCAAATCTCTCAAGACAAACCCTTTTTTAAAGTAGAAATGTTGAAAAAATGTGTAATCTAATGTTTATGATTTTAATTTCTCGAATTTATGTTATTTTATATATATTCAATTTTAAATAATTTAAATCCATAAGATAACTAGGAAGAAGGAAAAAGTTACACTTGAAATGTAGAATACACCTCTTTTATACACCTGAAAAAAACATTTACCAAATTCAAAAAAAATCAAAATACAAAGCAAATCCTGAGCGTATTCCCGTAATAATTATAACCTTGTCGTTCATAGTCTCTCGCGAGTCGCGGGGATTGTATTGGATAATGTTTGCTTTCACATGTGGCGGTTTCTCCAAAGCATCAGAAAGGATTGTCAAAGATTCCATGATAATTTTATAGGCAGTATTATGAATCTTAGGAATTATCAACCCACTCTGTGACCAACATTTAGTGGATAAAATCATAGGGTTCCACTATTTTACATATATATGGATGGAATTCGAGGGCTCCACCCTAGTCTATATTTCAAAGTTTGGAAAGGAAAAGTAAAAGAAAGGCAACGTCAGAAAAAGAGGTGATAAATCTATGTGTGGATGTTGAGGAATATCATGTGATGATGAAAGCTACAATATTCTTATTATTAATAAAATTGATTTAAAAATAAAATAGTCATTAATTTAATAAAGTTGTTGTAATGTAATTTTTTATGAAAGTGATATAATATTTTTATATTATAAAAGTATATTTGAAATTATTTTTTTTAACTTTAACAAATAATTTTTCAAAAACATTATAGTTTTGTTTTAAAGAAAAAAAATTAAGAAGTTAAGAAATATAAAGTTTTATAAATTAATAAAAAATTAAAGTATATTAAAAAGTTGCGGTGATTGTTTATTGTGATATAGTAATATAAATATTAAAGGATTTTTTATGAGCCAATCACTTTTAAAATATCAAAACTTAAAAGTTAAGTAACTTGTCCAAAATTATAATAGAGCCCTACAAGTATATATAGACTAAAAGATACTATATTAACAATAAAATTATCTTATAAAGATCATTGAACCTAAAAAATAGAAGATTATGCCCATTGTAAGCTTTATGCATCACTGTGGGGTCTCTATCTAGAAGTTTTGTTTCAAAGTCATTTAGTGCTTGTTAGATTGTTCCATCTTCTTTTGCCATTTTTGGATAGACCCAATTGACAATTTTCGGTTGGAAGCCTTAGATTGACTGCTACAAAGAAGGACAAGGACCAACTATATAACATATTATAGTCAACTTCAAACTTCTCAGTTTTCCTTTTATCGTTGTGAGATTCATCTATGCTGGATACTTAATTTTGCAAATGTGAAATGGATACTTTGATTATCTGCAAGCAACCTATCATGTCTCCCCACAATGTGTCATGGGTCCAAAGTTTCACATGACAAGCGTTGTCCTAAATGATTGTGTTATGCCATGTTCCAATTATTCAAGCTTCATTATGAACCACAAATAGAATATCGCCATTCCACACAAAACATGTTCCAGGGACCCAAGACAAAGCCCAAATCTTGCATAAAACAAAACCCAAGCCATACTTAAAGTTGTCTCCATGCTCCTCCTCACCTTTAACAAAGCAATTCAAGCAAGTGTCTGGATGAAGATAGTGCAAGCCCAATTCCTCCCTAAGCCTTACACATAACAACATAAGCTTAGTCAAGTCCTAGGTTTAATTAATCGTACCTCCATTTCTCATAATAACACCAAAACCAATATAGACTTGCTCTTCCATTATGAATGAAAGGTGTATGAGTAGTTGCATTTTAATAGGAATTAATACTTTTATCTTCCTCTTAAATGAACTTCACCATCTAACGTGTCATGTGTTACTCATAGTTGTGTTACTCATAGTGACCCCAAATAGATATGGTTAACCATCTAACGTGTCATGTGTTACTCATAGTTGTGTTACTCATAGTGACCCCAAATAGATATGGTTAACCATTATTTAAGGGGATAAATGATCTTATCACCATGGTTTTTGTTTTTGTTCTTAAAGTTCCAACAACAATAAACTTTAAGGCTTCATTAGCTAAAAGATCTATATGTCAATTTTGGTCCCATAATACATTTAAGAAGGCTATATAATAAAACCTCCTCATCTCCTTTCGTATTATATGAATAATCGATAATCCATGCCAAGATATCCGTATTATATGAATAATCCATAATCCATGCCAAGATACAAACGTGTGGAGTGTGGAATGAAGGAGTGATGCATATATATGATGGACTATTGTAAAGTCTCCTATAACCAATGGACTTCTTATCCTCCTCGAATCTAGCATTAGAGGATCATATCTTTGTAAATTGTCCTGTGATTACTTCTACTTCATCCACATATATACATATGGATGAAATTTTTCTAGTCATATACATATAGATTTTAAAGTTATAAACGAAAAAAGAAATATGGAGAAATTTTGTAGGTAACGACAGAAGAAATATTTAATAAATCCATTTGTGGATGTTGAGGAATTTCATTTGATGAAAGTTAGTGTTTTTTTAAGGGTGTAGATTTTAAAGTTAGCTAGTATTAATAAGATTTGTTTGTACATTGTCTTTAATTATAAAATATAAAAAGTTTAATAAATCAATTATAAAATACAAATTTTAATAAATTATGAGTATGAGTATGAGTATGAGGATGAGGATGAGGATGAGGATGAGGATAAGGATAGTTAACATTTACTAGATCAATTTTAGTTTATTGGATCTTAAAAAATAAATGTAAGGAACTACTTGGTTTGGTTTAAAGTTTTATTTTTGAGCTTAAAAATTTGGAAAGGAATGTTCATAAATTGCTATAATTTTGATGAGATAGAAGGTTGGGCAGGGTCGTGTTGCAGCAAAAAAATTGAAACTTGGATGTTATGTGGGTGTACACAAGGCAATCAAAGAGGAAGTGTTTCATCCTCAACACTCATAGTCTCAGAAAGATGACATATCCTTTCAGCCCACAGAATTTTAGCAAAGGTCCAACACCCGATTTCACTATGTAGCTCATGAGAGTTCATTCTTATTTTACCTATGTGGATCTTCTTCTATAAGCTAGTCAAAATAGAGATATAATTTTGATCTTCAATATTAGGGTTAATGGCGTCCTTGTAATATCTTAATTTTCTTCTATCCTCCTAATTTTCACCACACCACAACTTCTCCTTAAACTTCAAAGTAATAATATTTTTAATATCATTATTTTGCAAAGTGACATTTTCGTCAACCCCCACATCTTTAACCAAGACATGTCATCTTTATGCCAACCTCGCTTGAGCCTTAGGTGGGTTTTCTTGGAATTTAAAGCAATTTCGAAAGTCTATGGTCTCCCAAATTATTTATGTTTTTCTTATACATTAGGTACCTAGTCATAGCTATGCTCTCAATGGGAGAAATACCTACTTTAATCGGGATATAGATCATTACAAACTAAATATACCTACTACATTTATTTATATTTACAAATAATCATCACCGGATGGGGTGACTGCCCATGTCATTATGATGAAAGGATAGATATGGTGGTGGGGGGTAGATTCAAGGAAGAGGCTATTTACAGCCTGTCCCTTCCATCATGAGCGACCTAGAATTTGTTTTCTCTCCGCCCTGGTGGTATTTATGGCGGTAGGGCATGATGAAATGAATGTTGCAAGATTTTATAAGCTCGTCAACCAATGGGAGGATCATCTTTCGCTCGTTTCTCAAGCGGTGTGGACATTGGGGTGTCGTAGAAGTGGTGGGAATCTATTAATAGACCACCAAGCCTACATCTGTAACATGGTTAGCGAAGGAGCAGTATAAGCACTAACCAAAACGCCCCCAACCCGCTGGAATCGGGCACACCAATTCTTGTTGAAATCGTGATTTGGAGGGTTTAAATCGTAATTTCATCAATCTGGGTAGTTTTACAATTGGGGATTTCATCTATAACCGTAAAATAAGATTGTTGAAATTTCAAAATTTTGAAAATAACAATTTATGGAAGAAATTTGACTGGTTTTTATCACAAATCCGTCGAAAAAGCGAGGCGTTTTAGTTATCTTTTATCCTACTTGGTTAGCGAAAGGTTGAGGGATTCCATCTGACGAGGAAGTCATTATCATGCTCACACTGTGAGGACAGGGAGTGTGATGGAGGAACATTTGATTGCCATGACCGATGAGTTGTTAAACATCTGAAATGAGGCAGAAGCTCTAGGGGATGAGACGTAGGTGAAAGCTCGTTCCTTGGCCCTCCAATTTAAAGGTATCATTGACAAATTGGTGGATGTTGTAGAGGTTTTGCATATCCACCTCCCTTACTTCCATGGCTCAGTCATGTTCCTTCGGCAATAGAACCCTTAGCACCCATGCAGCAAAATGTCGATAACGTTGAGGGCATAAAACTAGAGGTTAATGACTAAGTAGGCGATGTTCATGATACTTAGGAAGGTGTTGCAGTCGTCATTCCAAAGGATAATAAGCCTGAGGCTTTGGAGCAGTCGCTTGGATACGAGGCTTCCTGGGACGAGATCAAACTATTAAGCTAGCAGATGGTTTTATTTTGGGATCACATGTTGGTTGGTAATTATTCCCATCATACTTATGCTTGGTATGCCATCTATAGGTCATTTAAGTTCCTTTGCAGACATAGAGTTTGTAGCAATGTCTCACAATTATCTTTTTTTCTTTAAGCAATGGTATGAATCTGCAAGCCACCTTTTTTAGTCTGAAGTCACTTTGAGTTTAAAGGCATAAATCTCCGGTCTAAATGCAAAACTTTTTATTCTGGCAACAGTAAATAGCTTAGGTCTTTATTTTTTTGGCAAGTATTTTAGACAAACTTTGAACAACTAGAACTATATTGTAATATGTGATGGTAGGCTTAAAGGACTCGGATGCCTTTCCTAGGGCCACAACAAATTTGTATATGTAAATTTTATATAATTTCTCATAGACCTCATATTTAGACCCAAGTAACACCCACTACAATTGTATCCATAAAATCAATATTTTTTTCTCTCTCAATTAAAAAAAAACATTTCATTATGATTATAATAAAATGCATTGTATAGGGGCTATTTGATAGGCCTACCTAGTCTTTGTCATATAACAATCTAGTCTTACAAAAAATATTTTGTTGTTTGCTCATAATGTCTTTCCAAAATTGAAAAAAAGTCATTATTTGTAGGTCATATAGTCTATGCAATTATACAAAGATGTGGCTCTATGTATAGCCATATGACTGAATAGTAGATCTTTGCAAAAACAAAAACAATGAGCATCTAAATTTTGGGAGACTTATTCTTCCTAATGACCTCATAAAGGAATGGGTCTAAGATCATATTCAACGGGATTATGCTCATTAGTATCCAATCACAACCAGGTGTTTTCCAATTGTCAAAGGCTAATTTTAAATAGACGGACAACTTCAAAGTTCTTTTCTCTATATACATGTTGAAATCTGATGTGGTTGAAAAGCCTTTGATATTCTTTGCAAGTCCTCAATAATGGAATCCAAGTGAATATTGATAGGTTAACTCCTCTTATTCATCCAGTTTATAACTATAAGAGAGTCAACAAAAAAAAAATTGTATATCTAAGATTCCAAGGTTGTGAGAAAGTAAGATAGTATACCTGAGAGCAATTAGTTCCGCCCAGTTATTAGTAGCACGACCTAGACCTACAACAAACTTATGAAATTGATAATAACCAATGTATATAATGCCCCCGACCTCACTTATGGATGAGTTATCTTATGAGATGCCATCAAAGAAAGCCCTACATTTAATCCATTCATATAATCAATATATTAAATACATTGTATTTATTGTATAAATTAAATAACTTTGAAATGATTATGTAATTTTAAAAAATTGTTTTTTATTCAAATAATAAAACATAATTTAATTTCGCTATATAATGATTACCATTAAATTAAAATAATTTTAAATGGAGTCTATATAGTTTGGACTACTTTTAAAATTAGATAAATTACATCATAAATATATAGTTTATGTTATTTTATTATTAAAAAAATGAGTAACTTGTATATAATGTTAATATTAAATGTCATGCATGTAATACTAACGACTTGTTGAACAAATGACATACGCAACATAATTGCTATTTGTTTCTTTAATATTTATCTTTTATGTAAAAAAGATAATATAAAATAAATTAATATCTATTTTCTTTATATATGATTTGCTTTTAGTTTTAAGAATTAAAATAACAATAAAATATTAAAGATATAAACTAGTCAGAGTACTTTTTAGGGTGGAAAAAAAAAGTGAAATTAATAAATAATGTAAAATGAATTAGTATTTAATTTTTTTTTTAAATATTTTTTATATATTAGTTGCGATTAATTTAAAATTTAAAATAATTATTAATATGAAAAACATAATTCCAAAATTTTTACGTTGTAAGGTGTTTTTCTTTAAGAAGTTCGGTTTGGGAGCATTGTAGCATTGTCATCCCTTCGTCCAACCATTGGCTGCTACGTCCGTCGTTCATTTGGCAAACCATTGGCTGCCACGTCCGTCGTTTTTTTGTCGTCTGTTTTGCCCGCTCTGTTTTTCGCTGGTTGTTTAGGGCCAAACCATGATTCAGCAGCGAAGATTGTTTCTGCGGATGGTGAGGGAGATTGTTTCTGCAGAGGGCGGAGGGCAAGGGAGATTGTTACATTCCTACATATGTCGTCCATGTTATTATTATTATTATAAATATAGTGGTATGATAATATTCATGGTTGATTTAATGGCAATAGAATTGAATTGAATTGAGTGGGTATGCCCGAAGCAGAATCAGAGGAGTCGTGGTGTTTTCAAAGTGGAAATCGGCTTGAGACGTGCGCGGGCAGCCATAAGGAAAGTGATTTTGTACAGGGAACAGAAACAGGAGCCGGGCGACTCCTATTTTATCACCGGTGACATCTATCGAAATGCCCATGCCTTTCATCTGTACGAGTTCCATTTCAACTATATATGTGAATCTTGAATCTCGTTGATCATATCTTTATCCCTGAAATTTGGTCACTGTTAGCAAGACTTATTTGATTTACATTTTTCCTTGTTTATGTGATCAGGTCACTATTGACAAGACTTGTTTGATTTGTATTTTTCCGTGTTTATGTGATTAGGAGTTATAGGAAAATGGAGAAGTGTTTCAAGGTTTTCGTATATCCAGAGGGGGAACCGCCTCTGGTACACATTGGGCTATGTAAAAATCTGTATACGACGGAAGCCAGGTTCCTTGACGAGATTGAACTAAGGAGTCGGTTCAGGACATTGAATCCAGAGGATGCCTATATTTATTTTCAACCCTTTAGCATAACTATGATGGTGACCTACATTTACAAGCCCAAGACATATGATATCACGCACTTGAGACGGTTTGTGGCAGATTACATTAATGTGGTTGCCAACAAGTACCCGTTCTGGAACTGAAGTCTGGGGTCGATCATTTCATGTTGTCATGCCACGATTGGGTATGTATGAATTCCGTTTTGCCTTCCTGGGTACCCTCCCATTTTTAATTTTCTTCTTTTCATTTGTTTTGGAAAGTAAAACCAACTCTTGATCTCCATATTGCTTGGATAATTCTTAGTTAAAGCCCATAGAGGAATCCATCACAAATTGAGATTGAGCTCTGGAGCTATGATAGATTCCCAGAAGTCTACTTCTAGACCACAACTCTACTCACATTTCTATAAAGCCAACCAATCATGTATTGAAACCCCACTACCCCAACTGCAAGGACATTGCATTTGAATGTGATGACATGGGAAGCACTATGGTCTAGTTTACTATAATCAGCATAGGACCGATTCTCCATCCATTCTTGTATGGATTTTGTCTAAGGTTTTGCCTAAGAATCTTTGAATGGATGTGTTTCAAAGCAATATATCCTTGCAATACCGCTCCATCAAGAAACAATTGTTTTGAATGAACATAGGTTTGATTTTCGATCCCTTTCTGTATGGGCCATGTCTAAGAATCTTTGAATCACCATGACCTAGAAGTTTCAATCTTGCTTCACCCAAAAATATATTATTTTATGTATTTGAGTGGGTTTAATGGTTAAGAACATGTGTTATTTCTCTGGAGGTCACAGGTTCAAAACCGCGGCGAGGTAAGGGGTAGGGTTGCTCATTGATCCGTTGTGACAAGGCTCTGCTAAATCACAAGTTACTGGTATATCTGGCTTGTGGGCTATTGAATATACTCTTGAGAGGTTGTTGTTCCCATGGTTTAAAAAATATATACATATTGTTCTGAATGAGTATATTCTCAATCCATTCATGTATAAGCTTTGCCTAAAAAATATTTAAAGCTACCAGTCCTAAAAAAATAAAATTCTAATGCAACATGTATGATTCTCAATCCATTCTTTTATAGGCTTGCCTAAGAATCTTTGGAGCAACATGTACTAAAATTTTCCATCGTACTCCTCCCAAAAATAGATGTTTTAAATGAGCTTAGCTTCGATTCTTAATCCATTCTATTGCAGGGCCTTTTCCTGAGGCTCTGCCTAAGAATATTCAAAGCAACATGTCCCAAAAATGTCCATTTTGGTCCACCCAAAATTAATTGTTTTGATTGAGCATAGGTTTGATTCTCAATCCATTTGTGAATTGGCTCGTAAGAATCTTTGAAGCAACATCTCCCTTGTGGTAAGCTGATGTAAGTCTACCATAATTGGTTTGAAAATCTGAAAGGCCTTATGCTGGTATATGTAACCATATCTCAAAAGTTTTGAGCTTGTTCCACCCCAAAATTGTTTTTTATTTTTTATTTTTACTAACCATAAGTTCAATTCTCCATCCATTCTATTGCATACCTTTGCCTAAGGCTCTGCCTAAGAATCTTTGAAGCAACACGTTCCAAAATTTTCCATTTCACTCCACCCAAAAATATTTGTTTTGAATGAGCATAGGTTTTATTCTCAATCCATTTGTGAATTGACTTTGCCTAAGAGTCTTCGATCCAATATGCCACCTACTGGTAAGCTGATGTATGTCTACCTAATTGTTTTGAATGGCCTTATGTTTGTATATGTAATGTTGGAAGCTACATGTCTCAAATGTTTTGAACCTGGTCCACCATAAAATATTCTTTTTGACTTGCCAGAAGTTCAATTCTCAATCTATTTATGTATGGTCCTCCTTAAGAATCTTAGAAACTGACCCAAAATTTTCAATATTGCTCCGCCCAAAAATACTTGTTTTGAGTGAGCTTATGTTTGTGTATTTAATCTTTAAAGCAACATGTCTCAGAAGTGTTGAACCCACTCCACTCGAAAATAATTTTTTTTACTGAGCATTGGTTTGATTCTTATTCGATCGTTGTATGAGCTTTCCCTAAGAAACATCAACGCACCATGTCCCAAAAGCTTCGACTATGCTCCACCCAATTTTTTTTGAATTAACTTATGTTTGTGTATGTAAACTATCTTCATTTTAGGATGGGCAGGGAACACGGACAGTAAAATGTAAACATAAAGTCATTTTAGGATGGGCAGGGAATAAAGGCAATATTAAGTATGGTTTTTATCTGGTAGCCTTGATTAGTAAGGCCATTTTTATTTCATCTTCCTTTTTCTAAGCTTTTTGTTTATATTGTTGTGGAATAGGTGATTTTCTGATTGCATTGCATGTTTTTTCTTTTGGTATTTGCAGGCATTGATTGCATCTATTGCTAATCCATATTTGTACAATAATTCAATTCGTGTTCTTTGTAATGCCAATTCTTCAGAAGGATTCAATCCCATAAAAGATGCAACACTTCCAGAGATGAATTTGCTAACAGGTCTAATGACTGGCTTGGTTGGTGGTCTATCTGCTCTGGAGAGGCCTATTCTTGCATTCTTTGCAGGCGAAAACCATGGACCTGTGAGATCAATATTGTTTAAGCATTGGAAAGAGGGCGTGGATGATGTTATACATGTCTATGAACGTGTGCCCATGGGATTGTCTTATCATGATTTTATGAAGAAGAGCAAATATTGCCTGTGCCCAAGTGGATTCAAAGTGGCCAGCCCTCTACTTGTTGAGGCGATTTACAGTGAATGTGTTCCTGTCATAATTTCACAAAACTATGTTCTTCCCTTTACCGATGTGCTAAATTGGACAAGTTTCTTTGTTCAGGTTTCCTTGTCTAAAATACCAAATCTCAAAACCATACTCCAATCCATCCCTCTAAATAAGTATGTCTAGATGCAAAAAAAAGTCAAGCAAGTTCAAAAACATTTTCTTATAAACCAGCCTCCAAATCCTTATGACATGTTCCACATGATTCTTCATTCTATATGGCTGAGAAGGCTAAACATTCAAATTAGTTAGTGCATAAAAGATCCCTTTTCCTGTACACATTTCCCCAAAACACCCACCGCCTTTTTCATCCCATTGATTAGTCAGGAACAAATAATTTCCAGCTTAAGAGTTAAGTGTATGATTGTTTTGTTGATACCAGCATTGCATTGATACTCATGCTAGTAAAAGGGATCAGTTTCCAATCCTTCCATCTTTGTAAGCATATGAATGACATGCCAATGGAATAACATTTTTTTTCTATTAGACCTCCATGGATTTGCAATGATTATACAGACAAAGACGCAATATAGAGCTACAGCTTGTTGTATAAAAGTCAATCAATGAATTGATTGAATTTGGTCTGTTTGGTTGGTGCAAGTCTCTGAGAGTTCCCAGTAAGTACTTAATGGAAGATGGAATAGAAAATATGTTTGTTTTCTATCATTTCTTCCTTGGTAAAGGAAGCAAGTTGGTACTATCTTGCAATGGCATTTGCAAGGTGTCGGGAAAATTAATTGCTCAAATCCTGCTCCACTTTCTTATCAAACTGGGATTCGTAAACTAATGAAATGCTGGCAAAGTATATAAAAGGGTAGAAGACTAACTGCAAAAATACTGAACTATCCTATAATACTAACAAGTGAAGCAAAAGATCATTGTGCTTCATAAGTCAACTCAGGAATCTAGATCAGTCATGGTCTTTTATTTTTGTACGAGATATCCCTGTGACAATCTTTCATACATTTCTTTTAATGATCTAAACAATACCCGGATTTTAAGAAAGCGTTAACATTCACATCCCTGTAAGGGTTATTAGGATTACATACATTGCGTGACACATTGTAAGGGGGCACCTTGGTTTAATTGGTGCCAAAAAAAAGTGTAGCCAACCATGGAAGATATTGATCAATCATCAACCCTTAATTAGAAATCGAAGGGTTTCTCCTACAGGCTATGTCAAACCAGCGAGCCAGCTAACAAGGTCTTGGTCGGCCAGTCTAATGCGAAGCGTTGCTCTTGAAAGGCAGAGCCTTCTTAGTCAATGTCCTGAGCTAGCTTCATTTGGTTCTAAAAGGTCAGTCAACTAAGGTCCCAATCAACCCTTCCAACTGAAATGTCAAACCTTCTAAAATTATGTCCTAGGATTTATTTGGGATTTATTTGCTCATGAAAGGCTTTACTCATTGGCTTGGATACTGCGTAGGTTAACCCCTTCCAAATAAACTAAGGTCCCGTGCCTTATTTGGTCCCTCAGTCCTGCACTGGTTTTATTTGGTGACCGCTCTTTTCAAGTTGAGATGACCTTATGTTCTAGCTCAAGAGTTAGGACAAATAGCTGATTACCACAAGAAAAAAATGGGGCTATGTTAAACACTCGCACTAGTCTAGATTATTAGTAAATGTTTTTATCAAGTAATCTGTCCACAACAATTTTCACAATACACATTATAACATCCAAAAATTTAAGGCTCTGTAGGGCAATTGCAGCAGTAGATACTCACTAAGATGAAATAACTTAGGCAATAGAAATTTAATACTTAAACTACCAGAAGCCACCAAGCAGCGAAAGGTAGCAGCTCATCAAAATTATGTTTCTAGGGCCAGCCAATGTGAGGTTCCTCTGAAATCAGGGACTTCCTCACATTTTTATATGGCCAGAGGGTTGCAAGGGATCAAGTAATTAGTGGCTGTGGACTATGGCTAATCACGGCAGCTATGTAGCTCTATCTTCTTCCCCTGACTGCTCAAACCTGCCTAGGATTGTTGTCCCTAACCTGAACCTTCTCTGGATTACTAATACCAGGATGGAGAGATGGTTGGTGGAATCTAAGACATGTAAACATGACCCCCCTTCAGAATTCTAGTAATTGGAAAAAGTGTTTGAGATTCATCGCCACCTTGGGCGCTTTCTAGCATGTTTGTGAAGAGATAATTAGGACATATATTGTTAGTTTTGAGATTAGGCTCCGAAAATTGATCTGCTACATATTTGATTTTAGGGTATTTGTTTAAATCATAGTTATAACTTAACCCACGGGGCGTAAAATGGATAGTGAATGGGTCTATTGTTAAGGAACTCCTTCTGTAAGTTCACCGGTTTAAAACTCCTTGCATGCTTACTTACAAAAAAAATCATAGTTATAACGTATCTCCTATCTTAGATTTAATAAATTCAACAAAATTATTGCATGACCTTTTCCTGGCCACCTGAATGGAAAATATAAGGCTATGAAGTTCACAATTGTGGGATAGGAGCGAAACCTCCACCCCTGCAAATATAGAGTTTGAAAGCCTGATTATATGTTGGCTAATTTTGGCAGGCTCTAAGGCCATCTAATCCTCTGAAGTAGTGACCTTAATTTCTGAACTAGAAATCCTGATGGCTTAGTGCTGCAAATTATGCAATTGCTATATTAATGAATAAAGTTTAAAACTAGAGTAAGAATTTTGTTTTAGGATTTTTGCTTTTTAATTGATTACTTAAATAAATTCTAAATAGAGGAGATCATGCATTAAGTTATGTAAAGATCAATTAATTAGAGGCAATGCTGCAAGCTAATGTTACCTGCCCAGTGATAGGTTGTGTGAGAATGATTGGATTGCACACTGGGTTTTGCAAAGACTAGAAAGTTATTTTGATGAGAATCAAGTATAATGGAAGCATGCTCAGCTACTAAAACACATTATGAATTTATGGAACCTTTTGGAGCCTGTTTTCCTAATAAAAAATCAGAAGGGCTTCCAATTAAGAACAGAAAACTACTTGGTTGCTTTTCCACTCAAATTGGTGGCATGATTCATTATTGGCCAAGCTTGCAAAAGCTACACACCCTTGTTATTAGGGTCTTGGTTATGTAGTTGTAGAACCATTACAAATTCATCGTAATTAGCTAATGGACAATGGATGACTGGCTAAACTCAAGGAGAAGCAATGTACTATTATCATATGAAAATTTGACCTCAATTGACATTAAAGATTTCATGTCATGTTTTAGCCATTGGAGCATTTCATAATTCATTCTTATTAGGGATCCTTTTGGGGATTTTTAGTCCTATGGGTCTCCTTGTTAGTCGGTGAACATTCATTCCACACATGGTTAAATATTTCAAAACACATGCAAATTGACACAAATTTGGGGCAAATTTTTGTTAGTGCATTATTAGAACCATGTGGTGAGTCCTACCCTATGGCATAGTGTTGAAGAATATAATTTAGAAATGTACTTTTGCATAGGTTCGGTTTGAATGTACCGGAAATAGTTCGAGCTAAGTCTATTTTGTATTTTGTCATTGAACCGATGCTCTACAAAATTCAATCCTATCATATTCACTCTTGAAACCAATATGTCATTTCTTTTACTTATGGGATCCTAACATTTATTAAAAAATAAGGATTTTCTCTCATCTTCACCAACCATCGATTATTTGAAGGATAAAGAATGGAGAGCAATGAAGGCAAGTGCACATTAAAGTCTCCAAATTGCAAGTGCTACTTTCGTTGGTCTATTGATTTTTCTTGCCCTTGACATCTTCCATCTTTTTCCCAATTTCAGAGGGAATATGAAGAGTACACGATCCAAATTAATACTGTTGTGGCCAAAGCACAAAAAATGCCCGAGGAGGGATGGACCATGCAAGATGGGACTCCATGGCCATGCAAAAACACTCGAGACCATCCTAGGATGATCCAGGTATCACATGCTTGTCTTTATTCCTGTAGTCTTATCTTTCCTTTGTAGTCTATATGCAGTATCGATCATAAATTTATTTTCCATTTGTTAACATGTATCTACATATGTTTCAAATAGAGTAAATTAGTTTTACTAAACTTTTTACTTTCCACCTCAGGTTTCTTAGGTCACAGTGGGGGAGTTGACACTGCTGCCAATGAATTACTACGGTTAGTTTATGTAACCCGTGAAAAGAGGCCTAGTTTCCAACACCACAAGAAAGCTGGTGCAATGAATGCATTGGTATATTCATTGCAAAGTATACTTTTTTTTTTGTTTTTTGTTGATTTCCTACTATAAATTTCATGATTCATTATGTTGATGATTGTTATCCCATTTCTCTAATTAGGTCCAAGTTTCTTCTGTCCTCACAAATGGCCTCTTTCTCTTGAATCTTGACTGTGGTCATTATATACACAACATCAAAGCTCTTCGTGAGGCAATGTGTTTTCTAATGGATCATGCTCTTGGGAAGAAAACTTGCTGTGTAAAGTTCCCTCAAAGATTTGATGGTATTGATAGAAATGATCGATATGCAATCGCAGCACTGTGTTCTTTGATGTAAGCACTGATCAACCCCCAATATGCACTCTTGTATGCAATTATGCAATTTCCTTATATTTTCAGCCTGGCATATTAATTCTGTAATCTTTACAGATCACCTTGGGAGGTTTTGATGGCATCCAAGGGCCTGTCTATGTGGGTACAGGGTGTTGTTTTAATAGACAAGCACTCTATGGTTATGACCCTGTCCTTAGTGAGAAGGATCTTGAACCAGCATGCTTTCTAAGATGCTGCTGGGGATCTAGAAAGAAGAGCAAAAGGGAAAAAAAAAGGGTATGCTGATGATAAAAAGAGAACTAAGCGAACTGAATATACCATACCTGTATTTAGTTTCGAAGACATAGAAGAGGATGTTGAAGGTGAGAAATCCCAGTCCAAACCAGTGACTTGTATTCTTTGACAACTGATTTAACCTTAAATATTTCTCACCCTCGTCCTTCTTTGAAATTGCATTTGGCAGGATTTGACGATGAGAAATCATTGCTCATGTCCCAAAGGGGCTTAGAGAAAATATTTGGTCAACCACCAGTTTTTATTCAATCTACTCTCACGGAAAATGGCAGTCTGCCACAATCTTCCAATCCTACTTCTTTATTGAAAGAAGCTATTCATGTTATCAGCTGTGGATATGAAGACAAGTCAGAATGGGGAAAAGAGGTATGTTGAGTAGATCTGGATCTGCATCTAATTGATGATGATTTGGATAAACATTTTTCCTAAATGTGCATAAATTCCTTTCAGATTGAATCATGCCATGCTAAATTTATTTTTTTAAGTAGAGTAACATGATAGAATAAGTGTACATTGGTATTTGTTTTGCAGTTCCTATGACGCTCTCTGGAGTTTCTAAAAAACATACCGTTCCTTTAGTTTTTTCCCCGAGTCTTGTTCTGTTGTGTACAATTGCCTTCATAATTGGAAATTTCATTTGGTGAAGACCGAGACACAATCAACATATTTTTGTTTGCTGTCAATGGTATGTTTGCAATCTCCCTGGATGCTCATTCTTCTTCTTGGTGTTATACACTTTTTCTTATCAACTATTTTTTTCCCCTTTGCAAAGTCTGAGTAGTTTTCTTATTTCGTTTATGAGGATTTTAAGTAGTTACCCATTGCTTCCCAATGGTACATATTTCTATTTGTGTAAGTCATTTGTGAAATTATCATGAATCAAAATTTATGTATTCTGATGGAACAACGTGTATGGTTTGATCTTTTTGCCTCTGTTTAGCAAGGCATGTATTGCATTTTTTTAATTTTTACTTTTGTGTTTGGTGATGTGTAAAAACTTTGGTGACTAACTAGCCAATCATATTTTAGGGATAAAGTCTTATATATATGTGATTTGTCAGTAAGTTCACCTATAGTAATTCTGTATGTGCCTACCACAGAGAAAGCTTTTGATTTTTCACATACCAGGCCAATGCGCACAAACTTTTCACAGAAACATACAAAGACAAATTATATTTAGTATTTCCAATTTTCAATGGATAGAGGTTGTCTTACATGATGCAATGCTTCGTTGGCTTTCTCAGACTCAACTTAAGATGGGATTTCCTATAGATGATATTAGCTTTGTTACAACATATTGTTTAGGTGGATTATCATATTTTTAAAATAAAGAGAGTATATTTCTTGCTTCTTTGTAGGTCTGGCTTGACAAAAAAGCCAGTTTGTCATCTCCATTTACTTTATAAGTTTCACTATTACTCTGTTTCTTTTGTTGTTTCTAGTTAGGGTTCTACTCAGATACACTTGCATATGAAAAATCATTGTACCGGTAAGATGAATTCAGATCTTGTCATTTCCTAAGGAAATTTTTCGGTTCAAATACTCAATTTGAGGATTGCTTGGTCAATATATTTCCGAGATTTATTAGAATTGTTCTAGCATTGGCTAGTTTGATTCTCATTTATTCAGCAAGGTTGCCTCATATGAATGTAAGGTCGCTGATTTCTAGGTATAAAAGCCAGTGAGTTTTAATTTGTAGATGGGTTGCGGTCAATTACTATCTAAATAATTCATGTTAGGATATTTAGACACTTAGGAGTTAGTTAAGATCAACTTGTGTAATATATCCGTTAGGTAAGAGTGTGTTTCTTTAGTATGCATTTGTAAATATTCTAATCCGACGGTCACGATATGTTCTAGACATAGAGTGATCCGACAGTTCAACTTCTCTTAGATCATACCTACCATTGATCCGTGGCTTAACACCCGATTAGTCTATGATCTCTATTTAAAGAGTATAGAGGGTCCTTGGTTAGTTGATCGATTATGAGAAGCTCATGTAACTTTCTTTCTTTTGCATAATAAATTGCTCCAAGTAGCTATTTGGCTAGGGCCGTGGACTGTTTACCTCTCGAGGGTTTTAACCACGTGACAAACATTGGTGTATTGATCTGTGATCTGTTTGTGTGAAGCGGTTGTTCTTGGTGTTCGGTCCTTTGGGAGTACCCTGTGTACCCTAACATGGTATCAGAGCTTTTATGAAGAGCCGCTTCGGTTTTGATCAAGATCTCAAATCGGTGTTGCCGAAACTTTGAAAGGGTTTCTAGGTCTGGATTTTGTGTGCATTTGTGGCCTGTGGGAGCTGTTCCATTGCATCCGAAGCATCGTTTCCATTGAGAAATAGTTTTTGTTTCACCGAAAATCGTTTTCGGTTGCTCCAGAAACACCCATTTCGACAAATCTGAAGGTATAATGTTACAGTGACGGATTTGTTTTATTTATTTTTATAAATCTCTCATATTTTATCAGTTTATTGTTAGATCTTTTATTTTTTAGTCTCGGACTGTTATTTTCCCTGACTGCGTATGTTCTTTGCCGTGCACCTTGCGCGATCGCGGCGAATCAGAAACAGAAGGGAAAGTTTTTTTTGTCTTCTTGGCTACGTATCTCTTTGCCGTGCACCTTGTGCGATCACGACAAATCAGAAACAGCGAGAAAACTTGAAAACGCAGACTTTCCGGGTAAGCTAACCAAAGATCTAACCCCATTGTGTGGAAAAAGTTTTTTTTGTTTTCCGTTTTTTTTTTGTTTGTCATTTGCAGGAAAACGAGAGAAAAGAGTTGAAAAAAGAAAAAAAGAAAAAAGAAAAAAGAGCCTCCTTTTTCTTTCCATAGTTTTACGTACCTTTTAAACTTAGCTCACTTGGTCCAAAGTTGCTTTACACCTTGATAAGTCTTGAGTTCAAATCTTATCAAGCTACTTTTTAGTGCATGCAATTTCTACGTTTAAGTTACTTTATTGTAAAAGTGCATCTCACATTAATAAAATAAAATAAAAGTGAGTCACTTAAGTCTTTTAATTTATTGCCGCACTATTCAAAAGTACATTATTGTAAAAGTGAACCTCACTTATTCTATAAAAGTGATTCACTTCAAAGCAACTTTATTGTAAAGTGATTGTCAAAGGTTGATCTTTGGAAGAGGGGGGTTCTTTTTTTTTAGTTGGTCAAGTTAATATCTGCCACGTCATTATTGGGGACATCTTCAACATTTCTTTTGATCAAGCATAACTTCATCATCCGGAATCAGTTTTAAGTGCCGTTTTTTTTAAAACCGCATATTTTTTCGAGCTCTTTGCATCCAGATAGTTAGTTTCTTTTCTTTCAGCCATTATTTTACAGTATGACCGCCCCTTGTGATATTATACTTACAAGTTCTAACTATTTCTCATGAAAATCTCGTATGAAGGATGTTCTGCGAAGTAGGGGACTTTTTAGGATAACCTCAGGGAAAGAAACAGAACCCACTGATGATGATAAGAAAATTAAATGGGCAAATAGATGTGATGAAGCTCGTGGATTGATTGAGATGTCAATCTCTACTGATTTGCGATTCCACATATCTGGCATTGATGAACCTGATAAAGCTTGGGAAAAGTTGGAATCTGTGTTTGGTAAACACAATGAAATTCGGGGTCATCAACTTGAGTATGAGTTGCTTTCCTTGAATCCAAATGATTTTTCATGCATTCAAGACTATTTATCTAAGTATAAAACTCTTAGACTATTATGTGCCGAATGCAAGATTAAGAAAGAAGACAAACAATGTATTTATCATATTCTTTCAAAACTTGGACGTGCATATTCTGTTTTTGTATCTACATTCTACTCCATGAAAGAATCATTGCCAGCAGCTAGCTATCAAGAGCCTAGCCTTGAATCCTTTTGTGATTCCTTAATTAGAGAGCAAGATAAGTTCATTCATCTTGGAATAATTAACAATGCAGATACATCCTGGAAAGCCTTATTGTCCCAATAGAAAGAAAAGTCCAAGCCTCCCAAGAAACAGAATTCTCGCAATAATAAGCCAAACAACAAGGGTCCCAAACCCTCTCAGTCAGCTCCCCTTTAAAAAATGACAAAGGATCCAAGCAAAAAGGAAAGAAGACTAAGCGTCATTGCAATTTTTGTGGGAAAGATAATCAAGATGAATCTAAATGTTTTAAGAAGATGGCAGCCTTGGAAGCAGCAATGAAGAAGCACCACATCAGCCTAGATTCGTCTTCAGAATCTAACTCTCATGGACATGCACTTTGTGCTTCTGGTTACTCTTATACTGCATCTTCTTCTTCTACTTCAAATGAATGACTCATTGATTCTGGAGCATCTTATCATATGGCTAAGGACCAAGCCATCTTTTATACTATGCATGAATGTAACACCAAACAAATATTTGTTGGTGATGATAGATCTCTAAGTGTTGTAGGATTTGGAACAGTTCCAGTAGAAAATG